>CAUDMG010000768.1:77500-105000 GCA_958450375.1 Homarus gammarus | reverse complement strand
CAACAACAACAACAACAACATGACATCTTCAACCACCACCACCACAACAACAACAACAACAACAACATGACATCATCAACCACCACCACCACCACAACAACAACAACAACAACATGACATCTTCAACCACCACAACAACAACATGACATCTTCAACCACCACCACCACCACAACAACAACAACAACAACAACAACATGACATCTTCAACCACCACCACAACAACATGACATCTTCAACCACCACCACCACCACCACAACAACAACAACATGACATCTTCAACCACCACCACCACCACAACAACAAAAACAACATGACATCTTCAACCACCACTACCACCACAACAACAACAACAACAACAGCAACATGACATCTTCAACCACCACCACAACAACAACAGCAACAACATGACATCTTCAACCACAACCACAACAACATGACATCTTCAACCACCACCACCACAACAACAACAACAACAAAATGACATTTTCAACCACCACCACCACCACCACCACAACAACAACAACAACATGACATCTTCAACCACCACCACCACAACAACAACAACAACATGACATCTTCAACCACCACCACCACAACAACAACAACAACATGACATCTTCAACCACCACCACCACCACCACAACAACAACAACAACAACATGACATCTTCAACCACTACCACCACCACCACAACAACAACAACAACAACATGACATCTTCAACCACCACCACCACAACAACAACAACAACAACATGACATCTTCAACCACCACCACCACAACAACAACAACAACATGACATCATCAACCACCACCACCACCACAACAACAACAACAACAACAACATGACATCTTCAACCACCACAACAACAACATGACATCTTCAACCACCACCACCACCACAACAACAACAACAACAACAACAACATGACATCTTCAACCACCACCACAACAACATGACATCTTCAACCACCACCACCACCACAACAACAACAACAACATGACATCTTCAACCACCACCACCACCACAACAACAACAACAACATGACATCTTCAACCACCACCACCACAACAACAACAACAACAACATGACATCTTCAACCACCACCACCACCACAACAACAACAACAACAACAACATGACATCTTCAACCACCACCACAACAACAACAGCAACAACATGACATCATCAACCAACACCACAACAACATAACATCTTCAACCACCACCACCACAACAACAACAACAACAAAATGACATTTTCAACCACCACAACAACAACATGACATCTTCAACCACCACCACCACCACCACACAACAACAACAACAACAACATGACATCTTCAACCACCACCACCACCACCACAACAACAACAACAACAACATGACATCTTCAACCACCACCACCACCACAACAACAACAACAACAGCAACAACATGACATCTTCAACCACCACCACAACAACAACAGCAACAACATGACATCTTCAACCACCACCACAACAACAAAACATCTTTAACCACCACCACCACAACAACAACAACAACATGACATCTTCAACCACCACCACCACAACAACAACAACAACATGATATCTTCAACCACCACCACCACAACAACAACAACAACATGACATCTTCAACCACCACCACCACCACCACAACAACAACAACAACAACATGACATCTTCAACCACCACCACCACCACAACAACAACAACAACAACATGACATCTTCAACCACCACCACCACAACCACAACAACAACATGACATCTTCAACCACCACCACCACCACAACAACAACAACAACAACAACAACATGACATCTTCAACCACCACCACAACAACAACAACAACAACATGACATCTTCAACCACCACCACAACAACATGACATCTTCAACCACCACCACCACCACAACAACAACAACAACATGACATCTTCAACCACCACCACCACAACAACAACAACAACAACAACAACAATATGACATCTTCAACCACCACCACAACAACAACATGACATCTTCAACCACCACCACCACCACCACAACAACAACATGACATCTTCAACCACCACCACCACCACCACAACAACAACAGCAACAACAAAATGACATCTTCAACCACCACCACCACCACCACAACAAAAACAACAACAACATGACATCTTCAACCACCACCACCACCACAACAACAACAACAACATGACATCTTCAACCACCACCACCACAACAACAACAACAACATGACACCTTCAACCACCACCACCACCACCACAACAACAACAACAACAACATGACATCTTCAACCACCACCACCACCACCACAACAACAACAACAACAACATGACATCTTCAACCACCACCACCACAACAACAACAATATGACATTTTCAACCACCACCACCACCACAACAACAACAACATGACATCTTCAACCACCACCACCACCACCACAACAACAACAACAACAACAACAACAACAACAACAACATGACATCTTCAACCACCACCACCACCACAACAACAACAACAACATGACATCTTCAACCACCACCACCACCACAACAACATGACATCTTCAACCTCCACCACCACAACAACAACAACAACATGACATCTTCAACCACCACCACCACAACAACAACAACAACAACAACATGACATCTTCAACCACCACAACAACAACATGACATCTTCAACCACCACAACAACAACATGACATCTTCAACCACCACAACAACAACATGACATCTTCAACCACCACCACCACCACAACAACATGACATCTTCAACCACCACCACCACAACAACAACAACAACATGACATCTTCAACCACCACAACAACAACATGATATCTTCAACCACCACCACCACCACCACCACCACAACAACATGACATCTTCAACCACCACCACCACAACAACAACAACAACATGACATCTTCAACCACCACCACCACAACAACAACAACAGCATGACATCTTCAACCACCACCACCACAACAACAACAACAACAACATGACATCATCAACCACCACCACCACAACAACAACAACAACAACAACAACAACATGACATCTTCAACCACCACCACCACCACAACAACAACAACAACATGACATCTTCAACCACCACCACCACCACAACAACAACAACAACAACATGACATCTTCAACCACCACCACCACCACCACAACAACAACACAACAACATGACATCTTCAACCACCACCACCACCACCACAACAACAACAACAACAACAACATGACATCATCAACCACCACCACCACCACCAAAACAACAACAACAACATGACATCTTCAACCACCACAACAACAACATGACATCTTCAACCACCACCACAACAACATGACATCTTCAACCACCACCACCATCACAACAACAACAACAACAACAACAACAACATGACATCTTCAACCACCACCACCACCACCACAACAACAACAACAACATGACATCTTCAACCACCACCACCACCACAACAACAACAACATGACATCTTCAACCACCACCACCACCACAACAACAACAACAACAACATGACATCTTCAACCACCACCACCACAACAACAACAACAACAACAACATGACATCTTCAACCACCACCACCACCACAACAACAACAACAACAACATGACATCTTCAACCACCACCAACAACAACATGACATCTTCAACCACCACCACCACAACAACAACAACAACAACAACAACATGACATCTTCAACCACCACCACAACAACATGACATCTTCAACCACCACCACCACCACCACAACAACAACAACATGACATCTTCAACCACCACCACCACCACAACAACAAAAACAACATGACATCTTCAACCACCACCACCACCACAACAACAACAACAACAACAGCAACATGACATCTTCAACCACCACCACAACAACAACAGCAACAACATGACATCTTCAACCACAACCACAACAACATGACATCTTCAACCACCACCACCACAACAACAACAACAACAAAATGACATTTTCAACCACCACCACCACCACCACCACAACAACAACAACAACATGACATCTTCAACCACCACCACCACAACAACAACAACAACATGACATCTTCAACCACCACCACCACAACAACAACAACAACATGACATCTTCAACCACCACCACCACCACCACAACAACAACAACAACAACATGACATCTTCAACCACCACCACCACCACAACAACAACAACAACAACATGACATCTTCAACCACCACCACCACAACAACAACAACAACATGACATCTTCAACCACCACCACCACAACAACAACAACAACAACATGACATCATCAACCACCACCACCACCACAACAACAACAACAACAACATGACATCTTCAACCACCACAACAACAACATGACATCTTCAACCACCACCACCACCACAACAACAACAACAACAACATGACATCTTCAACCACCACCACCACCACAACAACAACAACAACATGACATCTTCAACCACCACCACCACAACAACAACAACAACATGACATCTTCAACCACCACCACCACCACAACAACAACAACAACAACAACATGACATCTTCAACCACCACCACCACACAACAACAACAACAACATGACATCTTCAACCACCACCACAACAACAACATGACATCTTCAACCACCACCACCACCACAACAACAACAACAACATGACATCTTCAACCACCACCACCACAACAACAACAACAACAACAACAACATGACATCTTCAACCACCACCAACAACAACAACATGACATCTTCAACCACCACCACCACCACAACAACAACAACAACATGACATCTTCAACCACCACCACCACCACAACAACAACAACAACAACATGACATCTTCAACCACCACCACCACCACACAACAACAACAACAACAACATGACATCTTCAACCACCACCACCACCACAACAACAACAACAACATGACATCTTCAACCACCACCACCACAACAACAAGAACAACAACATGACATCTTCAACCACCACCACCACAACAACAACAACAACAACAACAACATGACATCTTCAACCACCACCACAACAACAACAACAACAACAACAACATGACATCTTCAACCACCACCACCACAACAACAACAACAACATGACATCTTCAACCACCACCACCACAACAACAACAACAACATGACATCTTCAACCACCACCACCACAACAACAACAACAACATGACATCTTCAACCACCACCACACAACAACAACAACAACATGACATCTTCAACCACCACCACCACAACAACAACAACAACAACATGACATCTTCAACCACCACCACCACAACAACAACAACAACATGACATCTTCAACCACCACCACCACAACAACAACAACAACAACATGACATCTTCAACCACCACCACCACAACAACAACAACAACATGACATCTTCAACCACCACCACCACAACAACAAGAACAACAACATGACATCTTCAACCACCACCACCACACAACAACAACAACAACAACATGACATCTTCCACAACAACAACAACAACAACATGACATCTTCAACCACCACCACCACAACAACAACAACAACATGACATCTTCAACCACCACCACCACAACAACAACAACAACAACAACAACATGACATCTTCAACCACCACCACAACAACAACAACAACAACAACAACAACATGACATCTTCAACCACCACCACCACAACAACAACAACAACAACATGACATCTTCAACCACCACCACCACAACAACAACAACAACATGACATCTTCAACCACCACCACCACCACAACAACAACAACAACAACATGACATCTTCCACAACAACAACAACAACAACATGACATCTTCAACCACCACCACCACAACAACAACAACAACAACATGACATCTTCAACCACCACCACCACAACAACAACAACAACATGACATCTTCAACCACCACCACCACAACAACAACAACAACAACATGACATCTTCAACCACCACCACCACAACAACAACAACAACATGACATCTTCAACCACCACCACCACAATAACAAGAACAACAACATGACATCTTCAACCACCACCTCCACAACAACAACAACAACAACAACATGACATCTTCCACAACAACAACAACAATAACATGACATCTTCAACCACCACCACCACAACAACAAGAACAACAACATGACATCTTCAACCACCACCACCACCACAACAACAAGAACAACATGACATCTTCAACCACCACCACAACAACAACAACAACAACATGACATCTTCAACCACCACCACCTCAACAACATGACATCTTCAACCACCACCACCACCACAACATTACCGCTACAACCACCACCACCACCTCAACATTACCGCTACAACCACCACCACCACCACAACATTACCGCTACAACCACCACCACCACCACAACATTACCGCTACAACCACCACCACCACCACAACATACCGCTCAACCACCACCACCACCACAACATTACGCTACAACCACCACCACCACCACAACAAAACCACAACCACCACCACCACCACAACATTACCGCTACAACCACCACCACCACCACAACATTACCGCTACAACCACCACCACCACCACAACATTACCGCTACAACCACCACCACCACCTCAACATTACCGCTACAACCACCACCACCACCACAACATACGCACAACCACCACCACCACCACAACATTACCGCTACAACCACCACCACCACCACAACATTACCGCTACAACCACCACCACCACCTCAACATTACCGCTACAACCACCACCACCACCACAACATTACCGCTACAACCACCACCACCACCACAACATTACCGCTACAACCACCACCACCACCACAACATTACCGCTACAACCACCACCACCACCTCAACATTACCGCTACAACCACCACCACCACCACAACATTACCGCTACAACCACCACCACCACCACAACATTACCGCTACAACCACCACCACCACCACAACATTACCGCTACAACCAGTAAAACGATATTAAGCAAAAAACCGACAGAAGCCGAAAACTGCCCGACGCTTTGGGAGGTGGAGGGGGGGAGGGAGGGGAAGAGACGGGAGGGAGGGGGATTGGAAGGAGGGAAGGAGGGGAAGAAGGGGAGAGAGAAGGAGAGGGAGAGGGGAGGGGAGGGAGAAAGTTTTAAATTGGGGTGTGAACGTTGGATGAACTGAACAATGTGGGCCATCGATCTTTTGTGGAGCTTTTTGCTGTTTTTGTTTTTTGTTTTATGAAGAGAAAAGTTCCTGGTTTGTTTTTGTTTGGTTCGTGTGTGTGTGTGTGTGTGTGTGCGTGTGTGTGTGTGTGTGTGTGTGTGTGTGTGTGTGTGTGTGTGTGTGTGTGTGTGTGTGTGTGTGTGTGTGTGTGTGTGTGTGTGTGTGCACCAACAATACCTCAAAAGAAAGAAATTATTTGACCCTGAATACCTAAAAAAAAAAACTCTCCCCAGATCCCTTAAAAAGGTGAATGTTTAACCTTAAATGTTTAGGAGGAGGAAATAGTTGCCCTTACCCCTTAAAAAAAAGTCAAATACTTGCCCCTTGATCCCTAAAATTGAAAGATATTTGCCCACAATACCAAAACAAAAGAAATATTTGCCCTTAATACCCAGATACCTTATAAAGAGGAAATATTTGACCCTAAACAGCTGATAAGGGGGAAATATTTGACCCTAAACAGCTGATAAAGGGGAAATATTTAACCCTAAACAGCTGATAAAAGGGAAAAGAAACTCTCCGGCCAAATAGCGTTAAAGGGGAGAGGAGGGGGAGAAGGGGGAGGGTAAGGGGAAGTCCATTAAGCAGCCGATACTCGCTAACATCCGGCCCTATTCACCCGGAGAAAGGGGTTCAATATCCGGTCCTAAACAGGGTAAGGGAGAGAGGGACTACAAGAGGTGATCGCTCCCTAGGGACTGTGTCGAACCCTTAGGGGACGGCGGTCAACATCTACCCCCTGATTGCCCTTAATGCTTCCCTGGGCCGATTAGGGGGAGGGGAGGAGGAGGGAAAAAAGGGGTGAGGGGTAGAGTAAGGGAGAATGGGTTTTGTTGTTGAAGGGAAGGTTGTGGGTGAGGGAGGGAGGGAGGGAGGGAGGTGCACTGTAGGAAAGCGTTTGTTGATGGAAGGCGGTAGAGGGAAGAATTGGTTGAGGGGAATATGTACAAAGGATGATGGAGGAGGGAGGAAGGAAGGAGTTAGTTAAGGGAAAGAGGGAGGGAGGTAGGGAGAAGGGATAGAGAGGGAGTATATATAGAAAG
Source organism: Homarus gammarus (assembly GCA_958450375.1). Lineage (NCBI taxonomy): Eukaryota > Metazoa > Arthropoda > Malacostraca > Decapoda > Nephropidae > Homarus > Homarus gammarus. Next base: position 96,663 of record CAUDMG010000768.1, on the reverse strand, counting down.
GCAATTGTTATAGGAGGGGAAAGGGAGGGATTAGGAAGGAATTTGTTGAGGGAAGGAAGGACGTAGGGAGAAGGGGTTACGATGAGGGAGGGAGGGAGGGAGGTGGGGAGGAGGGGTAACGATGAGGGAGGGAGGGAGGGAGGAGGGGTTACGATGAGGGAGGGAGGGAGGGAGGTAGGAAGGAGGTGATTCTCGGAGGGAAGGAAATTTATTGGAGGGAAAGAGGGAGGGAACGAAGAGGTATTGTTAGGGGGGAAATAGTGTAGTAGCGAAATAATGGAGTGTGAAGGTGGGATAAGGAAGTTTGTAACAGGCAGAGAGAGAGAGAGAGAGAGAGAGAGAGAGAGAGAGACCGTGTGTATAGGCAGCGACATTCATTCCCTTTATAGTAGAGAAATCACAAACTTTTGCATTCATATCATACTTTCACTCAAAAACTATTACTTTCTCTCGTGAATGATATTGACAATTACCCTTTGAAAATCCCACCATTATGACAAAAGTCTCTCAAAAGTCTTATAAATGAAAACCGACAAAACTTTTAATTATTTTTATCATTCAGAATAACGAACATGTACAGTACAAATAATATTAATGAAAACAATAAGTGTTTATCATGCCGCAAAGTTAAAGAAATCACAAGAAACTTTATGATTAATTTTTTCAGATATCGAGTTGGTGTTTTTGTTTACATTGAGCAGCAGCAGTAGCAGCAGGGGCACCACCCAGCCTCCCGACGGCGACATGATCCCCGGATAAAAACTAGGTAGTCCTCCGGCAAGTTAGCGCTGCCTGGTGACGGCGGCTTTTGTCCCTGAGAGGTCACATTAGTCTCTGACGTAATTGAGGTCAACGTGACGTCAGCCACCATCATGTCAGGGAACCCTCTACGCTCCCTCCTATTTGTCAGCCATTCATCTCGCCCTAGGGGAGGGTTGGCAGCCCTGGGGGGAGAAGGAAGGTACCGCGGGGACAATTTTTTATACATTTGTTTTTATACATATATTTCCCCTGGTCTGTTTTATACGTACTATATCTTTTTTTTTCACAATAAAGTTTGAAGGAAAGTGATAAACTATGTTACAGGAAGAATTTACTGTAGGCGGATAAAAAAGATAGGTGCTACTATAGTATGCTGTCTACCGAGCTGGTGCTACTATAGTATGAGGTCTACCGAGCTGGTGCTACTATAGTATGCGGTCTACCGAGCTGGTGCTACTATAGTATGCGGTCTACCGAGCTGGTGCTACTATAGTATGCGGTCTACCGAGCTGGTGCTACTATAGTATGAGGTCTACCGAGCTGGAGCTACTATAGTATGAGGTCTACCGAGCTGGTGCTACTATAGTATGCTGTCTACCGAGCTGGTGCTACTATAGTATGAGGTCTACCGAGCTGGTGCTACTATAGTATGCGGTCTACCGAGCTGGTGCTACTATAGTATGAGGTCTACCGAGCTGGAGCTACTATAGTATGAGGTCTACCGAGCTGGTGCTACTATAGTATGCTGTCTACCGAGCTGGTGCTACTATAGTATGAGGTCTACCGAGCTGGTGCTACTATAGTATGAGGTCTACCGAGCTGGTGCTACTATAGTATGCGGTCTACCGAGCTGGTGCTACTATAGTATGAGGTCTACCGAGCTGGTGCTACTATAGTATGAGGTCTACCGAGCTGGTGCTACTATAGTATGCTGTCTACCGAGCTGGTGCTACTATAGTATGAGGTCTACCGAGCTGGTGCTACTATAGTATGAGGTCTACCGAGCTGGTGCTACTATAGTATGCGGTCTACCGAGCTGGTGCTACTATAGTATGCGGTCTACCGAGCTGGTGCTACTATAGTATGTGGTCTACCGAGCTGGTGCTACTATAGTATGCGGTCCACCGAGCTGGTGCTACTATAGTATGCGGTCTACCGAGCTGGTGCTACAATAGTATGCGGTCTACCGAGCTGGTGCTACTATAGTATGCGGTCTACCGAGCTGGTGCTACTATAGTATGCGGTCTACCGAGCTGGTGCTACTATAGTATGTGGTCTACCGAGCTGGTGCTACTATAGTATGCGGTCTACCGAGCTGGTGCTACTATAGTATGCGGTCTACCGAGCTGGTGCTACTATAGTATGCGGTCTACCGAGCTGGTGCTACTATAGTATGCGGTCTACCGAGCTGGTGCTACAATAGTATGCGGTCTACCGAGCTGGTGCTACTATAGTATGCGGTCTACCGAGCTGGTGCTACTATAGTATGTGGTCTACCGAGCTGGTGCTACTATAGTATGCGGTCTACCGAGCTGGTGCTACTATAGTATGCGGTCTACCGAGCGGGAGCTACTATAGTATGAGGTCTACCGAGCGGGAGCTACTATAGTATGCGGTCTAATATATCACCTGAACTCATTACGTGCCGGGTGGTAGGTTGTCAGGTGTGTCTTAATATGTGAACATAATACGAAAGTATTACTAGTTATTATATACATAAACGACATAGATAAAGGCGTAGACAGAAACATAAGCAAAGTTGCTGAAGGACACTAAAATAGGGCGTGTAATTTAACCTGACGAGGATTCCGCAAAATCACAGGAAGATCTAAACAAATTTATAGAATGGTCTGAAAAATGGCAGATGAAATTTAATGCAGACACATGTAAAGTACGTAGTCTAGGAGATGTAAACAGAGAAACCAGATATAGACAAACAACGTTATTATAGAGAAATTCGACTGTGAGAAAGACTTGGAAGTAATGATAAGTAGGAATCTTAAGCCAATGAGTATTTGCTCGAAACAATGCTAACATAGTACCTGGGTTCATACAAAGGCGTGTTAGTTACAAGACTAGTTACAGACAGACAGACAGACAGGCAAATGGCATTGATCGCTAGCCCTACCCATAGCCGTCAGCGTGGATGGCAACAGTAACAGTAGTCGTAGCCCGGTAGTAGTAGTAGGAGTAGTAGTAGTATTTTCTTCCATAGTAATTAACGAGATGAACGAACGTCAGTCTGTTGGGAGGTACATTAAATGAAAATATTAAGGGTCATGTGCTTCTGGTGGGAGGGGTGAGGGGGAGTAGAGGCAGGGAGGGGTGAGGGGGAGTAGAGGCAGGGAGGGGTGAGGGGGCAGTAGAGGCAGGGAGGGGCAGGGGGAGAGAGTGTCTGCAAGGCTAGGGAGGAGAGGGGATAAGTACACGTGACGACAATAAAAGAAGAGGGGAGAGAGTGGGTGGGTGAGGGGAGAGAGTGGGTGGGTGAGGGGAGAGAGTGGGTGGGTGGTTGAGGGGAGAGAGTGGGTGAGGGGTGGGGAGAATGGGTGATTGAGGGGAGGTTGATGTACCATAATAGGTAGTGGCAGAAGGATATGTTTTGTCCCTTCCATAATACTCAAAGTTCCACTCTGTCTCCCCTCTCTCCTTACCCCCCTCCCCCCTCTCCCCCTTCTTTCAAACCTTCATTTTATCTCATTTCTTCTCTCTTAACCTTTACCTTATTTTCTGTCAAATATTTTTTTTTTTTTTTACATTTTTCACTTCCCATTTCTTCCTAACACTTCTCTTCCTCATTCTCTTTCTTTCCTTTCTTTATTTTCCTCTTCATCTTGATCCATTTTCAATAACTTTCCTTCTCTCCGTTTCTATTAACAACTAACAGGGATAACAACACCAACAACAACACCAATAACAACAATAACAAAAACAACAACAACATCAACTACACGATAACCAACCCGAACGAAATATGAATTAATTTTTTTTCCCAGGAGACCACGAACCCATTACCACCCTGAGCAAAAGACTCATCCTGGGGTAAAAATAGAAAGGCGAATTCTAATAGGCTATTGAGGTCCTTCGCTGCCGCCTGCCCTGGGAGATCCTTAAGGAGGAGGAGGAGGAGGGGGAGGGAGGAAGAAGAGGAGGAGGAAGAAGAGGAGGAGGAAGAAGGGAGGGATATTTTCGTTTCTGGAGTCTCAATTTGGGTTATGTATAGGCGTGTAATTACCATATTGGGAGTGTAGGAATAACTTATGTGTGGGGAGAGGGTGGGGAGAGGGTGGGGTGAGGGTGGGGTGAGGGGAGAGGGTGGGGGTGAAAGGAGAGGGTGGGGGTGAAAGGAGAGGGTGGGGTGAGGGGATGGGTGGGGGTGAAAGGAGAGGGTGGGGTGAAGGATAGGGTGGGGTGAAGGGAGAGGGTGGGGTGAAAGAGAGGGTGGGGGTGAAAGGAGAGGGTGGGGTGAGGGGATAGGGTGGGGGAAAGAGGGTGGGGTAAGAGAGGTGGGGAGGTGGGTAGGGTGGGTGAGGGAGAGGTGGGGTGAAAGAGGGTGGGGGTGAAAGAGAGGGTGGGGGTGAAAGGAGAGGGTGGGGTGAGGGGATAGGGTGGGGGTGAAAGAGAGGGTGGGGGTGAAAGAGAGGGTGGGGTGAAAGGAGAGGGTGGGGTGAGGGGATAGGGTGGGGGTGAAGGAGGGTGGGGTGAAGGAGAGGGTGAGTGAGGGATGGGGGGTGAAAGAGAGGGTGGGGGTGAAAGAAGAGGGTGGGGTGAGGGGATAGGGTGGGGTGACGGGATAGGTGGGGTGAGAGAGGGTGGGGGTGAAAGAGAGGGTGGGGTGAAAGGAGAGGGTGGGGTGACGGGATAGGGTGGGGGTGAAAGAGAGGGTGGGGGTGAAGGGAGAAGGTGTGGGTGAGGGGTAAGGGTGGGGGTGAGGGGTAAGGGTGAGGGTGAGGGTGAAGGGAGAGGGTGGGGGTGGGATGTGCAGAAGGGTGTACGGATATATGGAGAAGTCTCGTGGTTGGGGAGTAGTGGTGAGGGGGGGAGAGTAGTAGAGGTGAGGGGGGAGGGAGAGTAGTAGAGGTGAGGGGGGGAGGGGAGATAAGTTGTGGGATATGGAAGAGGAGTAGTGGAAGAAGATTGAGGAAGCGGGGAGGAATGAATGAGGGAAGGGTAGATGAGGTGTTGGGAGGGGAGATGAGGTGTAGCGAGGGGTGGAATTGGTATGGGGAGGAGGAAATGACGCGGGGAGATGCAATGGGGAGGAGATGGGACGAAGAGACTATGGAGACGGGAAGAATGAGAGAGACAAGGAATATGAGAGAGAGAGAGAGAGAGAGAGAGAGAGAGAGAGAGAGAGAGAGAGAGAGAGACCATCTTGCACGCTGCCGAGGTAAGTAATAAGTTGATCAATACATCGGTTAAAAGCCTATTAAGTTTTCCTTTGTCAGAACTTCTCACTCGTTTAATGGTATTTGTGGCTGGGGGAAGGGGGGGGAAGGCTGGGGAGGGGGAGGCTGGGGAGAAGGATGAGGATGTTAGGAGAAAAGGGGAGAAGAGGATGCTGAGGGAGAGAAAGGGATGGGGATGGAGGCTGGGGGAGGGAGGGGGATGCTTAGGGTTGGGGAGAAGGATAGTAGGGGGATGCTGCAGGGAGGAGAGGGGTGGTGGATAGGATGGGTTTGAGGGAGTTAAGATGGCACTACTGCTAAGATCATGAGGTAATAGGGAGAGAACTGGGGATGGGAAGGGAGAGGGGGGTGGAGAGCGTCTGGGGAGAGGGGGGTGGAGAGCGTCTGGGGAGAGGGGGGGGAGAGGGTGTTTGGGATTGTTACTGAGAAGGTGAGATGGGGAGGATTATTGTGGAAGGGTGTTGGTTAGAGAGGGGGGAGGAGGGTGTTGGTGAGAGAGGAGGGTGGTGGTGAGAGAGGGGGGTGTTGGTGAGAGAGGGGGGTGTTGGTGAGAGAGGGGGAAGGAGGGTGTTGGTGAGAGAGGGGGAGGTGTTGGTGAGAGAGGGGGGAGGTGAGAGAGGGGATGGAAGGGTGTTGGTGAGAGAGGGGGAGGAGGGTGTTGGTGAGAGAGGGGGGAGGGTGTTGGTGAGAGAGGAGGGAGGGAGGGTGTTGGTGAGAGAGGAGGGGGAGGGTGTTGGTGAGAGAGGGGGGGAGGGTGTTGGTGAGAGAGGGGGGAGGGTGTTGGTGAGAGAGGAGGGAGGACGGGTGTTGGTGAGAGAGGAGGGAGGAAGGGTGTTGGTGAGAGAGGAGGGAGGAAGGGTGTTGGTGAGAGAGGAGGGAGGAAGGGTGTTGGTGAGAGAGGGGGGGAGGGTGTTGGTGAGAGAGGGGGAGGGTGTTGGTGAGAGGGGGGGGAGGAAGGGTGTTGGTGAGAGAGGAGGGAGGAAGGGTGTTGGTGAGAGAGGAGGGAGGAAGGGTGTTGGTGAGAGAGGAGGGAGGAAGGGTGTTGGTGAGAGAGGAGAGAGGAAGGGTGTTGGTGAGAGGGGGGGAGGAAGGGTGTTGGTGAGAGAGGAGGGGGAGGGTGTTGGTGAGAGAGGAGGGAGGAAGGGTGTTGGTGAGAGAGGGGAGGGTGTTGGTGAGAGAGGAGGGGTAGGGTGTTGGTGAGAGAGGGGGGAGGGTGTTGGTGAGAGAGGAGGGGGAGGGTGTTGGTGAGAGAGGAGGGGGAGGGTGTTGGTGAGAGAGGGGGGAGGAAGGGTGTTGGTGAGAGAGGAGGGGGAGGGTGTTGGTGAGAGAGGAGGGAGGAAGGGTGTTGGTGAGAGAGGGGGAGGGTGTTGGTGAGAGAGGAGGGGGAGGGTGTTGGTGAGAGAGGGGGATGGTGTTGGTGAGAGAGGAGGGGGAGGGTGTTGGTGAGAGAGGGGGAGGAAGGGTGTTGGTGAGAGAGGAGGGAGGAAGGGTGTTGGTGAGAGAGGAGGGAGGAAGGGTGTTGGTGAGAGAGGGGGGGTGTTGGTGAGAGAGGAGGGGGAGGGTGTTGGTGAGAGAGGGGGAGGAAGGGTGTTGGTGAGAGAGGAGGGAGGAAGGGTGTTGGTGAGAGAGGAGGGGGAGGGTGTTGGTGAAAGAGGGGGGAGGGTGTTGGTGAGAGAGAGGGGGAGGAAGGGTGTTGGTGAGAGAGGAGGGGGCTGTTGGTGAGAGAGGAGGGGGGTGTTGGTGAGAGGGGAGGGAGGGTGTTGGTGAGAGGGGGGGGAGGAAGGGTGTTGGTGAGAGAGGAGGGGGAGGGTGTTGGTGAAAGAGGGGGGAGGGTGTTGGTGAGAGAGAGGGGGAGGAAGGGTGTTGGTGAGAGAGGAGGAAGGGTGTTGGTGAGAGAGGGGGAGGAGGGTGTTGGTGAGAGAGGAGGGGGGTGTTGGTGAGAGGGGAGGGAGGGTGTTGGTGAGAGAGGGGGGAGGGTGTTGGTGAGAGAGGGGGGAGGGAGTTGGTGAGAGAGGAGGGAGGACGGGTGTTGGTGAGAGAGGGGGGAGGAGGGTGTTGGTGAGAGAGGAGGGAGGAAGGGTGTTGGTGAGAGAGGAGGGGGGAGGGTGTTGGTGAGAGAGGGGGGAGGAGGGTGTTGGTGAGAGAGGGGGTAGGAAGGGTGTTGGTGAGAGAGGAGGGAGGAAGGTGTTGGTGAGGAAAAGATATTGAGAAATAGAATAAGATAGAGATGAGAGATGATAGGGTCTTGGGGTGCTGGGAGGGTCTTGGGATGCTGGGAGGGTCTTGGGGTGCTGGGAGGGTCTTGGGGTGCTGGGAGGGTCTTGGGGTGCTGGGAGGGTCTTGGGGTGCTGGGGGGTCTTGGGGTGCTGGGGGGTCTTGGGGTGCTGGGAGGGTCTTGGGGTGCTGGGAGGGTCTTGGGGTGCTGGGGGGTCTTGGGGTGCTGGGAGGGTCTTGGGGTGCTGGGGGGTCTTGGGGTGCTGGGAGAGTCTTGGGGTGAAAACTGGAGTGGCGACTATTTGTATTGTAATCTCTGGTATGAATAAACAATCAGATTTACAGACTGTTCATTTACTGATCTTCTGTGTCGACTAAACATTTAATCGACTCCACACCGATATATTCAACATTTACAATAACTTAAAAAACAATTAACAGACATTATCAAACAAAACTAAAAGCTGGAATATTAATTATCGCCAGGAAACGCAACGGTACTATAGTTTGTTGAAGTTCTGGTAACATAGGTATCGTAATGTACTGTGTAGACCTTTCTACGTCATGAAGAACCTGTCCGAGAACTTTAAGAACTGATCTAGATGTTCTCTCTTGTGTTCAATGTGTAGGTGTTAATGTTATAGGTTAAATTCCGTAATACGAGGCGTCGATTGTATAATATCTTAAACGACGTATAGAAGGAAATTACAGTTCCGTAATACGCCTTATATTAAGAGGCGTGATTTATAAAAAAGTAATGTATCTAGCGTTGATTATATAAGTTTTACCTAAAATCAGCAGTTATAACCCAGCTGTACCTTCAGGATCTTTACGATCTCAGCTACCCTAAAATCTCATCCTAAGATTCATATATTTTTTTGAGCGTTTAATTGAGAAGTTAGTGAGGAGTGTTTACCTTTCGCCCCCCACCCGCCCCCATGCCTACCCCTCCCTGGTCCGCCCTCTACCCTCCCTGGCTCACTCTACCCTCCCTGGCCTACTGTCTACCCTCCCTGGCTCACTCTACCCTCCCTGGCCAACCCTCTACCCTCCCTGGCCTACCCTCAACCCCCTCTGGCCTACCCTCTGCCCTCCCTGGCCTACCCTCTACCCTCCCTGGCTCACTCTACCCTCCCTGGCCTACTGTCTACCCTCCCTGGCCTACTGTCTACCCTCCCTGGCTCACTCTACCCTCCCTGGCCTACCCTCTACCCTCCCTGGCCTACCCTCTACCCTCCCTGGCCTACCCTCTACCCTCCCTAGCCTATCCCCCTACCCTCCCTGGTTGACTTTACCCTCCTTGGCCTACCCTCTACCCTCCCTGGCCTACCTTCTGTCCTCCATGGCCTACCCTCTATTCTCCCTGGCATACCCTCTATCCTCCTTGGTTCACTCTACCCTCCTTGGCCTACCCTCTACCCTCCCTGACCTACCCTCTATTCTCCCTGGCTTACCCTCTATCCTCCTTTTCTCACTCAACCCTCCCTGGCCTACCATCTACCATCCCTGGCTCACTCTACCCTCACTGGCCTACCCTCTATCCTCCCTGGCTAACTTTACCCTCCCTGGCCTACCGTCTACCCTCCCTGGCTCACTCTACCCTCCTTGGCCTACCCTCTACCCTCCTTGGCCTACCCTCTACCCTCCCTGGCCTACCCTCTACCCTCCCTTGCTCACTATACCCTCCCTGGCTCACTCTACCCTCCCTGGCCTACCCTCTACCCTCCTTGGCCTACCCTGTACCCTCCCTGGCCTACTCTACCCTCCCTGACCTACCCTCTACCCTCTCTGGCTCACTGTACCCTCCCTGGCCTATACCCCTACCCTCCCTGGCCTACCCTTTACCCTCCTTGGCCTACCATCTACCCTTCCTGGCCTACCCTTTACCCTCCCTGGCCTACCCTCTACCCTCCTTGGCCTACCCTCTACCCTCCCTGGCTCACTCTACCCTCCCTGGCCCACCATCTACCCTTCCTGGCCTACCCTTTACCCTCCCTGGCCCACCCTCTACCATTCCTCCTCGCTGACCCACCCTCAACACACCGAGGAAAATCACGAGCATTACAGGTCGACAACACTAGACTGGAAATAGAAAGGCTAAATAATTACGAAAAACAATGGAAAATCCAAACCGGTCTCCTGAAATTTACAGATGCCCTTATGCAGAAGGAAGACCCTTCTATTAGTAACCAATAATGTCCAGATAGAATACAATAGCAGAGGGACCCTCCTGGGCCTGCATAAATCCACGACAGGTTACTCCCATCATGTCCACACCAGGAAGGAAAAGGCAAGAAGAGAGCTGAGAAAACTCTACCTCTTTAACGCGCTTCCTGAGAAAATAAAACTCCGCCTGGTGACATCACTTATCATACCGGTATTTAATTTACCCAGCAGTACCTCTTCATACTATGAGCACCACTCAACTATTAAAATTACAGGTGGTCCAAAATGAAGCCCTGAGATTCGTCACAGGTGAAAGACACCCCTTCACCAGAACCACAGCCGAGATACATAGAGACCTGAGAATGAAACCCATCAACCAGCAGCTGCACACCCTGGCCAGCAGAGTCAGGCAAAAGATAGAACGATCAGAGCAAGAACTCCTCCACAGACTCCCATCAGACAACGACAACAACCATACATGGTTCCCAAAAAGTTACCAAACCTCAAAAGGCCCATTACCACCCCTGATCTATACGGCCAGGCAATAGACAACTTCCTTAGACCAGCATCCGCCAGTAGGGTTGGAGGAATACGAAATAGGGCCCTCAAAACACCCGCATATGGGATAGGGTAGGCTGTCTAGTGCCTGTGTCAACAGACAATAACTAACCCATGACACAACCCCAACCCGTACCATGGCGGTCAGCCCGCCCTCTCCTACGTCCTCCTAAATTTCTTCAATTTCTGAACTATAACTTCCTTCCTCCACCTCTAATCTTCTCTCACCACGTCTTTCTCTACAAAAATAATAATAATAATAATACCTTCCCTCTTCTATGGCCCATCCTCTATCCTTCCTCCTCCCTGGCCCACCTTCTCTCCTCCCTGGCCCACCCTCTATCCTTCCTCCTCCCTGGCCCACCCTCTCTCCTCCCTCCTCCCTGGCCTACCCTCTATCCTCCCTTCTCCTTGGTTCACCCTCTATCCTCCCTCCTCCTTGGCCCACCCCCTATCTTTCCACCTAACTGGCCCACCCTCTCTCTTCCCTCCTCTCTTGCCCACCCTCTACCTTCCCTCCTCCTTGGCCCACCCTCTCTCTTCCCTTCTTCCTTGCCCACCCCGCCCCTTCCCAACCCCTTTCTCCACCTCACCACCCATCCTCCTTCCATCACCCTCCCACACTCCCCCTAAATCACTGCATGCGTGCGTATGAGAAGGGAGAATGTGGGTGCGGGAGGAAGAGTGTATGAGGTAGGGAGGGAGTGGTAGTGACGCATAACATAAACACAGTCGGTTACAGCTCTGCTCAGGTCCTCTTAGAGAATATTAAAATGTTGCTGCCACTACTGTGTGTGTGTGTGTGTGTGTGTGTGTGTGTGTGTGTGTGTCTGTGTGTGTTTTACAAGGCGAGGAAGCATTATATATTACATCTGTTCACCACTATATTTAGCAGCAGTAATGAAGTCTTTTGTGCATTTATTTACATTTTTTCTGGTTTGTATTGTTGTTATATATGAGATAAATTCATGAAATATATTTAGAATCTTCCTGCCATTGTTATCAAAACCGAACCTTCAATTTGTACGGAAATACATAGGAAGGGAGAAGCATTGTGGGGCTTTTGTTTCCCTGTTCCCACTATGTGATCGTAAAGCTATTTTTAGGGCGTCTGTTTAGCGATTATTCTTCCATCTTTTTTGTTTTTCCTTCGGGGAATTTTTTGGGGTATTATTTGTGGGTTTGGTAGAGGTTATGGGTATTCTCCCTCCAGATAGGGTAAAAAGTATTACCTCTGTACTGCTTTTAGAATACCTACGGGAAAGAAATATTATCTAGGGATTTTTTTTTAAGAATGGCTGTAGGGAAGAATAAATAGGGAATTTTTCAAGAATGTTTATAGAAAAAATACTAAATAGGGTATTTTTTTTCTTCAAATATGACAGATAACATATTAGTAATAATTAAAGAATTTTTTATATTTTCGATATTAGGAAAAAATAGTAAGCAGGGAATTTTTTCTAATATACATGGACAATTATTAAATAGGGACTCTATCTAATATGACAGGAAAAATAATAACTAGGATTTTTTCAACTAGGACGGAAAAATAATAATAATAATAATAATGTAATAATAATAATAATAATAATAATAATAATAATAATAATAATAATAAACTTATTGACAGTAAAATATATTGACTTATAAAGAATTTAATCTACTAAAATACCCAGATGACAAAACCTTTATTTATGAACGAACTAAAATCTGACTCCTGTCTCAGATTATCTTAACACAACAGATTAAATCGGCGCCTCTCCCGACAGTACGACAGTAGGCACTTGTGGAGGTAAGGGGAAGGGGGAGTATGATGGGGGGGAAATGGGATGGGGAGAGGAGAGGGATATAGGAGGAAGGTGTAGAGAAAGGGAAGAAGAGGGAGAGTAGGAGGGAAGGGGCGAAGAGATATGGGAGAGGGACAATAGAAAGAGAAGGAAGTTTAGTAGAATAGGAGGGAAGAAGAGGGCGAGGAGGGGAAGAGGGAGGGGGAAATGGAACGGGAGAAGGAAGAGAGGGGAGGTGTTGTGGACGTCACGGTTGAGACCAAACCAATACATCACCTGAACTCCCACCTCCCCTCCCCTCCCCTCCCATCCCCTCCCCTCCCCTCCCCTCCCCTCCCGTCCCCTCCCCTCCCATCCCCTCCCCTCCCGTCCCGTCCCCTCCCCTCCCCTCCCTTCCCCTCCCAACCCATCCCATCCCCTCCCCTCCCCTCCCTTCCCCTTCTTTCTCCCCTCCCCCTCCCATTATTTCTCCTTTCCACCTTCCTCTTCCTTCACCCCCCCCCCTAAGGCCCCGGAACCACCCAAATCCCCACGGGGCCAGATTTCGGGGCGTTTGTTGGTACCCCCGCGGGGCCATAAGACAGCCTGGCCTGTACTGTACGTGTTGGAGGCGACTTTTTGGGATGGTGTATGTGTTTGCTTGTTTACTTGCTTGTTTGTGTGTGTGTGTATATGTGTGTGTGTGTATGTATGTATGTATGTGTGTATGTATATGTGTGTGTGTGTGTGTATATGTGTGTGTGTGTGTATATGTGTGTGTGTATGTATGTGTGTGTGTGTGTGTGTGTGTGTGTGTGTGTGTGTGCACTATGATGGGAACGGTTGTTAATAATAATAATAGTGGTGTATGTAGAAGAATAGTGAAATACAGACTAATGGATAAGTAGACAGACAGACAGACACACAGACAGACGACCAATCTCTGTAGCTGACATAACTAGGGACAGTCAGTCGTACGTGCTTTGAGGGATAGCTTCTAGAGAAAGCTTCGAGAGATAGCTTTGAGAGGTATGTTTGAGAGATAGCTTATAGTGATAGCTTTCAGAGAAAGCTTCGAGGGACATAATTTTTCTGTGTAAAGTTAAAATTTTTGATGTGAATTTTAACAAGTCATTCTTTCTCTTGCTCTCACTCTCCCCGGTGATGAAGAGAGAGAGAGAGTGGCCGGTGAAAGAGAGAGTGAGAGAGAAACAGACGAGCAGAGAAAGGAAAACAAAGAGAGAGAGCGAGAGAGAAATGTTGTGGGCTAGCTCTTGAATGCCATTTCCTGCCTCACACGGAGGTTCCGGTAAGCCAATACCTTCACTTCCGGCGCTGAGGTCGATTAGTGCCAGGAGGTGCCAGTGAAGGTGCACGTGAGGGTGCCACTAGAGGTGCTAGTAGAAATTTCAGCAAAGGTGCAGGTGACGGTGACAGTAAGGGTGCCAGTAACGGTGCCAGTGAGGGTGCCAGTGAGGGTGCCAGTAAGGGTGCCAGTGAGGGTGTCAGTAAGGGTGCCAGTGAGGCTACCAGGTAAGGGTGCCAGTAAGGGTGTCAGTAAGGGTGTCAGTAAGGGTGCCAGTGAGGCTACCAGGTAAGTGTGCCAGTAAGGGTGCCAGTGAGGGTGTCAGTAAGGGTGCCAGTGAGGCTACCAGGTAAGGGTGCCAGTGAGGGTGTCAGTAAGGGTGCCAGTGAGGCTACCAGGTAAGGGTGCCAGTAAGGGTGCCAGTGAGGGTGTCAGTAAGGGTGCCAGTGAGGGTGCCAGTGAGGGTGACAGTGAGGGCGCCAGTGAGAGTGCCAGTAAGGGTGTCAGTAAGGGTGCCAGTAAGGGTGCCAGTGAGGGTGACAGTGAGAGTGCCAGTAAGGGTGCCAGTGAGGGTGTCAGTAAGGGTGCCAGTGAGGCTACCAGGTAAGGGTGCCAGTAAGGGTGCCAGTGAGGGTGCCAGTGAGGCTACCAGGTAAGGGTGCCAGTAAGGGTGCCAGTGAGGGTGTCAGTAAGGGTGCCAGTGAGGCTACCAGGTAAGGGTGTCAGTAAGGGTGCCAGTGAGGCTACCAGGTAAGGGTGCCGGTGAGGGTGTCAGTAAGGGTGCCAGTGAGGGTGCCAGTGATAGTGCCAGTAAGGGTGCCAGTGAGGGTGTCAGTAAGGGTGACAGTGAGGCTACCAGGTAAGGGTGCCAGTAAGGGTGCCAGTGAGGGTGCCAGTGAGGGTGCCAGTGAGGGTGCCAGTGTGCCGGTGGTGGTGCCAATAAGGTGTATCAGCGATGGTGCCAGTGAGGCTACCAGGTAAGGGTGCCAGTAAGGGTGCCAGTGAGGGTGCCAGTGAGGCTACCAGGTAAGGGTGGCAGTGAGGGTGACAGTAAGGGTGCCAGTAAGGGTGCCAGTGAGGGTGCCAGTGAGGCTACCAAGTAAGGGTGCCAGTGAGGGTGTCAGTAAGGGTGCCAGTGAGGCTACCAGGTAAGGGTGCCAGTGAGGGTGTCAGTACGGGTTCCAGTAAGGGTGCCAGTGAGGGTGCCAGTGAGGCTACCAGGTAAGGGTGCCAGTGAGGGTGTCAGTAAGGGTGCCAGTAAGGGTGCCAGTGAGGGTGCCAGTGAGGCTACCAAGTAAGGGTGCCAGTGAGGGTGTCAGTAAGGGTGCCAGTAAGGGTGCCAGTGAGGGTGTCAGTAAGGATGCCAGTGAGGCTACCAGGTAAGGGTGCCAGTAAGGGTGCCAGTGAGGGTGTCAGTAAGGGTGCCAGTAAGGGTGCCAGTGAGGGTGTCAGTAAGGGTGCCAGTGCGGGTGCCAGTGAGGCTACCAGGTAAGGGTGCCAGTGAGGCTACCAGGTAAGGGTGCCAGTGAGGGTGCTAGTAAGGGTGCCAGTGAGGGTGCCAGTCGCTTAACATGACAAAACAAGTAAAAACATACACAATTGACCCCATAATAACCAAACAACCACAGAGTTGTCAAACAGTAATTACAACACTGAACTATTCCCCCCAAACTAAACAACCCTCCTCCCCTCAGGTGCCGTAATTAATGCACCTGTGATCCCTCCCCCCCCCCTCTATACATTTCCCTCCTCCCCCATTAACCTTTTGTTATTTCTGCTGCCCCATATTAGTAAAAAATGGGTGGATGGGTATTATGACCACTGTGTTCAGGGCCGGGCTGACGAGATGTGACTACGCTGTTGTTTTACTTGATGTGTGTGTGTGTGTGTGTGTGTGTGTGTGTGTGTGTGAGTTTTTCCATGTACACACGTGTGTACACAAGTGCGTCCACATGTACACACGCATTTACATAAACACACAAACACGAACGCACACACACACACACACACACACACACACACACACACACACAGTGTGTTGGGTCGACCATTAACTAATGACTATACTAATGGCCTGTAAATCAACGCTCAACTACCTATAGTACCGGGAGGGAGGGTGAAGGAAAGGGAGGGAGGGGTGAGGTAAGGGAGGGAGGGGTGAGGTAAGGGAGGGAGGGGTGAGGTAAGGGAGGGGGTGAGGTAAGGGAGGGGTGAGGTAAGGGAGGGAGTGAGGTAAGGGAGGGAGGGGTGAGGTAAGGGAGGGGGTGAGGTAAGGGAGGGGTGAGGTAAGGGAGGGAGTGAGGTAAGGGAGGGAGGGGTGAGGTAAGGGAGGGGGTGAGGTAAAGGAGGGGGTGAGGTAAGGGAGGGAGGGAGGTAGGGAAGGAGGGGTGCGGTAAGAGAGGGAGGGGTGAGGAAACGGTGGGGTGAAGTAAGGGAGAGGGTGAGGTAAGGGAGAGAGGGGTGAGGTAAGGGAGGGAGGGAGGGTGAGGTAAGGGAGGGGGGTGAAGTAAGGCAGGGAGTGAGGTAAGGGAGAGAGGGGTGAGGTAAGGGAGGGAGGGAGGGAGGGGTGAGGTAAACGAGGGAGGGAGGGGTGAGGTAAGGAAGGGAGGGAGGGTGAGGTAAGGGAGGGACGGTGAGGTAAGGGAGGGAGTGAGGTAAGAGAGGGAGGGAGGGGGTGAGGAGGAGAGAAAGGTGATGGAGGGAGAGGAGTGAGATGAGGGAGAAAAGGGAAGCTGAGGATAGAGTGAGGGAAGGGACGATTGGCTGCCTATTATTAATTGCATCATAATAACACAATACCTGACACCTCATAAATATCGTGTGTGTGTGTGTGTGTGTGTCATTTACTTTAACTATTACTTAAGTGTGTTGTGACCTTATCAGCTGATGCTTTTAAAAGGTCAGAAACACCTTGATTACACCTCAGGTAATGACCCTTAATGACCGCTCACCTCCTCCCTCTCACCCTCTCCCCCTCACCTCTTCCCTCTCACCCACTCCCCCTCTCACCCCTCTCCTCACCCCTCTCCCTCCCCTTCTCTTTTTAATGTTTTTTTTTAATATTTAATATTATTTTTTTCTCTCCCACAGGTAAGTTGACTTGTGTTTCTGCACCACGCCCACACACGTCCACACACACGCCCATACACGCCCAAGTCCACACACACACACACCAGTAAGAGATATGGGCGTGTTTAAGTGGTGAGTACAGTATGTTGTTTTGTGGTTAAATGATGATATTATTATTAATATTATTATTATTATTATTATTACTATTATTATTATTATTATTATTATTATTACTATTATTATTATTATTATTATTATTTATTCATTTCCAGTTATATTACCGTAGAGACACATGAAGTATATAATTAATGAAGACAACATACCTGTTCTAGTCAGCTCAGGTTTACTCCTTCCTGACCTGACTGATGGAAGATACATTTCACTCTTGAGGGATATTTTTTATCAAGTGTGTCTTAACCACAGGTAATAAAACTACCTCAATAAATACTTATTTTTTTATAGACTTGGGGGAGGGGGGGTGACATTGGTGGGGGGGGTGACATTGGTGGGGGGTGACATTGGTGGGGGGTGACATTGGTGGGGGGGGTGACATTGGTGGGGGGTGACATTGGTGGGGGGTGACATTGGTGGGGGGTGACATTGGTGGGGGGGTGACATTGGTGGGGGGTGACATTGGTGGGGGGTGACATTGGTGATCCTGAAGAATTTGGATGTTGAGGTTTATTACCAAGATGGTATGTATATTCTCTTCCTCCTCCCCCTGTTCCTCCTGTTCGTTTTCTTCCTACTTCTCTCCCTCTTTCTTTTCTTCCTCGTCTTCTTCCTTCTCTTCCTCTTTTTTCTTCTTCTTCTTCTTCTTCTCCTCCTCCTCCTCTTTCTCTTATTCCTCTTCCTCATTCATATCCTGTTCGTAGTCTTCCTCCTTCTCTTCCTCGTTTTCTTCTTCCTCCTCCTCCTGTTCGTCTTCTTCCTCCTCTTCCTATTTCTCCCCTTTTCTCTTCTTTCTTTACCTCCTAATATTCTGTCCCCCACCTCTCTCTCTCGCTCTCTCTCTCTCCTTCACTGGTAATTAAGCGATTATGTGGTAGGCATTCGCTTGCTTCTGATTGGTTGGGTTTGGCCACGGGGGGGGGGGGGGTGGGAGAAGGGAGAAAGTGAGTGGGAGAGGGACGAAGGGAGAGAGAGGGGGAGAGAAGGGAGAGCGGGAGGGAGGGACAGAGAGAGAGGGGGGAATGAGTGAGATGGGTAGAGATAGAACGAGTGAGAGAGGGGAGACAGTAAATGAGAGGGAGAGAAGTGTAGGAAGGAAGAGAGGGAGAGGGAGAGGGAGAGAATGAGAGATTCGGTCAGGGATTATGAGGGGGAGATGAGGCTGTCAGATCTGGTCATTAATTGGCTGGTTTTAGAGTTGTTTGGGGTAGCAGGTGATTAGGTAGTTCAGGGTTATTAGTCGTATTTAAGGTGATTACGTAGTTAAGGGTTGTTAGTGTAAAGTGATTAAGGAGTTTGAGGTTGTTTGTGTTATGGTGATTAGGTAGTTAAGGGTTGTTAGCATAACGTGATTAGGTAGTTTGAGGTTAGGTTAGGTTAGATTAGGTTAGGTTAGGTTAGGTTAGGTTAGATTAGATTAGGTTAGGTTAGGTTAGGTTAGGTTAGGTTAGGTTAGATTAGATTAGGTTAGGTTAATCCCATACAATTATTCTGTTGAAGTCAATCCTTTCTCTAAACGAGGTGTTACAGGGATTAACGAGCTTGTCTCTCACTTAGTGTCCTGGGTTCAGTCCCCGGCGTGGGTCACATATGAGAAGGTTGACTGTATCCATGCGGGTACTACAGTGTCCTCCTGTACTAACACTGTATCCATGCGGGTACTACAGTGTCCTCCTGTACTAACACTGTATCCATGCGGGTACTACAGTGTCCTCCTGTACTAACACTGTATCCATGTGGGTACTACAGTGTCCTCCTGTACTATCACTGTATCCATGTGGGTACTACAGTGTCCTCCTGTACTATCACTGTATCCATGCGGGTACTACAGTGTCCTCCTGTACTAACACTGTATCCATGCGGGTACTACAGTGTCCTCCTGTACTAACACTGTATCCATGCGGGTACTACAGTGTCCTCCTGTACTAACACTGTATCCATGCGGGTACTACAGTGTCCTCCTGTACTAACACTGTATCCATGAAGAGCTCAGACATGATGAACGAAGGGTGGTGTTGGTGTTGGTGGTGGTGGTGGTGGTGGTGGTGGTAAATAAATCCGTCCTCGTTTATTAAGAAGAAATCTCCTCCTGAGCGATTTATATCCATTTGCATTATTCATCCTTACGGGCGACTCCCGAGAGGTGATTAATCCGGCTTGGTCGAAGAAATCCGACCCCATGAAACGATTAATCTGACTCAATAGAAGGAATCTGGCCTCATGAGACGATTAATCCGGGTTGGGAGAAGAAATCCAACCCGATGAGACGATTAATCCAACTCGGTAGAAAAAATCAGGCCCAATGAGACGATTAATCCGGTTTGGTAGCAGAAACTTGACCTTAATGAGGTGATTAATCCGGCTTGGTAGTAGAAATCCGGCCATAATGAGGCGGTCAATCCGGCTATGGAGAAGAAATCCGGCCCCATGAGACGATTAATCCGGCTCGGTGGAAAAAATCCAGCCATTGTGACGTCATTAATCCTACCCAGCAGTGGTGATTCGTGTAATCTCGAATCTTTATTTGTGTCGAATCATCGTCTAATTAATTCTCTCCAATTCTCTCACGACTAATCCTTCCATGATTCACGTTTTCCAATCTTTTCTAGCGTCTAATCCTTACCCAAGG
The DNA here is from genome assembly GCA_958450375.1 of Homarus gammarus. Taxonomy (NCBI): domain Eukaryota; kingdom Metazoa; phylum Arthropoda; class Malacostraca; order Decapoda; family Nephropidae; genus Homarus; species Homarus gammarus. Next base: position 77,613 of record CAUDMG010000768.1, on the reverse strand, counting down.
TATCTCTTCTAATCCTCTCACGACTAATCCTCACCAAGAACGATTAATCCGGCCAGCGTGAACCATAAATCCTTCTAGATCACCTTGGACGTTCGGGAGGAGTGGGGTGACGG
>CAUDMG010000768.1:60000-72500 GCA_958450375.1 Homarus gammarus | reverse complement strand
CATTGGAATTTACCTACTGGAAACATTTCTTTATTTATAATTTATAATTCAGCACAAGTTGATAAAATTAATACACATAACGTGAACACAGTATTATATTAGCTTTATTCATGAGAACAATAATATTGACAATGACGAACATGGGTAGAGAACTCGTACATTTACACCAGTTGTCTTCGTTGACTTCGGTGTTGCAAAGATATTCACAACATCTTTGAAATTTAATGATCGTGGGAGATCAAACTGTTGAGACAATACAAACATTGCTTAACTTAACCTCATACAGACCTGACCTCATACAGACCTGACCTCATACAGACCTGACCTCATACAGACCCTGAATGGGGGCGGGGCGCCAAATCCGGGGGCCCTACGCCATGGCGTACTTGGTGGAAACCTTAACCAGGCCCCGAGTTTAGCAGTGGAGAGAGAGAGAAAGAGAGAGAGAGAGAGAGAGCACACAGTGGTTGGTCATGCCGTGGCTGGAACATGGAGGAGGCGGGGCGGGAAGGCGGTGGGCGGGGCCTGTGGGCGGGGTCGAGTTTGGGGCCGCCCAAGTTTATGGGCCAACCAACAGATCTCGTGGCCCGTAAAGCTGGAAGAGGGTGGCCGGGTGGGCTGATGACTAGGTGGGTGGATGACTGGGGTGGCCGGGTGGGTGACGGCTTATTAGGTGAGGGGGCGGCTGCTGTATGGGCGGCTGAGCTACTGGGCAGCTCGGGAAGAAGAAAGATGTGAGTGAAAAGGAGTGAGTGGAGTAGTCAAGGACGAAGGAGGGAGTGGAGTGACTGTGTGGGTGTGGAGTGACTGTGTGGGCGTGGAGTGACTGTGTGGGCGTGGAGTAGCTGTGTGGGCGTGGGGTGACTGTGTGGGCGTGGAGTAGCTGTGTGAGCGTGGAGTGACTGTGTGGGCGTGGAGTAGCTGTGTGAGCGTGGAGTGACTGTGTGGGCGTGGAGTGACTGTGTGGGCGTGGAGTAGCTGTGTGAGCGTGGAGTGACTGTGTGGGCGTGGAGTGACTGTGTGGGCGTGGAGTAGCTGTGTGGGCGTGGGGTGACTGTGTGGACGTGGGGTGACTGTGTGGACGTGGAGTGACTGTGTGGGCGTGGAGTGACTGTGTGGGCGTGGAATAGCTGTGTGGGAGTGGAGTGGCTGTGTTGGCGTGGAGTAACTGTGTAGGCGTGGGGTGAGTTTGTGGGCGTGGAGTAGCTGTGTGGGAGTGGAGTGACTGTGTGGGCGTGGAGTGACTGTGTGGGCGTGGAGTGACTGTGTGGGCGTGGAGTAGCTGTGTGGGCGTGGATTGACTGTGTGGATGTGGAGTGACTGTGTGGGCGTGGAGTGACTGTGTGGGCGTGGAGTAGCTGTGTGGGCGTGGGGTGAGTTTGTGGGCGTGGAGTAGCTGTGTGGGAGTGGAGTGACTGTGTGGGCGTGGAGTGACTGTGTGGGCGTGGAGTGACTGTGTGGGCGTGGAGTAGCTGTGTGGGCGTGGGGTGAGTTTGTGGGCGTGGAGTAGCTGTGTGGGAGTGGAGTGACTGTGTGGGCGTGGAGTGACTGTGTGGGCGTGGAGTGACTGTGTGGGCGTGGAGTAGCTGTGTGGGCGTGGGGTGAGTTTGTGGGCGTGGAATAGCTCTGTGGGAGTGGAGTGGCTGTGTTGGCGTGGAGTAACTGTGTGGGCGTGGAGTGACTGTGTGGGCGTGGAGTGACTGTGTGGGCGTAGAGTGACTGTGTGGGCGTGGAGTGACTGTGTGGGCGTGGAGTAACTGTGTGGGCGTGGAGTGACTGTGTGGGCGTGGAGTAACTGTGTGGGCGTGGAGTGACTGTGTGGGTGTGGAGTAGCTATGTGGGCGTGGAGTGACTGTGTGGGCGTGGAGTGACTGTCTCTTGTTTTTTTTTTAATTCCCCGGTATGCTTCTTCCAATTCCTCTTTCTCTTTTCTCCTCTTCCTTCACATTTATCACTACTCCGGCTCATCCTCCTCTTCCTTCTCTTCATCTTCTCCCCTTCCACGTTCCCCTCATTGACACCTGGGTCACTCCCCCCCCCACCCACCACCCTCAAGGCAGGGACTAACGAGGCCAATGATCGTCATGTCAGTTAGCTCCCCCCTCCCCACCTCCTCCCCTCCCCACCCTACTGACCCTCATTCCTACCCTCCCCATCTCCCCTGTCTTTCTCCCCACCTCCTCTCGCCTCCCCCACCTGACTCTTATCTCCTCCTGTCCCCCAACCTTTCTTCATCTTCCTTCCCTCTACCTATCCCCCGCTATCATTCCGTCTTCCCCTCTCTTCCCCTCTTCCCACTCTGATCATCTCCTCCCCTCCCCACCTGACTTTTATCTCCACCTCCCCATCTTCATCTCCCCATTCTCCTCCCCTGTAACTGTTTCACTCCCCATCATGAATTGTCTTTTGTCTTGTGGGTGAATAGAGAGAGAGAGAGAGAGAGAGAGAGAGAGAGAGAGAGAGAGAGAGAGAGAGAGAGAGAGAGAGAGAACACTTACGTACGGGTGTATATTTATCCATGTCCTTAAGTGTTCTTGTATATAACAAAACATTGTACTTGGACGTGTGTGTGTGTGTGTGTGTGTGTGTGTGTGTGTGTGTGTGTGTGTGTGTTAGCCGTGGGCGTAAAGGCGTGTGAGTGTCTAGCCGATGACGTGTGGGCGTGTGTAGGCAGATACAACACGAGTCTGGGAGTGTGTCTTGTCGTTGGCGTGTGTGTAGGTGTGTGTGTGTGTGTGTGTGTGTGTGTGTAGGTGTGTGTGTGTGTGTGTGTGTGTAGGTGTGTGTGTGTGGGTGTGTGTGTGTGGGTGTGTGTGTGTAGGTGTGTGTGTAGGTGTGTGTATGTAGGCGTGTGTGTAGGCGTGTGTGTGTAGGTGTGTGTGTGTGTGGGTGTGTGTGTGGGTGTGTGTGTGTAGGTGTGTGTGTGTGTGTGTGGGTGTGTGTGTGTAGGCGTGTGTGTAGGTGTGTGTGTGTAGGTGTGTGTGTAGGTGTGTGTATGTAGGCGTGTGTGTAGGTGTGTGTGTGTAGGTGTGTGTGTGTGTAGGTGTGTGTGTGTGTGTGTGTGTAGGCGTGTGTGTAGGTGTGTGTGTGTAGTGTGTGTGTGTGTAGTGTGTGTGTGTGTGTGTGTAGGCGTGTGTGTAGATGTGTGTGTGTAGGTGTGTGTGTAGGCGTGTGTGTGTAGGCGTGTGTGTAGGTGTGTGTGTAGGTGTGTGTGTGTGTAGGTGTGTGTATGTAGGCGTGTGTGTAGGTGTGTGTGTAGGTGTGTGTGGTGTGTAGGTGTGTGTGTGTAGGTGTGTGTGTGTAGGTGTGTGTGTAGGCGTGTGTGTAGGTGTGTGTATGTAGGAGTGTGTGTAGGTGTGTGTGTAGGTGTGTGTGTAGGTGTGTGTGTGTGTGTGGGTGTGTGTGTGTAGGTGTGAGTGTGTGTGTGTGGGTGTGTGTGTGTAGGCGTGTGTGTAGGTGTGTGTAGGTGTGTGTGTGTGTGTGTGTGTGTGTGTGTGTGTGGGTGTGTGTGTGGGTGTGTGTGTGTAGGTGTGAGTGTGTGTGTGTGGGTGTGTGTGTGTAGGCGTGTGTGTAAGTGTGTGTGTGTAGGTGTGTGTGTGTGTGTGTGTGTAGGCGTGTGTGTGTAGGTGTGTGTGTGTGTAGGTGTGTGTGTGTGTGTGTAGGCGTGTGTGTGGTGTGTGTGTGTTGGTGTGTGTGTAGGCGTGTGTGTAGGTGTGTGTGTGTGTGTGTGTGTGTGTGTAGGTGTGTGTGTGTGTAGGTGTGTGTGTGGGTGTGTGTGTGTGTAGGTGTGTGTGTAGGTGTGTGTGTGTGTAGGTGTGTGTATGTAGGCGTGTGTGTAGGCGTGTGTGTAGGGGGGTGTGTGTGTGTGTGTGTGTGTGTGGGTGTGTGTGTGTAGGTGTGTGTGTGGGTGTGTGTGTGTAGGCGTGTGTGTAGGTGTGTGTATGTAGGTGTGTGTGTAGGCGTGTGTGTAGGCGTGTGTATGTAGGCGTGTGTGTGTAGGCGTGTGTGTAGGTGTGTGTGTGTAGGTGTGTGTGTGTAGGTGTGTGTGTGTGTGTGTGTGTGTGTGTGTGGGTGTGTGTGTGTGTAGGGTGTGTGTGTAGGTGTGTGTGTGTAGGTGTGTGTGTGGTGTGTGTAGGTGTGTGTATGTAGGCGTGTGTGTAGGCGTGTGTGTAGGTGTGTGTATGTAGGCGTGTGTGTAGGCGTGTGTGTGTAGGTGTGTGTGTGTAGGTGTGTGTGTGTGTGTGTGTGTGTGTGGGTGTGTGTGTGTAGGCGTGTGTGTAGGTGTGTGTGTGTGTAGGTGTGTGTGTAGGCGTGTGTGTGTAGGTGTGTGTGTGTAGGTGTGTGTGTGTGTGTAGGTGTGTGTGTAGGCGTGTGTATGTAGGCGTGTGTGTGTAGGTGTGTGTGTGTAGGTGTGTGTGTGTGTGTGTGTGTGTGTGTGTGTGGGTGTGTGTGTGTGTAGGCGTGTGTGTGTAGGTGTGTGTGTGTAGGTGTGTGTGTAGGCGTGTGTGTAGGTGTGTGTATGTAGGCGTGTGTGTAGGCGTGTGTGTAGGTGTGTGTATGTAGGTGTGTGTGTAGGCGTGTGTGTGTAGGTGTGTGTGTAGGTGTGTGTGTGTGTGTGTGTGTGTGTGTGTGTGTGTGTGTAGGCGTGTGTGTAGGTGTGTGTGTGTAGGTGTGTGTGTAGGCGTGTGTGTGTAGGTGTGTGTGTGTAGGTGTGTGTGTGTGTGTAGGTGTGTGTGTAGGCGTGTGTGTAGGCGTGTGTGTGTAGGTGTGTGTGTGTGTGTAGGTGTGTGTGTAGGTGTGTGTGTGTGTAGGTGTGTGTGTAGGCGTGTGTATGTAGGCGTGTGTGTAGGCGTGTGTGTGTAGGTGTGTGTGTGTGTGTAGGTGTGTGTGTAGGTGTGTGTGTGTGTAGGCGTGTGTGTAGGTGTGTGTGTGTGTAGGTGTGTGTGTAGGCGTGTGTGTGTAGGCGTGTGTGTGTGTGTAGGTGTCTTGTAGTGTAGATAGCGTGTGTAAGGCGTGTTGTGTAGGTGTAGTAGTAATAATAGGCGTAGTTAGTGATAGGACGTGTAGTGTGATAAGGTAGTGTAATAATAATAATAATAATAATAATAATTAACGGTTTATTGAAAAAGTTCTGCAGCTCGAAGGCTGAAAATATACATTAGACCAAAATGACTTATTACATACAAAGACATGGGGTGGGTGGGTCGTTTAACAAAAGCTTTTATTACTGAAAGAAGAAGGAACATGAATTGAACAAACAAGTTATTATAGTTTACAGGTGATGGTCCGGGCCATACTGTGTGGTCACAGGCCTTGTGGTTCAGTGACTCGTCCTCGGATGTTGATATGAAGGACCTCACGGGGTCGTAGATATGTATGTATGTATGTGTGCATTACTGTAGGTATTGTGTATGTGTGCATTACTGTAGGTATTGTGTATGTGTGTACTTATGAAGGCATCAGTAGGCGTGTTTGTGTGTTTGTGTATGATGTTTTTATGTATTTCTATAAAAAAAATCACAAACAAAAACAAACACATTCATACACTAATGCAACTCTCATCTTTAAATCCCCTGAGAGGTAATCCCTAAATCACGTCGGCAGGAACAGAAATAACCACCACCCGCAGAAGCCAATCATATTACGGGGAAGTTAACCAATCAGAGGCGGGGATTTAATGTACACAATGACGTCATCTGAGGGGTGACGTCACAAAGCTTCTCCATGACAACAAACACGTGATGATCGCTCGAGGGGTGTTAGTAGTGAGGGGAAGGGAGAGGGGAGATAGAGGGAGAGTAAGGGGGAAAGGGAGAGGAAGAGAGGGTGTTTTTGGTGAGGAGAAGGGAAATAAGAGGGGTAAAAGAGAAAATACGTGGAAAGGGAGAGATCGGAAAGGGGAAAGGAGGTTAAATAACAGATAATAAAGAGGGAAGGAGTGTAAAGGGGAAAGAAAATGAAAGTGGGAGTGAGAAGGAATACTGAAGATATATTAGGTAGGAAAAGGCCGAGAAGTGAGCAAGAGGGGGAGACGGGGGACGTTAAGAAGGGAATAGGGAAGGAAATGGGGAGGAGGTGGAGGTGGGTAAGAGGGGGGGGGGGGAATCATTGGTCATTTGGTGTTGAGACAAAGAATAAAAATGACCTATTCTCTCTCTCTCTCTCTCTCTCTCTCTCTCTCTCTCGTCATACATCATCATACACTGGCCATACATTCATTATAGAACAACCTTACACTTCTTAGGCTATCAGGGTTGTTAAGGAGTATGAAAGGCTAAGGGAAAGGCTCCTTGACACCCTCCTTACATTTGTCATACCTTCCCTGGGTCCTCGCTTTAACTTGATTGGTCAAAAATTCCACCCATCATGACGCTGATTGGATGATGCTCGACAGGTCGGATACGTTGGTGCCACTTCTTCACGCTTTCGCTGCCACACTTGGGTACTGTCTACCTGAATAATACTCGGTTGTACTTTCTCTTTAGCAAGTAATTGGTGGCTACTTTCCCCTCTAGTGTAGATTAGAGTGGTTATAAGACCATTTACTGTAGGTTAGGTTAGGTTAGGTTAGGTTAGGTTAGGTTAGGTTAGGTTAGGTGAGGTTAGGTTAGGTGAGGTTGTTACGTATAATTTATGGTTGAATGGTAGTTTATTATTTTTTCAGTCTTGTAGTGTTACAAACCAGCTCTTACACCCACACACACACCTGTACCAGGGGGTGTAAGTGTCTGGTCGCAGGTGTTATGTCTTCTAAACAAACGAAGCTTGTGTGTGGTAGAGAACCAGCTGTGTGTGGTAGAGAACCAGCTTTGTGTGGTAGAGAGCCAGCTGTGTGTGGTAGAGAGCCAGCTGTGTGTGGTAGAGAACCAGCTGTGTGTGGTAGAGAGCCAGCTGTGTGTGGTAGAGAACCAGCTGTGTGTGGTAGAGAACCAGCTTTGTGTGGTAGAGAGCCAGCTGTGTGTGGTAGAGAGCCAGCTGTGTGTGGTAGAGAACCAGCTGTGTGGGGTAGAGAGCCAGCTGTGTGTGGTAGAGAGCCAGCTGTGTGGGGTAGAGAGCCAGCTGTGTGGGGTAGAGAACCAGCTGTGTGTGGTAGAGAACCAGCTGTGTGGGGTAGAGAACCAGCTGTGTGTGGTAGAGAACCAGCTGTGTGTGGTAGAGAACCAGCTTTGTGTGGTAGAGAGCCAGCTGTGTGTGGTAGAGAGCCAGCTGTGTGTGGTAGAGAACCAGCTGTGTGGGGTAGAGAGCCAGCTGTGTGTGGTAGAGAACCAGCTGTGTGGGGTAGATAGAGCCAGCTGTGTGTGGTAAAGAACCAGCGGTGTGTGGTAAAGAGAGCCAGCTGTGTGTGGTAGAGAGCCAGCTGTGTGTGGGGTAGAGAGAGCCAGCTGTGTGGGGTAGAGAGCCAGCTGTGTGTGGTAGAGAACCAGCTGTGTGTGGTAGAGAACCAGCTGTGTGTGGTAAAGAGAGCCAGCTGTGTGCGGTAGAGAACCAGCTGTGTGTGGTAGAGAACCAGCTGTGTGTGGTAAAGAGAGCCAGCTGTGTGTGGTAGAGAACCAGCTGTGTGCGGTAGAGAACCAGCTGTGTGTGGTAGAGAACCAGCTGGCACCACTACCATCATCATCTGCAGGCAGCTGGTCCTCACCCGGGTGTGGGGAGGAACAAGAGACTTAAAATAGCCGGCCATTGATAGTGAGGATCAATGATGTGTAATCTAGTGATGGCCACGATGCTGACCCCTGGCACTGACCCACCCCTGGCACTGACCCACCTCTGGCACGGACCCACCCCTGGCACTGACCCACCCCTGGCACGGACCCACCCCTGGCACGGACCCACCTCTGGTACTGACCCACCTCTGGCACGGACCCACCCCTGGTATTGACTCACCTCTGGCACGGACCCACCCCTGGCACTGACCCACCCCTGGCACTGACCCACCTCTGGCACGGACCCACCCCTGGTACTGACCCACCTCTGGCACGGACCCACCCCTGGCACTGACCCACCTCTGGCACGGACCCACCCCTGGCACGGACCCACCTCTGGCACTGACCCACCCCTGGTACTGACCCACCTCTGGCACGGACCCACCCCTGGTACTGACCCACCTCTGGCACGGACCCACCTCTGGCACGGACCCACCTCTGGTACTGACCCACCTCTGGCACGGACCCACCCCTGGCACTGACCCACCCCTGGCACTGACCCAACCCTGGCACTGACCCACCTCTGGTACTGACCCTCCAATGGGCACCGACCCTCCACTGGCACTGACCCTCCTCTGGCACTGACCCTCCCCTGGCACTGACCTTCCCCTGGCACTGACCCTCCCCCGGCACTGACCCTCCTCTGGCACTGACCCTCCTCTGGCACGGACCCACCCCTGGCACTGACCCTCCACTGGCACTGACCCTCCCCCGGCACTGACCCTCCCCTGGCACTGACCCACCCCTGGCACTGACCCTCCCCTGGCACTGACCTTCCCCTGGCACGGACCCACCCCTGGCACTGACCCTCCACTGGCACTGACCCTCCCCCGGCACTGACCCTCCCCTGGCACTGACCCACCCCTGGCACTGACCCTCCCCTGGCACTGACCTTCCCCTGGCACTGACCTACCCCTGGCACTGACCCTCCCCTGGCACTGACCCTCCCCTGGCACTGACCCTCCCCCGGCACTGACCCTCCCCTGGCACTGACCCACCCCTGGCACTGACCCTCCCCTGGCACTGACCTTCCCCTGGCACGGACCCTCCTCTGGCACTGACCCTCCTCTGGCACGGACCCACCCCTAGTACAGACCCTCCAATGGCCACTGACCCTTCCCTGTCACTGACCCTCCTCTGGCACGGACCCACCCCTAGTACTGACCCTCCCATGGGCACTGACCCTTCCCTGTCACTGACCCTCCCCTGGCACTGACCTGACCCTCCTGGCACTGACCTGACCCTCCCCTGGCACTGACCTGACCCTCCCTGGCACTGACCTGACCCTCCCTGGCACTGACCTGACCCTCCCTGGCACTGACCTGACCCTCCCTGGCACTACCTCATAACCTAACTCTTCCTTCATGTCGTGGTTTATCATGGTCCTTCTCTTCTCTCTTTCTCTCGGTGTTTACCTTTCTTCTTCTCCACTCCTCTATCTCCTACCTCTTCCTCTTCTTTCCCCCATTAGCCACGACTACCTCTCTTCCTCCTCCTCCTCCTCCTCACTTTACTTGAGAGGAAGACAAGAGAGAGGGAGGAAGGGAGAGGGAGAAGAGAAGGATTTTTAATATACCCAAAGGAACGGCCATCACCGCCCCTTCTGGTCATGTTTCTTCCCTCCTTCTCTTATTCTTGTTTATCCTTCCTGCCCTTATTTCCACCCCTTCATTTACCCCATCTCTTATACTCCTTCACCCCATCTTTTACACCTCTTCACCCCATCTTTTACAGCCCCTCACCCCATCTTTTACACCCCTTCACCCCATCTTTTACACCCCTTCACCCCATCTTTTACACCCCTTCACCCCATATTTTACACCCCTTCACCCCATCTTTTACACCCTTTCACCCCATCTTTTACACCCCTTCACCCCATATTTTACACCCCTTCACCCCATCTTTTACACCCTTTCACCCCATCTTTTACACCCCTTCACCCCATCTTTTACACCTCTTCACCCCATCTTTTACAGCCCCTCACCCCATCTTTTACACCCCTTCACCCCATCTTTTACACCCCTTCACCCAATCTTTTACACCCCTTCACCCCATCTTTTACACCCCTTCACCCCATCTTTTACACCCTTTCACCCCATCTTTTACACCCCTTCACCCCATCTTTTACACCCCTTCACCCCATCTTTTACGCCCCTTCACCCCATCTTTTACACCCCTTCACCCCATCTTTAACACCCCTTCACCCCATCTTTTACACCCCTTCACCCCATCTTTTACACCCCTTCACCCCATCTTTTACACCCCTTCACCCCATCTTTTACACCCCTTCAAACCATCTTTTACACCCCTTCACCCCATCTTTTACACCCCTTCACCCCATCTTTTACTGTTGGCTCTCTCTTCCTCCCTCCTCCTCCTCCGCCTTTATTAACGTTTCTTGTGTATTATTTAACGGCATATAAGGAGCGTTATCCTCCCCACCCCTCCCCTCTCTTATCTGGTCTTCTCCCCTCCCCTCTCTTATCTGGTCTTCTCCCCTCCCCTCTCTTACCTGGTCTTCTCCCCTCCCCTCTCCTACCTGGTCTTCTCCCCTCCCCTCTCTTACCTGGTCTTCTCCCCTCCCCTCTCTTACCTGGTCTTCTCCCCTCCCCTCTCTTACCTGGTCTTCTCCTCTCCCCTCTCTTACCTGGTCTTCTCCCCTCCCCTCTCCTACCTGGTCTTCTCCCCTCCCCTCTCTTATCTGGTCTTCTCCCCTCCCCTCTCTTACCTGGTCTTCTCCCCACCCCTCTCTTACCTGGTCTTCTCCCCTCCCCTCTCCTACCTGGTCTTCTCCCCTCCCCTCTCCTACCTGGTCTTCTCCCCTCCCCTCTCTTACCTGGTCTTCTCCCCTCCCCTCTCCTACCTGATCTTCTCCCCTCCCCTCTCTTACCTGGTCTTCTCCCCTCCCCTCTCTTACCTGATCTTCTCCCCTCCCCTCTCTTATCTGGTCTTCTCCCCACCCCTCTCTTACCTGGTCTTCTCCCCTCCCCTCTCTTACCTGATCTTCTCCCCACCCCTCTCTTACCTGGTCTTCTCCCCTCCCCTCTCTTACCTGGTCTTCTCCCCACCCCTCTCTTACCTGGTCTTCTCCTCTCCCCTCTCTTACCTGGTCTTCTCCCCACCCCTCTCTTACCTGGTCTTCTCCCCTCCCCTCTCTTACCTGGTCTTCTCCCATCCCGTCTCTTACCTGGTCTTCTCCCCTCCCCTCTCTTACCTGGTCTTCTCCTCTCCCCTCTCTTACCTGGTCTTCTCCCTTCCCCTCTCTTATCTGGTCTTCTCCCCTCCCCTCTCCTACCTGGTCTTCTCCTCTCCCCTCTCTTACCTGGTCTTCTCCCCACCCCTCTCTTACCTGGTCTTCTCCCCTCCCCTCTCTTACCTGGTCTTCTCCCCCTCCCCTCTCTTACCTGGTCTTCTCCCCTCCCCTCTCTTACCTGGTCTTCTCCCCTCCCCTCTCTTACCTGATATTCTCCTCTCCCTTTTTTCTACACTCCCCTGCCTTTTCTTCTCTCGCCTTCTCCCCTATCTTGCTCTTCCCCTCAGTTTTATGCCGGGGCGCTTCCCTTCCCCTCCCCTCCCCTCCCCTCCCCTCCCGTCAGTTACATACAATACAGATATTAAAAAATTTTGCCATCGAAAGGACCGCGTTACTCCCCGCATTAGTGAGTTACAGGTGACCGTTTTACTGCCTTCATTAGCGAGTTACAGTTGACCGCGTTACTCCCCGCATTAGTGAGTTACAGGTGACCGTTTTACTGCCTTCATTAGCGAGTTACAGATGAAAGCGTTACTCCCCGCATTAGTGAGTTACAGGTGACCGTTTTACTGCCTTCATTAGCGAGTTACAGATGAAAGCGTTACTCCCCGCATTAGTGAGTTACAGGTGACCGTTTTACTGCCTTCATTAGCGAGTTACAGGTGACCGCGTTACTCCCCGCATTAGTGAGTTACAGGTGACCGTTTTACTGCCTTCATTAGCGAGTTACAGATGAAAGCGTTACTCCCCGCATTAGTGAGTTACAGGTGACCGTTTTACTGCCTTCATTAGCGAGTTACAGATGAAAGCGTTACTCCCCGCATTAGTGAGTTACAGGTGACCGTTTTACTGCCTTCATTAGCGAGTTACAGGTGACCGCGTTACTCCCCGCATTAGTGAGTTACAGGTGACCGTTTTACTGCCTTCATTAGCGAGTTATAGATGAAAGCGTTACTCCCCGCATTAGTGAGTTACAGGTGACCGTTTTACTGCCTTCATTAGCGAGTTACAGATGAAAGCGTTACTCCCCGCATTAGTGAGTTACAGGTGACCGTTTTACTGCCTTCATTAGCGAGTTACAGGTGACCGCGTTACTCCCCGCATTAGTGAGTTACAGGTGACCGTTTTACTGCCTTCATTAGCGAGTTACAGATGAAAGCGTTACTCCCCGCATTAGTGAGTTACAGGTGACCGTTTTACTGCCTTCATTAGCGAGTTACAGATGAAAGCGTTACTCCCCGCATTAGTGAGTTACAGGTGACCGTTTTACTGCCTTCATTAGCGAGTTACAGGTGACCGCGTTACTCCCCGCATTAGTGAGTTACAGGTGACCGTTTTACTGCCTTCATTAGCGAGTTACAGATGAAAGCGTTACTCCCCGCATTAGTGAGTTACAGGTGACCGTTTTACTGCCTTCATTAGCGAGTTACAGGTGACCGCGTTACTCCCCGCATTAGTGAGTTACAGGTGACCGTTTTACTGCCTTCATTAGCGAGTTACAGGTGACCGCGTTTCTCCCCGCATTAGTGAGTTACAGGTGACCG
>CAUDMG010000768.1:25000-52500 GCA_958450375.1 Homarus gammarus | reverse complement strand
GGAGGAGGAGGAGGAGGAGGAGGAGGAGGAAGGTGAGAGACAATAAACCATGAAGAAGGAGGAGGAAGAGGAGGAAAAGGGGAGGAGGAGGAGGAGAAGGAGGAGGAGGAGAAGGAGGAGGAGGAGGAAGAGGAGAGGAGGAGGAGGAGAAGGAGGAGGAGGAGGAGGAGGAAAAGATAAGGAAGGTGAGAGATAATAAACCATGAAGAAGGAGGAGGAAGAGAAGGAAGAGGGGAGGAGGAGGAGGAGAAGGAGGAGGAGGAGAAGGAGGAGGAGGAGGAGGAAGAGAAGATAAGGAAGGTGAGAGATAATAAACCATGAAGAAGGAAGAGGGGAGGAGGAGGAGGAGAAGGAGGAGGAGGAGAAGGAAGAGGGGAGGAGGAAGAGGAGAGGAGGAGGAGGAGAAGGAGGAGGAGGAGGAGGAGGAAAAGATAAGGAAGGTGAGAGATAATAAACCATGAAGAAGGAGGAGGAAGAGAAGGAAGAGGGGAGGAGGAGGAGAAGGAGGAGGAGGAGAAGGAGGAGGAGGAGGAGGAAGAGAAGATAAGGAAGGTGAGAGATAATAAACCATGAAGAAGGAAGAGGGGAGGAGGAGGAGGAGAAGGAGGAGGAGGAGAAGGAAGAGGGGGGGAGGAGGAGGAGGAGGAGGAGGAAGACAGCGTTAAGTCAACAGGGGAGGCAGCCACCACTCACAACCTTCAACATCCGGAAATTAGAAACAATGGCTGATCTTACGACAATTCGACGGCGGTGGTGGCGTTGACAGCGGCGGTGGTGGCGTTAACTGCTGGGATGGTGGCGTTGACAGATGCGATAGTGGAGTTGACAGCTGGGATGGTGGCGTTGACAGCTGGGATGGTGGCGTTAATAGCTGGGATGGTGGCGTTGACAGCTGGGATGGTGGCGTTAACTGCTGGGATGGTGGCGTTGACAGCTGGGATGGTGGAGTTGACAGCTGAAAGAACCTCAGCTGTTGACCCAAACAAATCTTCCTTTGTTTGGGCAGTAAACATTTTTAGTCATTGGGCAATAAATATTTAGTCACTGGGCAATAAACATTTAGTCACTGGGCAATAAATATTTAGTCACTGGGCAATAAATATTTAGTCACTGGGCAATAAACATTTAGTCACTGGGCAATAAATATTTAGTCACTGGGCAATAAATATTTAGTCACTGGGCAATAAACATTTAGTCACTGGGCAATAAATATTTAGTCACTGGGCAATAAACATTTAGTCACTGGGCAATAAATATTTAGTCACTGGGCAATAAATATTTAGTCACTGGGCAATAAACATTTAGTCACTGGGCAATAAATATTTAGTCACTGGGCAATAAACATTTAGTCACTGGGCAATAAACATTTAGTCACTAGGCAATAAACATTTAGTCACTGGGCAATAAACATTTAGTCACTGGGCAATAAACTTTTAGTCATTGGCAATAAACATTTAGTCACTGGGCAATAAATATTTAGTCACTGGGCAATAAACATTTAGTCACTGGGCAATAAACATTTAGTCACTGGGCAATAAATATTTTGTCACTGGGCAATAAACATTTAGTCACTGGGCAATAAACTTTTAGTCACTGGGCAATAAACATTTAGTCACTGGGCAATAAACTTTTAGTCACTGGGCAATAAACATTTAGTCAGTGGGCAATAGCACATGGGGAGAAGGCGATAAAAGTGACAAAGGCAGCGATAAACAGGAGAAAGGCGTGACGGAAGGGGAGTAAGAGAAATGAGATGAAAGAGTAAGAAGGAATAGAGAATTATGGGACAGGTGGCAGAAGGAAGAACAACAGCAGAAGACAACAAGAACAGCAAGAGGAACAGCAGGAACAACAAGAGGAACAGCAAGAACAGCAAGAGGAACAGCAGGAACAGCAGCAGAAGACAACAAGAACAGCAAGAGGAACAGCAGGAACAGCAGCAGAAGACAACAAGAACAGCAAGAGGAACAGCAGGAACAGCAGCAGAAGACAACAAGAACAGCAAGAGGAACAGCAGGAACAGCAGCAGAAGACAACAAGAACAGCAAGAGGAACAGCAAGAACAGCAGCAGAAGACAACAAGAACAGCAAGAGGAACAGCAAGAACAGCAGCAGAAGACAACAAGAACAGCAAGAGGAACAGCAGGAACAGCAGCAGAAGACAACAAGAACAGTAAGAGGAACAGCAGGAACAGCAGTAGAAGACAACAAGAACAGCAAGAGGAACAGCAAGAACAGCAAGAGGAACAGCAAGAACAGCAAGAGGAACAGCAAGAACAGCAGCAGAAGACAACAAGAACAGCAAGAGGAACAGCAAGAACAGCAGCAGAAGACAACAAGAACAGCAAGAGGAACAGCAAGAACAGCAGCAGAAGACAACAAGAACAGCAAGAGGAACAGCAAGAACAGCAGTAGAAGACAACAAGAACAGCAAGAGGAACAGCAGGAACAGCAGCAGAAGACAACAAGAACAGCAAGAGGAACAGCAAGAACAGCAGCAGAAGACAACAAGAACAGCAAGAGGAACAGCAGGAACAGCAGCAGAAGACAACAAGAACAGCAAGAGGAACAGCAAGAACAGCAGCAGAAGACAACAAGAACAGCAAGAGGAACAGCAAGAACAGCAGTAGAAGACAACAAGAACAGCAAGAAGAACAGCAGGAACAGCAGCAGAAGACAACAAGAACAGCAAGAGGAACAGCAGGAACAGCAGTAGAAGACAACAAGAACAGCAAGAGGAACAGCAGGAACAGCAGCAGAAGACAACAAGAACAGCAAGAGGAACAGCAGGAACAGCAGTAGAAGACAACAAGAACAGCAAGAGGAACAGCAGGAACAGCAGTAGAAGACAACAAGAACAGCAAGAGGAACAGCAAGAACAGCAGCAGAAGACAACAAGAACAGCAAGAGGAACAGCAGGAACAGCAGCAGGAGACAACAAGATCAGCAAGAGGAACAACAAGAACAGCAAGAGGAACAGCAGGAACAGCAGCAGAAGTCAACTAGAACAGCAAGAGGAACAGCAAGAACAGCAATAGAAGACAACAAGAACAGCAAGAGGAACAGCAGGAACAGCAGCAGGAGACAACAAGAACAGCAAGAGGAACAGCAGGAACAGCAGCAGAAGACAACAAGAACAGCAAGAACAGCAGCAGAAGACAACAAGAACAGCAAGAGGAACAGCAGTAGAAGACAACAAGAACAGCAAGAGGAACAACAAGAACAGCAAGAGGAACAGCAGGAACAGCAGCAGAAGTCAACTAGAACAGCAAGAGGAACAGCAAGAACAGCAGCAGAAGACAATAAGAACAGCAAGAGAACAGCAGGAACAGCAGCAGAAGACAACACGAACAGCAAGAGGAACAGCAGGAACAGCAGTAGAAGACAACAAGAACAGCAAGAGAAACAGCAGGAACAGCAGTAGAAGACAACAAGAACAGCAAGAGGAACAGCAGGAACAGCAGTAGAAGACAACAAGAACAGCAAGAGGAACAGCAGGAACAGCAGTAGAAGACAACAAGAACAGCAAGAGGAACAGCAGGAACAGCAGTAGAAGACAACAAGAACAGCAAGAGGAACAGCAAGAACAGCAGTAGAAGACAACAAGAACAGCAAGAGGAACAGCATGAACAGCAAGAGGAACAGCAAGAACAGCAAATGGAAGAGCATGAACACCAAGAAGAACAGCAGGAACAGCAGCAGGAGACAACAAGAACAGCAAGAGGAACAGCAAGAACAGCAGCAGAAGACAGCACCACGGTTCAGTAATCAGGACCAAGTAGTCTTATATTAACCCAGAACTTAGCGGAGTTTAATGGTCGTGTCGTGGAGGGGCGGTGGGGGGGGGGGGGGCAGTGGGGGGGCAGTGGGGGGCGTAGGGGTGATGGGAGGGTTAGAGGGGTATATAGGGGAGGGATGGAGGGGTGTGAAGGGAGGGTAGTGGCGTTGTGCAAGGGTTAAGGGAGAGAGGGACGCTATGGAGGAAAAGGAGGGGCGTTGTGGGAGGGGAGGGAGACGTATGAGAGGAGGGAGGCAGTAAGATGTGATGGAGGGAGAGAGGGAGGGTGCGGTGAGTGGTGTGGGAGAGAGGGAGGGTGTGGTGAGTGGTGTGGGAGAGAGGGAGGGTGTGGTGAGTGATGAGGGAGAGAGGGAGGGTGTGGTGAGTGGTGTGGGAGAGAGGGAGGGTGCGGAGAGTGGTGTGGGAGAGAGGGAGGGTGCGGTGAGTGATGTGGGAGAGAGGGAGGGTGCGGTGAGTGATGTGGGAGAGAGGGAGGGTGCGGTGAGTGATGTGGGAGAGAGGGAGGGTGCGGTGAATGGTGTGGGAGAGAGGGAGGGTGTGGTGAGTGATGAGGGAGAGAGGGAGGGTGTGGTGAGTGGTGTGGGAGAGAGGGAGGGTGCGGAGAGTGGTGTGGCAGAGAGGGAGGGTGCGGTGAGTGGTGTGGGAGAGAGGGAGGGTGCGGAGAGTGGTGTGGCAGAGAGGGAGGGTGCGGTGAGTGGTGTGGGAGAGAGGAGGGTAGAAGGGAGGAGTCAATCGTGAAGTTAGGAGGACAGAAGAGTAGGAGAGAAGGAGTGCAGGGAAGCAGGAAGGAGGACACGAGGGAGGGAGGGAGGGCAGGAGAGAGGGGGGCAGGAGGGAAGGAGGGCAGGAGAGAGGGGGGCAGGAGGGAGGGAGGCCAGGAGAGGGGGGGCAGGTGAGACAGAGGGCAGGAGAGAGGGAGGGAGGGAGAGAAGGGAGACATGAGAGCAGAGGAGAGGGAGGGAGGGTTGGAGGGTGTGAGGGCAGGCAGGAGAGAGGTAGCGAGGGCAGGAGAGAGGGAGGGCAGGAGAGAGGGAGGGCAGGAAGCAGTGTGTCTCATGGAGGAAGCCCCAACAGGTATTAACGCAGCATTACACGTCCCGCTCCTTCACCCGAGATCTATTGAGGTCGTGCAGTGGTGAGACTAGGCGAGGTCGTGCTGGGGTGAGGCCGGGCTAGCTCGTGTTGGGGTGAGGCCGGGCGAGGTCGTGCAGGGGTGAGGTAAGACGAGATCGTGCAAAGGTGATGTTGGGCGAGGTCGTGCAGGGGTGAGGTTGGGCGAGGTCGTGTAAGGATGAAGTTAATTAACCATTATTGAGTGACCTGTTGTAGCAATTGGCTGTTAATGAATGCTGACACTAAACAAGGGGTTTATTCGTTGATTGTTAACGATGATTAGATGTTAACTTAAGTGGGAGGTTAATGACGCGTTAATGACTGACTCGTTAACAGGAATTAAGAGGCCACTTCTTTCAGTGACCACCAATAGCGTTAGATTAGGTTAAGTTGCCATTAGGTTAGGGTTGGGTAGGTTAGGTTTGGTTAGATTAACAATAGGTTACGATAGGGTAAGTTAATTGGTTGACTTACGATAAAAAAAAAATATTAACTTATGGTAAACATTATAGAATTAACTCTCTCTCTCTCTCTCTCTCTCTCTCTCTCTCTCTCTCTCTCTCCCTCCCCTCCATTATCGCCACTCACTACCAATATCTCTCCCCACCTGATGTAATCCCACAACCCGTGTTAAGTAGCCCCTCTCACTCTCTCTCTCACTCTCTCACTCTCTCACTCACCCCTCACTGATGAATATTCAACGAAACAATCCAAAACTCGTTCGTTAATCGCCCAATATTGCCCTGATAAATATTCATCGCCAACTATGAATACCAAATGTAAATAGTAATCAGGTGGCTGGGTGGCGGTGCGTCTCCCCCGCTGCAAGGTTAAAGACTTTGTACTGCTGTCACACGTTCCAGTTGTGGCCTTTAAGAGAGGATCTGAAAGCTGTGTCCCTCTATGTTCCTCTTCATATTCTTTATCTACCCCTCCTTTTTTTTTTCTTCTTCCTCTTATTCTTCTCCTCTTTACGCCGCGACAATTGCCACTGTCCACATAAATCAAGGCTTTTAAGAAGGTGGTCAACCCCACGTATTTTGTCTGATAGCCTCGCCGCCATAGGCCTGCCCCCCCCCCCCCCCCCCCCACAGACCGTGTTCTCTTTACCGGGGGTGACATACGGTCGGCTTCATTATTCATTTTCACGGGAAGTTGACCCTAAAGAATGCAAGTTGGTTACGCCTGATGGAGTTTGACACTTGGTCCAAATGGAGTCAGCGTCGAAAACGAGCCTTTGGGTTTGTTCCCACAATGTTTCAGCTCTTTTTTCAAAATTGAGGCTGCGCGCGGGAACGTTTCTGTCCTCCCCTCCTCGGCCCGTGGGTTCTGTGGTTGTGTCCGTATAATAATTCACTGTAATATAGCGTAGAATAACATCACTTATTGTGATTTAGGAGCAACTCTGATGTTCTCATGTGTTGTAGAACTCACTGTGAAAGCGCCATAAAGAAGATAAAAGATAAAAGAGATGGAAGATAAAGAAGCAAACAGCAACTAGCGGGGAGTCAAGAGAGAGCAAATCGGGTGGAAACCTACGATAGCGCCTTACGGGAGCTTCCCGCCATAACTGTTCCGCTGTCCTCTCCTGGCTTCATTGTTGACATATAACCCTCAAATATACTCCCACGACCGCTTAGCTATACATATTTTACTAAACATCCTTTATATAATAATAACATTAATTTAAATCCAAATGGAAGTATTCCATTGGTTTAAATTGCGGCTTAGTATTAATTAAATCTGCCGATGAGAGAGCCTCGGGACACGGGGACGTTCATGGGACAAGAGGGCGCTGGACCAAACATGATCTGCCCGCCAAAAAAACAGCATCCCGCCACCGTAACGATATTTTTAACCCATTTCTTAAAGAGTTTTTGACAGAAATTCAATGATAAAGTGAACAGTGAGGGTGACGGGTGAGAACAATTAGTGAGGGTAGCGGACCTCACAGCTTGGTGGACGGACACAGACACACCTCATAAATGCGGTAATTGGTCGTTGGAGCTTCGCTAGGTGCCTGTTAACTGAGGAATTAATGTTATGTTATTCTTTTTCTGGGATACTACGGGTAAGGAAATAACGATATTAATAATACTCTTAACAACAACAACAACAACATAATAATAATAATAATAATAATAATGAGAATAATAATAATAATGACAAAACAATAATAACTACCATAAGACTGATGAACATTAACAACAGTGTATATAATTCAACCATAAATAATAAAAAAATAAACCATATTATTTTAGAACTGGTTTAAAAAAATTATTTTAAGTTGATTCGCCCAAAACAAATATATAATTTATTAACTTTTTCTAATTTTATTTATTTTTTCATATATTTTTAATATTGGTCTCAAATTATATTTCTGCTATATTAAAATAAATACAAATCCTATCCTTATACTGTTTACCTCCATTGTTTATATTTGTTCTGGATAATATATGAGTAATTTAGGTGTTGTCTATATATCGCTATATATCTGTCTATTTACAGGGACATATATCAGCAGTAAGCTCACAAATATTATTCTGTTTATATATAATTTGTGTCGATATAGTTCACGTTATATACTTGACGATATAGTTCACGTTATATACTTGACGATATAGTTCACGTTATATACTTGACGATATAGTTCACGTTATATACTTGACGATATAGTTCACGTTATATACTTGACGAACTAGTTCACGTTATATACTTGACGATATAGTTCACGTTATATACTTGACGATATAGTTCACGTTATATACTTGACGATATAGTTCACGTTATATACTTGACGATATAGTTCACGTTATATACTTGACGATATAGTTCACGTTATATACTTGACGATATAGTTCACGTTATATACTTGACGATATACAGTAGTTCACGTTATATACTTGACGATATAGTTCACGTTATATACTTGACGATATAGTTCACGTTATATACTTGACGATATAGTTCACGTTATATACTTGACGATATAGTTCACGTTATATACTTGACGATATAGTTCACGTTATATACTTGACGATATAGTTCACGTTATATACTTGACGATATAGTTCACGTTATATACTTGACGATATAGTTCACGTTATATACTTGACGATATAGTTCACGTTATATACTTGACGATATAGTTCACGTTATATACTTGACGATATAGTTCACGTATATACTTGACGATATAGTTCACGTTATATACTTGACGATATAGTTCACGTTATATACTTGACGATATAGTTCACGTTATATACTTGACGATATAGTTCACGTTATATACTTGACGATATAGTTCACGTTATATACTTGACGATATAGTTCACGTTATATACTTGACGATATAGTTCACGTTATATACTTGACGATATAGTTCACGTTATATACTTGACGATATAGTTCACGTTATATACTTGACGATATAGTTCACGTTATATACTTGACGATATAGTTCACGTTATATACTTGACGATATAGTTCACGTTATATACTTGACGATATAGTTCACGTTATATACTTGACGATATAGTTCACGTTATATACTTGACGATATAGTTCACGTTATATACTTGACGATATAGTTCACGTTATATACTTGACGATATAGTTCACGTTATATACTTGACGATATAGTTCACGTTATATACTTGACGATATAGTTCACGTTATATACTTGACGATATAGTTCACGTTATATACTTGACGATATAGTTCACGTTATATACTTGACGATATAGTTCACGTTATATACTTGACGATATAGTTCACGTTATATACTTGACGATATAGTTCACGTTATATACTTGACGATATAGTTCACGTTATATACTTGACGATATACAGTAGTTCACGTTATATACTTGACGATATAGTTCACGTTATATACTTGACGATATAGTTCACGTTATATACTTGACGATATAGTTCACGTTATATACTTGACGATATAGTTCACGTTATATACTTGACGATATAGTTCACGTTATATACTTGACGATATAGTTCACGTTATATACTTGACGATATAGTTCACGTTATATACTTGACGATATAGTTCACGTTATATACTTGACGATATAGTTCACGTTATATACTTGACGATATAGTTCACGTTATATACTTGACGATATAGTTCACGTTATATACTTGACGATATAGTTCACGTTATATACTTGACGATATAGTTCACGTTATATACTTGACGATATAGTTCACGTTATATACTTGACGATATAGTTCACGTTATATACTTGACGATATAGTTCACGTTATATACTGGACGATATAGTTCACGTTATATACTTGACGATATAGTTCACGTTATATACTTGACGATATAGTTCACGTTATATACTTGACGATATAGTTCACGTTATATACTTGACGATATAGTTCACGTTATATACTTGACGATATAGTTCACGTTATATACTTGACGATATAGTTCACGTTATATACTTGACGATATAGTTCACGTTATATACTTGACGATATATATCACGTTATATACTTGACGATATAGTTCACGTTATATACTTGACGATATAGTTCACGTTATATACTTGACGATATAGTTCACGTTATATACTTGACGATATAGTTCACGTTATATACTTGACGATATAGTTCACGTTATATACTTGACGATATAGTTCACGTTATATACTTGACGATATAGTTCACGTTATATACTTGACGATATAGTTCACGTTATATACTTGACGATATAGTTCACGTTATATACTTGACGATATAGTTCACGTTATATACTTGACGATATAGTTCACGTTATATACTTGACGATATAGTTCACGTTATATACTTGACGATATAGTTCACGTTATATACTTGACGATATAGTTCACGTATATACTTGACGATATAGTTCACGTTATATACTTGACGATATAGTTCACGTTATATACTTGACGATATAGTTCACGTTATATACTTGACGATATAGTTCACGTTATATACTTGACGATATAGTTCACGTTATATACTTGACGATATAGTTCACGTTATATACTTGACGATATAGTTCACGTTATATACTTGACGATATAGTTCACGTTATATACTTGACGATATAGTTCACGTTATATACTTGACGATATAGTTCACGTTATATACTTGACGATATAGTTCACGTTATATACTTGACGATATAGTTCACGTTATATACTTGACGATATAGTTCACGTTATATACTTGACGATATAGTTCACGTTATATACTTGACGATATAGTTCACGTTATATACTTGACGATATAGTTCACGTTATATACTTGACGATATAGTTCACGTTATATACTTGACGATATAGTTCACGTTATATACTTGACGATATAGTTCACGTTATATACTTGACGATATAGTTCACGTTATATACTTGACGATATAGTTCACGTTATATACTTGACGATATAGTTCACGTTATATACTTGACGATATAGTTCACGTTATATACTTGACGATATAGTTCACGTTATATACTTGACGATATAGTTCACGTTATATACTTGACGATATAGTTCACGTTATATACTTGACGATATAGTTCACGTTATATACTTGACGATATAGTTCACGTTATATACTTGACGATATAGTTCACGTTATATACTTGACGATATATAGTTCACGTTATATACTTGACGATATAGTTCACGTTATATACTTGACGATATAGTTCACGTTTAATACTTGACGATATAGTTCACGTTATATACTTGACGATATAGTTCACGTTATATACTTGACGATATAGTTCACGTTATATACTTGACGATATAGTTCACGTTATATACTTGACGATATAGTTCACGTTATATACTTGACGATATAGTTCACGTTATATACTTGACGATATAGTTCACGTTATATACTTGACGATATAGTTCACGTTATATACTTGACGATATAGTTCACGTTATATACTTGACGATATAGTTCACGTTATATACTTGACGATATAGTTCACGTTATATACTTGACGATATAGTTCACGTTATATACTTGACGATATAGTTCACGTTATATACTTGACGATATAGTTCACGTTATATACTTGACGATATAGTTCACGTTATATACTTGACGATATAGTTCACGTTATATACTTGACGATATAGTTCACGTTATATACTTGACGATATAGTTCACGTTATATACTTGACGATATAGTTCACGTTATATACTTGACGATATAGTTCACGTTATATACTTGACGATATAGTTCACGTTATATACTTGACGATATAGTTCACGTTATATACTTGACGATATAGTTCACGTTATATACTTGACGATATAGTTCACGTTATATACTTGACGATATAGTTCACGTTATATACTTGACGATATAGTTCACGTTATATACTTGACGATATATAGTTCACGTTATATACTTGACGATATAGTTCACGTTATATACTTGACGATATAGTTCACGTTATATACTTGACGATATAGTTCACGTTATATACTTGACGATATAGTTCACGTTATATACTTGACGATATAGTTCACGTTATATACTTGACGATATAGTTCACGTTATATACTTGACGATATAGTTCACGTTATATACTTGACGATATAGTTCACGTTATATACTTGACGATATAGTTCACGTTATATACTTGACGATATAGTTCACGTTATATACTTGACGATATAGTTCACGTTATATACTTGACGATATAGTTCACGTTATATACTTGACGATATAGTTCACGTTATATACTTGACGATATAGTTCACGTTATATACTTGACGATATAGTTCACGTTATATACTTGACGATATAGTTCACGTTATATACTTGACGATATAGTTCACGTTATATACTTGACGATATAGTTCACGTTATATACTTGACGATATAGTTCACGTTATATACTTGACGATATAGTTCACGTTATATACTTGACGATATAGTTCACGTTATATACTTGACGATATAGTTCACGTTATATACTTGACGATATAGTTCACGTTATATACTTGACGATATAGTTCACGTTATATACTTGACGATATAGTTCACGTTATATACTTGACGATATAGTTCACGTTATATACTTACATTTGTAATATTTTCTTTATATTTTGTTCTGCTAAAAGAAGAACCCATGTGTGTAGTTTTCAACGCCTCGATAACTCGCTCATCGATCTTATTCAAACACGACTGGTGAATGGAGGGAAGGGGGGGGAGGGTAGGGGTGGGGGAGGATAGGAAGGACGGAGGGAAGGAGGAGGGAAGACGGAGCGTAAGGATAAGGGAGGATAAAAATAAAGGAGGGAAGGTAGGGGTGAGGGAGGATAGGAAGGAGGGAGGGAAAGGATCTTCTGTATTTAGTGTGGCCGGTCAGTTCCCTCTCACAACACATCCCCCTGCCACATCCCTCCCTCCCCCTACTTTACACTACATTCCTCCCCTACCTCATCTCGCCCCCCTCCCCTACTTCAATCCATCCCTATCCCCTACCTCACCTCACCCCCTCTCCTACCTCTTCTCACCCCCTCCCCTACCTCACCCCACCCCCTCCCATACCTCACCTCACCCCTCCCCTTACCTCACCTCACCCCTCCCCTTACCTCACCTCATCCCTCCCCCCTACCTCATATCACCGCCTCTTCTACCTCACCCTCTCTCCTCCCCTCCCCTATCTCACCTCCCCCCTCCCTCTACCTCACGTCCCCCTCCCCCACGAATTTATGAAGCTTTTATCAGACTCTCAACACTTGTCATATCTCGCCTCAATATTTATAAACCTTTTAAGGAACGGCTCCAGCGAAACACGACTCATACGGCTTCGACACATCTGAATCTTTAGTATCGGATCCTTAATACCCGGTGATTCATGTTCGACACTTGCGGTCCACACTGTTTCCTGTGATCCATTCGCCTCAGAGTTCAGTATATGGGATGGACCTGAAATCCATTCACCAATTTTATATATATATATATATATATATATATATATATATATATATATATATATATATATATATATATATATATATATATGCAAGTAAATCACTGTAGGTGCGCGTGATCTAGGTATATGCTGATAACCACCAGGAAAGAAGAAAACACGAAGTTCCCAAGCGCTTTCGTGTAATTCACATCTTCAGGGGTGAGTACAGATCTAGTCTGTACTCACCCCTGAAGATGTGAATTACACGAAAGCGCTTGGGAACTTCGTGTTTTCTTCTTTCCTGGTGGTTATCAGCATATATATATATATATATATATATATATATATATATTTATATATATATTGTTACGAACCCCGCCACCAATTGTCATGATCTACCTACCCAGCACTACGAACCACGCCATCTATTGTCCTGATCTACCTACCCAGCACCACGAGCAACGCCATCTAGGGACGAAACACGAGTATGACTCGTCTTTGTTACCACTCCGGGGTTTCCCTTCTCCATATCCTGGTTGTTGCGTCACTTCCTCCAAGTCTTCTTTGTCAGCTCCAATTCGAGGAGAGAGCACTTGGCTCTGGGAAGCGACCACAGGATCACCTATCCTGGAAACCTACGGCACAGTGACTACCTACCGTCTTCTACAATACTCAGCTTACTCGTCAACCATCTCAGCTCCGCACTTAAGTATTTGTAATCTTGTATTGCCTCCCCCACGTCCACTTGCTTCAAATTATTGTATGTTGTATTAATATGTATATACTGTTAATGTTTAGGTTAAGTATGGTTAAGGGTCAATTATAGATAGCTGAATATTTTGTTAAGGAATTTATGGTATTTTATTATACACAACAAAAACTCGCATCCTTTGTCTACCCTTTTATAGTCCGATTGTCTTTGTTTTTTTTTTGTTGTTACCTGTTGGGATCTGGGTAGACGTATAACTATATTCTAAATCCCCAACTCGCAACAAATGGCGACCGTGACAGGACACGACCTTAAGTACCATATTCATTCCTCCCTTGTTACTCGTTAATTATTCCTCCCAGTCACTTCTGTTCACAATTGCTTTACGGTGGTTTAAAGTTTCCTTCATATGTGTGTGCATATATTGGTATTATCGTACAGTAAGAGTGACAGACGTAGGATATTAGGTTCCAAGTGTCATAAGGCTTACCTGTTATTACACGTGGCAGTCGTGTAGTAAGTCTTATCGAGTGTAGGAAGAATCCGGATCTGTTTAATGCCGTACCCTCACTCCAGAGTAGGCTGTTCCATAGTCACTAGTTTAGAGTGAAGTGATATCTTGGGACGCCCCGCTCTATCAGGACCCCATAATTATAAAGCCTCAATTATTGTTCTTCTCATTATCTCATTCAGGGTCAATCATACCAAACTTCAGGGTTGTTAATCCGGATCTTTATATTAATGCCGTAATACGCCCTACCTCTTTCGAGTCTCTTGTCCTTATCTAAGGATCTTCTAAGAAGAACAATAATCATAAGTGTAATTTCCCTAGGTATAACTTGGTTAGTTTCCGGGACTTTCTGGTTATCCACTGCCGTGATATTTTCTAGGGTTATCCACTTATCTTATCTTTTGACCATTAGTTAATTTATCCTATTTTTCTTAACACTGGCCACCTCAGGTTTTGATCTCCAGGATTTTATTGAAAATCCTTCCGTAGCTAAATTACGTGTTAATATCCTGAAGAAAGAATGGAAAGAAATAGCCAACTATTACAATATCCCATTTTCACAGCAACTGACTAAGGAAATGTTAAAAAATCATGTGATTGAAGTGTTGGTTCAACAAGAAGTTTTAAAAGAATCCGCTGTTGACAGATTAACGCCCATGTCCAAGAAACTTCAACCACTATCCACCACCCCTCCTCACTCAGAAGTTGCCTCAGGTCTGGCTAGCCCTCAAGAAGAAACACAACGAATAGACGCCTTAGAACTAGAACGAGCTAGGTTCGAGTTCCAAATCAAAATGAAAGAACTCGAGTTGGAACAGGCCAAGTTGGAGCAGGAGGCCAAGTTGGAACAGGCCAAGTTGGAGCAGGCCAAGTTGGAGCAAAAGTTGGAGCATGAGGGAAGGTTGGAACAGGCCAAGTTGGAGCATGAGGGAATGTCGGAACAGGCCAAGTTGGAGCATGAGGAAAGGATGGAACAGGCCAAGTTGGAGCAGGAGGTTAGACTGAAAGAACTACAGGTGAGAGAGATAGAAGTCACCTTAACATCGGAGTTTAAATCAAAAGAAGTGGCATTAAAAGAGAAACTAGCTGCTATTAACCCTGCTACTGCTTCTTCCCTTGTTCCCGGGTTTGATGAATCCGATATGGACGGGTCATTTAGGACTTTTGAGAAAATAGCCGGGAAGAATGAGTGGCCCAAGGACCAGTGGGTGTCGGTGTTAGTTCCTAAATTATGTGGTAAGGCTCGTAGAGTTTATAACTGTTTAGACCAGACTGATGACTATGATAACGTAAAAAAGAATATCCTCACCTCTTATGCTATCACGCCAGATGGATACCGGCAGAAGTTTCGTGTGTGTGTATAAGAACTATTCCACCACCTCTTAAATGCTAGTCCACCTAAAGGCTGTTCCACCATCATTCAGCAGCTAGTGGGTTACTCCACCACCTTGGCAGGATGCTAGTCCACCCAAGGGTTGTTCCACCATCATTCAGCAGCTAGTGGGTTACTCCACCACCTTGGCAGGATGCTAGTCCACCCAAGGGTTGTTCCACCATCATTCAGCAGCTAGTGGGTTACTCCACCACCTTGGTAGGATGCTAGTCCACCCAAGGGTTGTTCCACCATCATTCAGCAGCTAGTGGGTTACTCCACCACCTTGGTAGGATGCTAGTCCACACAAGGGTTGTTCCACCATCATTCAGCAGCTAGTGGGTTACTCCACCACCTTGGTAGGATGCTAGCCCACCCAAGGGTTGTTCCACCATCATTCAGCAGCTAGTGGGTTACACCACCACCTTAGCTGGATGCTAGTCCACCCAAGGGTTGTTCCACCATCATTCAGCAGCTAGTGGGTTACTCCACCACCTTGGTAGGATGCTAGTCCACCCAAGGGTTGTTCCACCATCATTCAGCAGCTAGTGGGTTACTCCACCACCTTGGTAGGATGCTAGTCCACCCAAAGGTTGTTCCACCATCATTCAGCAGCTAGATAGTGTACTCATTTACTGCTGAATGTACAAGCATTACTGTACAACGATTGAACCCATTCCTCCACTTGGTGAGAATCGAACTAGGGATCTTTGACTTACGAGGCGAACGCTGTGCCGCTAAGCTACAGAGCCAACATATTTGAAATTCAGTTAGAAAATCGCCAAAATATTATACCGTGTTAAGTTTATAAGCTGCAAGTCCTGTTATAACTTATTATTATTACCGCGGTCTAAGTCTTAATGGTTTCCCGATATTTCCTGTGTGTTTATGACCCCAGTGGCGTATAATAATGGCACACACACACACACACACACACACACACACACACACATACACACACACACATACACCCCAACACACACACACACACATACACACATACACACACACATATGCTACTTGTATATTGTTTGTCCATCAAGAGACCCATTCCCCAATTATGTAACTGTATATTTTCAGCCTTCCGGCTGCCATGCTCTTTCAATAAACTGTTAATTATTATTTTTATTATTATTATTATTAATATTATTATTACTATTATTACTACTATTATTATTACACACACACTACTGATACTGTTACTACTACTACTGCTACTACTAATAATACTATTACTAATACTTTGATGTCACTTGGAATCGAGTATGACGATCATCCAGCTATGATGCAATGGTATGAGTTATTAAGGATGTCACCTTCGTTGGTGAGCTCTGAGGTGACTAGAGAGGCCGATACGGGACCGGCAGGACCGTCCACAGATGTGGCATGTGTGGAGGGCTACATCTAGTGCAGCTTTCCGGCGTTGGCGCTTGTCTGCCTCGGTATGCAGTCGGGATAGCTCGAAAGTATTGACACCTTCTCGTGTGGTGCTCCTCCAAGCGTTACGGTGTGGAGTAATCGTCTCCCAGGTGAGGGGGTCGATTTGGCACCTTTTCAGGTTTGTCTCAAGACTATCCTTATACCTTTTCAGTTGCCCGCCAGCGTTACGTTTATTATTCGTTAGGTGACTGTAAAGTAGCTGCTTTGGCAGTCTACTGTCGTCCATGCGGGTAACATGGCCAGTCCAGCGTAGTTGTTTATGGTAGCCTTGATGCTCCTACAGTTGGTGTCAGCGAGAATACTGGCATTTGTTCTCTTGTCTTCCCAGCGAACTCGGAGGATGGAACATAGATTACGTTGGTGAAAGTTGTCAAGAGCCTTGATGTGCCTCCTGTATGTGACCCATGTCCCGCTGCCATATAGCATGGTGGGAAGGACCACTGCTCGATATACGTGCAACTTATCGTGGTATGGTCGGTAATGTTTCTTAATTATAACCACCCTGCGTGTGTCTGGCCAGGTGTGTTTGGTCAGGTTTCGTAGCTGGCTGGGGGGCAGTTTCTTGAATTAACAAGGTCTTGTCGCCGGTTTTCTCATCACATGGTGGTGATAACTCCTTTTCCCTTAGTGGCTGTGACCTCTGTTGGGTCAGGTTTTAATCTCACTCTAATTACTATAGGGTGGGTCAACTTACGTGGGTGTACACCTGGTCATCTAGTTACTGCTATACGAGTTGTTCTTCTCTGGGTTGTTTGCTTTAGTCTGATAAACAATCATTACTTTAGGTTAGGTTAGTTACTGTACGTTGAGTTAGATCTGCTTAAATTAGGTTGCTAGGGTTAGGTTAGGTTAGGTTAGGTTAGGTATCCCCAAAGTTCTCAATTCTTGGATCTCGCTGCGTTATTCCCTCCCCTAAAGTACAATCCATCAGTTACTTCTTGCTCAACATTCAAACGATCCAGATTTTCCGCTGTAACGGTCCGTTAGTCCCGGCCTATTGAACTACCTTCCCGAATTCTAATATTAAAAACCTATTTTTAGGGTTATAACACCAATGATATATATTTATGAGTTATTTAGTGTGTGACTGTAAACTGTGTACAGTATATTAATTATTGTTATATCGTGTCGGTTATTTTGGATATATAATTTGTGATTGTTATTGTTATAAAGTTTTGTTTTGCTTTTTCTTAATTTATTCTGTTTGTTTTCTTACTGTCCTCCTCCTCTTTGTTTATTCTCTGTCTCCCGTCTTCCATCCCTCCAAATTTCTTTCCTTCCATCTTCTGCCGTTCCTCCCTCTCTTCCCTCTTCCAACCTCCTCCTCCATCTTTTTCCTCTTCCATTACTCCTCCTCTTCAACCCTTTTCCTTCATCTCTTCCCTCTTCCATTCCTACTCCTCTTCCAACCTCCTCCGCTTCCTCCCTCTTCCAACCTCCTCCTCCTCTTCCCTCTTCCATTCTGCTCTTCCTCTTCCCCTCCTCCCTTCCTCCTCTTCCTCTTCCCCTCCTCCCTTCCTCCTCTTCCTCTTCCCCTCCCCTCTTCCCTCTCTCGCCCGTAAAACTTGTCGAGTGTTCACATCTTAATCTTGATAATTGAGTTCCCTTCTACCTCTTCCATGCCGCGCGTCCTCTCCCCACGCCCTCGTCTCAGGTTATCTCCCCACGCCTTCACCCCCATCATCACCCCACATCCTCACACCCTCGTCATCACCCCACACCCTCACCCTCATCACCCCAAGCCCTCACCCCACAGATTCACCCAACGTTATAACCCCATCTCACCATGCCTTCATTTCTTAAGTTTTCTATCGGGGTGGCATGGGTGGCAGTGATCGGGGTGGCATGGGTGGCAGTGATCGGGGTGGCATGGGTGATAGGGGTCAGGGTGGTGTGGGCGGCAATGATCGGGGTGGTGTGGGCGGCAGTGATAAGGGTGGTGTGGATGGCACATTAGACAATCGCGTTGGATGACAAAGTTTTTGCCGATCGATAAGTTAATGTCTTTAAACATGGCCAGTCATCGATCTTCCTCCTCCTCCTCTTCCCCCTCCTCCTCCTCTTCCCCCTCCTCCACCTCCTACTACTACTACTGCACTGAGAGAGAGAGAGAGAGAGAGAGAGAGAGAGAGAGTGATAATAGGTATAACATCTTAATCACAGGTGAAGGGAGATATGCTGACGCTCACACACACACACACACACACACACACACACGGGGTGGGGAGAGACGTGAGTATGGCTATCTCAGGTGTATCGGATGGGTGGGCGGCTGGGTGGGTGGCTAGGTGGGTGGCTTGCAAGGCAGGTGTGTTGAATGGGTGGGTGGATGCATTATTGACTGGTTGGAGGGAAAGGTGGACCGCGGGTGGCTGGGCGGGCGCGGGGAGGGCTGGGTGGCTTGGCGGTCAGGAGGGTGGATGGTCGGCACAGGTAACTCAGGTGTAGTGAACTGACAGTGAGCGGGCGGCTGGGTTGACGGCTGGGCGGGAAGGCGGACAGACGGGTGGATGGCTGGGTGTGCAGGCGGGCGGGTGGGTGGCTGGGCGGGCGGCTGGGTGGCGAGAACAATGAGCAGTGCAGCCCATTTGCTGGTGCCCCGCGTCAGTATCGATCGTCGACCACAACAAGCACTGAGGTGAGGGTTTAAAGATGGAATACCCAGGGATTTACTAATGGCTTTTAAGTTGTGGCACTGTACCTCTCACTGTACCTCTCACTGTGGCACTGTACCTCTCACTGTGGTACTGTACCTCTCACTGTACCTCTCACTGTGGCACTGTACCTCTCACTGTGGCACTGTACCTCTCACTGTGACACTGTACCTCTCACTGTGGCACTGTACCTCACTGTGGCGCTGTACCTCTCACTGTGGCACTGTACCTCTCACTGTACCTCCCACTGTGGCGCTGTACCTCTCACTGTGGCACTGTACCTCTCACTGTACCTCCCACTGTGGCACTGTACCTCTCACTGTGGCACTATAACCTCTCACTGTACCTTTCACTGTGGCACTATAACTCACACTGTGGCGCTGTACCTCTCACTGTGGCACAGTACCTCTCACTTTACCTCTCACTGTGGCACTATACCTCTCACTGTTGCACTATACCTCTCACTGTGGCACTGTACCTCTCACTGTGGCACAGTACCTCTCACTGTGGCACTGTACCTCTCACTGTGGCACTGTACCTCTCACTGTGGCACTGTGCCTCTCACTATGGCACTGTACCTCTCACTGTGACACAGTACCTCTCACTGTGGCACAGTACCTCTCACTGTGACACTGTACCTCTCACTGTACCTCTCACTGTGGCACTGTACCTCTCACTGTGGCACTATACTTCTCACTGTACCTCTCACTGTGGCACTGTACCTCTCACTGTGGCACTGTACCTCTCACTGTGGCACTATACCTCTCACTGTACCATTCACTGTGGCACTGTAACTCACACTGTGGCGCTGCACCTCTCACTGTGGCACTGTACCTCTCACTGTGGCACAGTACCTCTCACTGTACCTCTCACTGTGGCACTGTACCTCTCACTGTTGCACTATACCTCTCACTGTGGCACTGTACCTCTCACTGTTGCACTATACCTCTCACTGTAGCACTGTACCTCTCATTGTGGCACAGTACCTCTCACTGTGGCACTGTACCTCTCACTGTGACACTGCACCTCTCACTGTGGCACTGTACCTCTCACTGTGGCACTGTACCTCTCACTGTGGCACAGTACCTCTCACTGTGGCACAGTACCTCTCACTGTGGCACAGTACCTCTCACTGTGACACTGTACCTCTCACTGTGGCACTCTACCTCTCGCTGTGGCACTGTACCTCTCACTGTGGCACTATATCTCTCACTGTACCTCTCACTGTGACACTGTACCTCTCACTGTGCCACTGTACCTCTCACTGTGGCACTGTGCCTCTCACTGTGGCACTGTGCCTCTCACTGTGGCACTGTGCCTCTCACTGTTGTACTGTACCTCTCACTGTACCTCTCACTGTGGCACTGTACCTCTCACTGTGGCACTGTACCTCTCACTCTGACACTGTACCTCTCACTGTGACACTGTACCTCTCACTGTACCTCTAACTGTGGCACTGTACCTCTCACTGTGGCACTGTACCTCTCACTGTGACACTGTACCTCTCACTGTGCCACTGTACCTCTCACTGTGCCACTGTACCTCTCACTGTGATACTGTACCTCTCACTGTAGCACTGTACCTGTCACTGTGGCACTGTACCTCTCACTGTGGCACTGTACCTCTCACTGTACCTCTCACTGTAGTACTGTACCTCTCACTGTGCCACTGTACCTATCACTGTACCTCTCACTGTACCTCTCACTGTAGTACTGTACCTCTCACTGTGACACTGTACCACTTAAAGTGCCACTGTACCTCTCACTGTGGCACTGTACCTCTCACTGTAGCACTGTACCTCTCACTGTGATACTGTACCTCTCACTGTGGCACTTTACCTCTCACTGTGGCACTGTACCTCTCACTGTGGCACTGTACCTCTCACTGTGGCACTGTACCTCTCACTCTGATACTGTACCTTTCACTGTACCTCTCACTGTGGCACTGTACCTCTCACTGTGGCACTGTACCTCTTACTGTAGCACTGTACCTCTCACTCTGATACTGTACCTCTCACTGTACCTCTCACTGTGACACTGTACCACTTAGTGTGCCACTGTACTTCTCACTGTGGCGCTGTACCTCTGACTGGCACAGTACCTCTCACTGTACCTCTCACTGTGGCACTGTACCTCTCACTGTGGCACAGTACCTCTGACTGGCACAGTACCTCTCACTGTGACACTGTACCTCTCACTGTGACACTGTACTTCTCACTGTGGCGCTGTACCTCTCACTGTGACACTGTACCTCTCACTGTAGCACTGTACCTCTCACTGTGGCACTGTACCTCTCACTGTGGCACAGTACCTCTCACTATGACACTGTACCTCTCACTGTGGCACAATACCTCTCCCTGTGACACCGTACCTTTCACTGTCGCACAGTACCTCTCACTGTGGCACTGTACCTCTCACTGTACCACTGTACCTCTCACTGTGCCACTGTACCTCTCACTGTGATACTGTACCTCTCACTGTAGCACTGTACCTGTCACTGTGGCACTGTACCTCTCACTGTGGCACTGTACCTCTCACTGTACCTCTCACTGTAGTACTGTACCTCTCACTGTGCCACTGTACCTATCACTGTACCTCTCACTGTACCTCTCACTGTAGTACTGTACCTCTCACTGTGACACTGTACCACTTAAAGTGCCACTGTACCTCTCACTGTGGCACTGTACCTCTCACTGTAGCACTGTACCTCTCACTGTGATACTGTACCTCTCACTGTGGCACTTTACCTCTCACTGTGGCACTGTACCTCTCACTGTGGCACTGTACCTCTCACTCTGATACTGTACCTCTCACTGTACCTCTCACTGTGACACTGTACCACTTAGTGTGCCACTGTACTTCTCACTGTGGCGCTGTACCTCTCACTGTGGCACTGTACCTCTCACTGTGGCACAGTACCTCTGACTGGCACAGTACCTCTCACTGTGACACTGTACCTCTCACTGTGACACTGTACTTCTCTCTGTGGCGCTGTACCTCTCACTGTGACACTGTACCTCTCACTGTAGCACTGTACCTCTCACTGTGGCACTGTACCTCTCACTGTGGCACAGTACCTCTCACTATGACACTGTACCTCTCACTGTGGCACAATACCTCTCCCTGTGACACCGTACCTTTCACTGTCGCACAGTACCTCTCACTGTGGCACTGTACCTCTCTCTGTGGCACTGTACCTCTCTCTGTGACACTGTACCTCTCACTGTGGCACTATACCTCTCACTGTACCTCTCCCTGTGACACCGTACCTCTCACTGTGGCACTGTACCTCTCACTGTGGCACTGTACCTCTCACTGTGACACTTTACCTCTCACTGTGACGCTGTACCTCTCACTGTGGCACAGTACCTCTCACTGTGGCACAGTACCTCTCACTGTGGCACTGTACCTCTCACTGTGACACTGTACCTCTCACTGTGGTACAGTACCTCTCACTGTGACACTGTACCTCTCACTGTGGCACTCTACCTCTCGCTGTGGCACTGTACCTCTCACTGTGGCACTATACCTCTCACTGTGACACTGTACCTCTCACTGTGCCACTGTACCTCTCACTGTGGCACTGTACCTCTCACTGTGACACTGTACCTCTCACTGTGATACTGTACCTCTCACTGTACCTCTCACTGTGGCACTGTACCTCTCACTGTGCCACTGTACCTCTCACTGTGGCACTGTACCTCTCACTGTGACACTGTACCTCTCACTGTGACACTGTACCTCTCACTGTGATACTGTACCTCTCGCTGTACCTCTAACTGTGGCACTGTACCGCTCACTTTGGCACTGTACCTCTCACTGTGACACTGTACCTCTCACTGTGCCACTGTACCTCTCACTGTGACACTGTACCTCTCACTGTGCCACTGTACCTCTCACTGTGATACTGTACCTCTCACTGTGGCACTGTACCTCTCACTGTGGCACTGTACCTCTCACTGTGATACTGTACCTCTCACTGTACCTCTCACTGTAGTAATATACCTCTCACTGTGACACTGTACCTCTCACTGTGCCACTGTACCTCTCACTGTGATACTGTACCTCTCACTGTGGCACTGTACCTCTCACTGTGACACTGTACCTCTCACTGTGCCACTGTACCTCTCACTGTGATACTGTACCTCTCACTGTGGCACTGTACCTCTCACTGTGGCACTGTACCTCTCACTGTGGCACTGTAACTCTCACTGTGATACTGTACCTTTCACTGTACCTCTTAAAGTGCCACTGTACCTCTCACTGTGGCACTGTACCTCTCACTGTAGCACTGTACCTCTCACTGTGACACTGTACCACTTAGTGTGCCACTGTACCTCTCACTGTATCTCTCACTGTGGCCCTGTACCACTTAGTGTGCCATTTTACCTCTCACTGTGGCACCTTACCTCTCACTGTGGCACTGTACCTCTCACTGTGGCACTGTACCTCTCACTGTGATACTGTACCTCTCACTGTGGCACTGTACCTCTCACTGTGGCGCTGTACCTCTCACTGTGGCACTGTACCTCTCACTGTGGCACTGTACCTCTCACTGTGGCACTGTACCTCTCACTGTGATACTGTACCTCTCACTGTGGCACTGTACCACTTAGTGTGCCATTTTACCTCTCACTGTGGCACTGTACCTCTCACTGTGACACTGTACCTCTCACTGTGGTACAGTACCTCTCACTGTGACACTGTACCTCTCACTGTGGCACTCTACCTCTCGCTGTGGCACTGTACCTCTCACTGTGGCACTATACCTCTCACTGTGACACTGTACCTCTCACTGTGCCACTGTACCTCTCACTGTGGCACTGTACCTCTCACTGTGACACTGTACCTCTCACTGTGATACTGTACCTCTCACTGTACCTCTCACTGTGGCACTGTACCTCTCACTGTGCCACTGTACCTCTCACTGTGGCACTGTACCTCTCACTGTGACACTGTACCTCTCACTGTGGCACTGTACCTCTCACTGTGACACTGTACCTCTCACTGTGTCACTGTTCCTCTCACTGTTTCACTGTACCTCTCACTGTAGCACTGTACCTCTCACTGTGGCACTGTACCTCACTGTGCCACTGTACCTCTGACAGTGGCACTGTACCTCTCACTGTGACACTGTACCACTTAGTGTGCCACTGTACCTCTCACTGTGATACTCTACCTCTCACTGTGGCACTGTACCTCTCACTGTGCCACTGTACCTCTCACTGTGGCACTGTACTTCTCACTGTGGCACTGTACCTCTCACTGTGGCACTGTACCTCTCACTGTGGCATTGTACTTCTCACTGTGGCACTGTACCTTTCACTGAACCTCTCATTCTCACTTCTTAGCACTACACCTCACTGACACTTCCTGGCACTACTTATCACTGGGGTACTTCCAGGCGCTGTACCTCTCTGGCACTTCCTGGCACTGTACCTCCTACTGCCACTCTTCCTGAGATTTTACACCTCGCTGACACTTCTGGTATTTTACCTTTCACTGTTACATTCTTCTTTGCACTGCACATCCCTGGGTACTTCCTGCTACTTCATGCCTCAAGCAACTCCTGCTGTTTTACTTATTAGTGGCACTTCCTGGCACCTTACCTCGCTGTGGCACTTCCTGTAACTGTGCATTTTCCTGTGACAAATTCCAACACTATACCTCTCATTGACACTCTTCTAGGCACTGCTCCTGAATTTTGTCACTCCGGCATTAACCCTAACTGTTGGCACTCCCTGCCCTAACTCTGATTGTTGGCACTGCTGGTACTTACTTTAACGGTTGGCCCTTCTGGCACTATCTCTGTCTGTTGGAACTCATTGCACTGGCCCTGACAGTTGGCGCTCGTGGCAGTAACCCTGATTGTTGGCATTCTTGGCACTGATCTTGACTATTGATATTCCTCCACTGACCCTGGCTGTTATCACACCGACACTGACCCTGATTGTTGACACTGCAGGCACTGGCCCTGACTGTTGGCACGACCGGCACTGATCCTGGCTGTTGGCACCCTTCCTGACACAGTCCTTGAATGTTACCCCAGGAGGTCACTTCATGTTGTCCACCTGTTGGCACTGTTCACGAAGGTCACCATCTTTTGGCACTGTTCACAAAGGTCACCATCTGTTGGCACTGTTCACGAAGGTCACCACCTGTTGACACTGTTCACGAAGGTCACCATCTGTTGGTACTGTTCACGAAGGTCACCACCTGTTGGCACTGTTCACGAAGGTCACCACCTGTTGGCACTGTTCACGAACGTCACCACCTGTTGGCACTGTTCACGAACGTCACCACCTGTTGGCACTGTTCACGAACGTCACCACCTGTTGGCACTGTTCACTAAGGTCACCACCTGTTGGCACTGTTCACGAAGGTCACCACCTGTTGGCACTGTTCACGAACGTCACCACCTGTTGGCACTGTTCACGAACGTCACCACCTGTTGGCACTGTTCACGAACGTCACCACCTGTTGGCACTGTTCACGAACGTCACCACCTGTTGGCACTGTTCACGAACGTCACCACCTGTTGGCACTGTTCACGAACGTCACCACCTGTTGGCACTGTTCTTAATACACAAAATCAGTCTCTCTCTCTGGAAAGGTTGAAGCCCCGGCTATGACCACAGGTGCCGCGTTAACGACCCAACCAGGCTTGTAATTGGCCAATGGGAGATGGTGATTGGGCTCCGGGGTTCACCTCTTGTAGTAACGACCAGGTTTAGGAGAGAAACTCAGCCAATCAACGCCCTGGGAATGTTTATATTAACTGCATTGGGCTAATGTTTTGTGTGTGTGTGTGTGTGTGTGTGTATGTGTATGTGTGTGTGTGTGTGTGAGTTTTGAAAGTGTGTAAGCATTGTTTGTATATGTATGTGTGTGTATGTTGGTTTGTGTGAGTATGTATAGTATGTACGTTAAATTCGACGTACATACATACATACATTACCCCCACTTGTATTTCCCCTCTCCTTCCTTCCCCTTCCTTCCCCCCATTCTTCCTTACCCCTCCTTCCCCCTTCGTTACCTTTCTCATCTACCTTCCCCTCCCCTACCCTTCACCCCCCTTCTATTCCCCTTCCCCTCCTCACCCTCTTCCATCTCCCCTCTCCTTCTTTCCCCTTTCTCCTACCCCTCTCCTTCTTTCCCCTTTCTCCTACCCCTCTCCTCCCCTTTCCCCTTAGCTCACACCTCATGCTGGGTACCAACTTGGTCGCCATTTGCATACCTGAGTGTTTTGTGCGCCGCTAAAAATTACAGTTTCTGAATTGCATTGTGCCACCCTCCTCCTCCTCCTCCTCCCCCCCCTCCTCCCCCTCCCCCTCCCCCCTCCTCCTCCTCCTCCTCTCCTCCTCTTCCTCTCCCTCCTCCTCCTCCTCCTCCTCCTCCTCCTCTTCCTCTCTTCCTCCTCCTCCTCCTCCTCCTCCTCCTCCTCCTCCTCCTTCTTCCTCGAGTGAGCAAGAAAACACCATAAGGTTCACTGTTTCGTTGTAAGGGATTTTACACCATCGTGACAGTTTCCTCGGCGATTTTTTATGTAGAATTTTTTAGCGGGAGGTTGGCGATTTATTCAAGTATTTTCTGTCGGATTTTCTCGGAACCTTTAGAGATTATTGTGGATTTATGTGTGTCAATCCTCTCTCTCTCTCTCTCTCTCTCTCTCTCTCTCTCTCTCTCTCTCTCTCTCTCTCTCTCTCTCTCTCTCTCTCTCTCCTCCCCCTCTCTCCCTCCTCTCCCCTGATTGGTGGAACGGAACACAATGCTATCTTGTTGGGTATCAACCACACACAGCCGTCATGAGAGGGGAGAGGAGGGGAGAGGGGAGAAGAGGGGAGAGGTGAGAGGTAGGGAGAAAACAGGAGGGAGGAGAAAGAAGAGGGGTGGAATAGGGAGGAGGAAAGGAGGGAAGAGGTGAGGAGAGACAATAGAGGGAGCGATGGGGAGAAGAGAGAGAGAGAG
>CAUDMG010000768.1:5000-20000 GCA_958450375.1 Homarus gammarus | reverse complement strand
GGGGAGAAGGTCGATGGGGAGAATGTAGGTGGAGAGAAGGTAGGTGGGGAGAATGTAGGTGGGGAGAAGGTAGATGGGGAGATGGTAGGTGGGGAGAAGATAGATGAGAAAAAGGAAGGTGAGGAGAAGGTAAGTGGGGAGAATGTAGGTAGGGAGAAGGTAGGTGGGGAGAAGATAGGTGGAGAGAAGGTAGGTGGGGAGAAGGTAGGTGGGGAGAAGGTAGGTGGGGAGAAGATAGGTGGAGAGAAGGTAGGTGGGGAGAAGGTAGGTGGGGAGAAGGTAGGTGGGGAGATGGTAGGTGGGGAGAAGGTAGGTGGGGATAAGATAGGTGGGGAGAAAATAGGTGGAGAGAAGGCAGGTGGAGAGAAGGTAGGTGGAGAGAAGGTAGGTGGAGAGAAGGTAGGTGGGGAGAAGGTAGGTGGGGAGAAGGTAGGTGGAGAGAAGGTAGGTGGGGAGAAGGTAGGTGGAGAGAAGGTAGGTGGGGAGAAGGTAGGTGGAGAGAAGGTAGGTGGGGAGAAGGTAGGTGGGGAGAAGGTAGGTGGAGAGAAGGTAGGTGGGGAGAAGGTAGGTGGGGAGAAGGTAGGTGGGGAGAAGGTAGGTGGGGAGAAGGTAGGAGGAGAGAAGGTAGGTGGGGAGAAGGTAGGTGGGGAGAAGGTAGGAGGAGAGAAGGTAGGTGGGGAGAAGGTAGGTGGAGAGAAGGTAGGTGGGGAGAAGGTAGGTGAGGAGAAGGTAGATGGGGAGAAGGTAGGTGGGGAGAATGTTGGTGGGGAGAAGGTAGGTGGGGAGAAGGTAGGTGGGGAGAAGGTAGGTGGGGAGAAGGTAGGTGGAGAGAAGGTAGGTGGGGAGAAGGTAGGTGGAGAGAAGGTAGGTGGGGAGAAGGTAGGTGGGGAGAAGGTAGGTGGAGAGAAGGTAGGTGGGGAGAAGGTAGGTGGGGAGAAGGTAGGAGGAGAGAAGGTAGG
The DNA here is from genome assembly GCA_958450375.1 of Homarus gammarus. Lineage (NCBI taxonomy): Eukaryota > Metazoa > Arthropoda > Malacostraca > Decapoda > Nephropidae > Homarus > Homarus gammarus. Next base: position 19,041 of record CAUDMG010000768.1, on the reverse strand, counting down.
TGGGGAGAAGGTAGGTGGGGAGAAGGTAGGTGGGGAGAAGGTAGGTGGAGAGAAGGTAGGTGGGGAGAAGGTAGGTGAGGAGAAGGTAGATGGGGAGAAGGTAGGTGGGGAGAATGTTGGTGGGGAGAAGGTAGGTGGGGAGAAGGTAGGTGGGGAGAAGGTAGGTGGGGAGAAGGCAGGTGGAGAGAATGTTGGTGGGGGAAGGTAGGTGGGGGGAAGGTAGGTGGGGAGAAGGTAGGTGGGGAGAAGGTAGGTGGGAGAAGGCAGGTGGAGAGAATGTTGGTGGGGGAAGGTAGGTGGGGGGAAGGTAGGTGGAGAGAAGGTAGGTGGGGAGAAGGTAGGTGGGGAGAAGGTAGGTGGGGAGAAGGCAGGTGGAGAGAATGTTGGTGGGGGAAGGTAGGTGGGGGGAAGGTAGGTGGGGAGAAGGTAGGTGGAGAGAAGGTAGGTGGGGAGAAGGTAGGTGGGGAGAAGGTAGGTGGGGAGAAGGTAGGTGAGAGAAGGTAGGAGGGAGATGTGGGGGGAAGGTAGGTGGGGAGAAGGTAGGTGGAGAGAAGGTAGGTGGGGAGAAGGTAGGCGGGGAAAAGGTAGGTGGGGAGAAGGTAGGTGAAGAGAAGGTAGGAGGAGAGAATGTTGGTGGGGGAAGGTAGGTGGGGGGAAGGTAGGTGGGGAGAAGGCAGGTGGGGAGAAGGAAGGTGGAGAGAATGTTGGTGGGGGAAGGTAGGTGGGGGGAAGGTAGGTGGGGAGAAGGTAGGTGGAGAGATGGTAGGTGGGGAGGTGGCAGGTGGGGACAGGGGAGGATCATCCACACTGATATAATCCTGATCTAAAAACTTTCTGTGCTACAACAAAAATAGAAAACTATTACTAGTTTGTGTGTAATGTTGCGTCTGTCCGTCCATCCGTCTATCCGTTCATCTGTCTTTCCGTCCATGCGTCCGTCCTTTCGTTTGTCCGTCCGTCCCAAGTTGGTCTGCAGATTACACAAAAATAATCCTGCGTAAAACAACGAAATTCATTTTTTTTTTTGCATATAAATCCTGAGATTACCTCTCTCTCTCTCTCTCTCTCTCTCTCTCTCTCTCTCTCTCTCTCTCTCTCTCTCTCTCACCTATGGCATCTACTTCTCCCTCTACCCTCTCCCTCCCCTCTCCCTCCCCTCTCCCTCCCCTCTCCCTCCCTCACTCTACCTGGCCATATTGTTAGGTCGGGATGGAGTTTCTGCGATTTCAAGCGGCAGGTAATCTAATAAGAGTAAGGTGGGGGGGGATGGGGGGGTGGGGGGGGGAGAATGGAGTGAGGGGAGGAGGCAGGGAGGGAAGTTGGGGGATTGGAGAAGAGGGAGGAGGAAGAATGAAGGGGGGGGGATGAGGGAGAGCAGATGGGTGAGGGAGGGACAAGGAGAAGGAGAGTATAGTAAGAGAAAAGGAATGGAACAAGAAGAGGAGGAGGAGAGAGAGAGAGAGAGAGAGAGAGAGAGAGAGAGAGAGAGAGAGAGAGAGAGAGAGATAAGTAGACTCTCACCCCGTATTCTTAATCCCAACTATGACGTCATAATAAGGGCTCCTCACTCTTACCTCCGGATCACCTCCTCCCCTCTCCCTTTCTACCCGGAAATTCTCTCATATCCGGTCTCGAATATATTTCCGAACTACAGTGAAACCTGTATCTAACGGACTATATGGGAGAGGATAGTCCATTATATCGAGGTTCATTAATAGGAGGTCCGCTATATGGAAGCCTTTATTCGGAGGTCCGGTATATGAAAGTCTTTATTCGGAGGTCCGGTATATGAAAGTCTTTATTCGGAGGTCCGGTATATGAAAGCCTTTATTCGGAGGTCCGGTATATGAAAGCCTCACTGTACTCTGGAGGACTTTTTATTTTTGTATTTTTTTCAACTAACCGACTTCGATTATCCAATTTAATGGGATGTAATGTCATATTTTTATCCGAATATTTCCCACATAATTCGGTTTCGCTCTTTTTTTTTCCCAAATTAACGGGAATTAATTTTTCTTATTATCCGGTTTGGAGTTTCCGAATTAAAGATATGTTTATATTTTTAAACCGGATTATCCCACACGTATGTGATTAACTGTATCCGTGTCTTTCTTCGAACCAGCAAGGATTGGAGATATAGTGGATTAGTCTGGTAGAAGATTGGGTTATCAGCATGTCCGAATGTGATTGGATGTGTCAAAGGTCATGTCGAAGGTGAATTGGTAGAAATAGCGGTTTTATTTAGTGATTGGTTTGATTAGCCAGTTAGAACCGTGATTCGGATTAGAAGTCCATTGATTAGAACATAGCTGACTTTTAGTTAGGTCAGCCAATTACAACAGAGATTGACATGGAGATTGGGAGATTAGGGCATGATAGTAAGGTGATTAGATGTTAGATAATGAGATTGGAGATGTTAAGGATGTAAATTTACCGAGGAATGATTAGAGAATTAGAACCTGATATAGACTGAGGCTTGCTAGATTAGAACCCGTTTGGAAGCTCGATTGGCCAATTAAGGAAGATTTTGTATATGTATTTACCGATTGGCAATAGTTTAGTCGATTAGAACCCGATTAGAAACTAGATTAGCCAGTTAGAAAGACGATTTTAGACGCGCCCTTACCGATTGAAACCTCAATTAAAAATCAGATTGGCTAATTATTAAACAATACTTCAATGTGAACCATCTCTTACCGGAGTACAAACCAGATTAGAGAAGAGATTGGAGGGGCAAAAGAACCACGATTAGCGATTCATATGGTTCAATTATATGATGTAAGGGCTGTTAAACTCCCCCGTCTATTACAACCTGATACGGGATTTAGATTGGCCAATTAGATCGTCGGTATCGGGTTGCCAAGTACCGATTACGTTATATGGGTTTGTTGTTTAATAAGAAGCAGTTACTGTGGGGTGGAGAGTGGGTGGAGGGTGGTGGAGAGTGAGGGTGGTGGAGAGTGAGGGTGATGGAGGGTGGTGGAGAGTGGTGGAGAGTGAGGGTGGTGGAGAGTGAGGGTGGTGGAGAGTGAGGGTGGTGGAGAGTGAGAGTGGTGGAGAGTGAGGGTGATGGAGAGTGAGGGTGGTGGAGAGTGAGAGTGGTGGAGAGTGAGGGTGGTGGAGAGTGAGGGTGATGGAGAGTGAGGGTGGTGGAGAGTGAGGGTGGTGGAGAGTGAGGGTGGTGGAGAGTGAGGGTGGTGGAGAGTGAGAGTGGTGGAGAGTGAGGGTGGTGGAGAGTGAGGGTGGTGGAGAGTGAGGGTGGTGGAGAGTGAGGGTGATGGAGAGTGAGGGTGGTGGAGAGTGAGGGTGGTGGAGAGTGAGGGTGGTGGAGAGTGAGGGTGGTGGAGAGTGAGAGTGGTGGAGAGTGAGGGTGGTGGAGAGTGAGGGTGATGGAGAGTGAGGGTGTGAGGGTGGTGGAGAGTGAGGGTGGTGGAGAGTGAGGGTGGTGGAGAGTGAGGGTGGTGGAGATTGAGGGTGGTGGAGAGTGAGGGTGGTGGAGAGTGAGGGTGGTGGAGGGTGGTGGAGAGTGGTGGAGGGTGGTGGAGAGTGAGGGTGGTGGAGAGTGAGGGTGTGAGGGTGGTGGAGAGTGAGGGTTGTGGAGAGTGAGGGTGGTGGAGAGTGAGGGTGATGGAGAGTGAGGGTGTGAGGGTGGTGAAGAGTGAGGGTGGTGGAGAGTGAGGGTGGTGGAGAGTGAGGGTGGTGGAGAGTGAGGGTGGTGGAGAGTGAGGGTGGTGGAGAGTGAGGGTGTGAGGGTGGTGGAGAGTGAGGGTGTGAGGGTGGTGGAGAGTGAGGGTGGTGGAGAGTGAGGGTGGTGGAGAGTGAGGGTGGTGGAGAGTGAGGGTGTGATGGTGGTGGAGAGTGAGGGTGGTGGAGAGTGAGGGTGTGAGGGTGGTGGAGAGTGAGGGTGGTGGAGAGTGGTGATGGAGAGTGAGGGTGGTGGAGATTAAGGGTGGTGGAGATTCTCAAAAAAAAAAATATATCGTACGGTAAATTCTTCCAACATAATGGCGTAAAATAAACCGTGGGAATCGACCGGAACTTAAGTCATTTTCTCAACACCACTTGAGAGCACCTGATAATTACCCACCCCCCCCCCCCCCCATGGTCCTTCAGGTTATTTCACCTTTATTAAGATTAACCAACCTAAACGCTACGTGGGGGGGGGGGGGGTATTTTGGTTACGTTAGCGTTAAGTTAGTTTTGCGTTATGTTTAGGTTAGATTCGCTTATGGTTGGTTAGGTTAGGTTAGGTTAGGTTTGGTTTGGTTAGGTTTGGTTTGGTTAGGTTAGGTTAGGTTAGGTTTGGTTTGGTTAGGTTAGGTTAGGTTAGGTTAGGTTTGGTTTGGTTAGGTTAGGTTTGGTTTGGTTAGGTTTGGTTAGGCTAGGTTAGGTTAGGTTAGGTTTGGTTTGGTTAGGTTAGGTTAGGTTAGGTTAGGTTAGTGTTATGATGGTTAAACTTAAGGTGAGATTAGCTGAGGGTCAAGTCTTCAGGTGACCTAAGACATGTGAATTCGGCTTCTGTTTGTCGGTAGTTATCGTAGAGGGACTTATTGTAGAGAGATTTATCATAGGAGTTATCATAGAGGGAGTTATCATAGAGGGGGTATCGTAGGGGGGTATCGTAGAGGGGGTATTGTAGCTGGGGATATCGTAGAGGTGGCTATCGTAAAGCGGGTATCGTAAAGGGAGTATTGTAGAAGGGGTATTGTAGCGGGGGATATCGTAGTGGAAGTTATATTATTGACGGGAGGAGAGGAAGTTGATGATTGAATTACACGAGACACAAGCAGTAGGCAAAAATGGATTATCTATTCAGCAGCGTTCTTGAGGGGTGAAAGAAGCGCTCTCTCTCTCTCTCTCTCTCTCTCTCTCTCTCTCTCTCTCTCTCTCTCTCTCTCTCTCAGCCCATTAACAGTAAGATGAAAAACGCATTTAATTTTCAATCTCAATATAAAAGAGATTTAAAGGGATGCGGCGGCTGGGTGGTTACATCTCTCCCTTCCTATCCTAAAGGTCGCTGGTTCGAACCCTGGGCAACTTCTATCTACCCAACTGTAAATGGGTACCTGACTATTATTGACGATTTTAAGACAATTTAGTGCAGTGTCGGCCACCGTATTCAGTGAAGTGAAGCTTCAATCTAACGGGGGTTTCATATTTTATAGATCTTCGATATAACGGACTCAAATCTTGATATAGTCCGTTATATGAAGGTTCGTTCCGTATCTCTCAGACCCTCCATATAACGGGCTGGAGGATTCACAGTCCAGTACACTGCCCCCAACAGGACGCCAAGCCTAAGGGATTTAATTTCATATGTAATACATTAATTTTATCACCAACCAACACCGCTATCACCAGCTAGGCCAACACAGCTATCACCAGCTAGGCCAACACCACTATCAACAGCTAGGCCAACACAGCTATCACCAGCCAGGCCAACTCCACTATCACCAGCTAGGCCAACACCGCTATTACCAGCTAGGCCAACACAGCTATCACCAGCTAGGCCAACACCACTATCACCAGCTAGGCCAACACCACTATCACCAGCTAGGCCAACACAGCTATCACCAGCTAGGCCAACACCACTATCACCAGCTAGGCCAACACCACTATCACCAGCTAGGCCAACACAGCTATCACCAGCTAGGCCAACACCACTATCACCAGCCAGGCCAACACCACTATCACCAGCTAGGCCAACACCACTATCACCAGCTAGGCCAACACAGCTATCACCAGCTAGGCCAACACAGCTATCACCAGCTAGGCCAACACAGCTATCACCAGCTTGGCCAACACAGCTATCACCAGCTAGGCCAATACAGCTATCACCAGCTAGGCCAACACAGTTATCACCAGTTAAGCCAACACCACTATCACCAGCTAGGCCAACACAGTTATCACCAGTTAAGCCAACACCACTATCACCAGCTAGGCCAACACCACTATCACCAGCTAGGCCAACACAGCTATCACCAGCTAGGCCAACACAGCTATCACCAGCTAGGCCAACACCACTATCACCAGCTAGGCCAACACAGCTATCACCAGCTAGGCCAACACAGCTGTCAGTAGGCAACAGAGCTAAGTGGTCCTCTCTGAACTCACTCCCGCTTAAGTGGTCGAAAACCTAAGATTATAAAGTAAGGTTTTGACGCCGCCCTCAGGCTACTGGTGGTGAGGAGTGGGTAGGAGGAGGGGAAAGGGGTAGGAGAAGAGGATGAGGTGTGGAGAAAGGATTGAAGGGAAGGAGTGGATGAGTAGGAGGGACAGAGAAAGGTGAAGGTGGTGGAGGAGGATGAGGAAGAGAAGGAGGGGGGTGAAGGAAGAGGAGGAAGAGGGAAGGAGGAGGAGAGAGAGTAGAGTGGGAAGGAAGGGGAGGAAGGAGAGGGAAGAAGGGTATGGTAGGAAAAGAAGAGGATAAGAGAAGAAAGGAGGCGAAAGTTGGTGGACGAGTTGAGAGGAGAGGGGAAGAGGAAGAAAGAGGAGAGGAGGAAGGAAAGGAAAAAGAGGAATTAGGAAGAGCAGGAGGGAAAGGAAGAATAGGAGACATAAGGATGGAAAGAATAAGAAGAAGAGGAGGAGAGGAGGAGGAAAAAGAAGAAGAGGAAACAGGAGGAGAAGAGGAACAACAGGAAGAAAAGGCAGGAGGAGAGGAAGAGGAAAAGTAAGAAGAGGAGGCTGGTGGAGAGGAGGAAGAACAGGAAGCAGGAGATGATAAAGGAGGGAGAAGAGGAAACAGTCTGGCGGGAATATTGATGGTCAAGCATGAGAGAGAGAGAGAGAGAGAGAGAGAGAGAGAGAGAGAGAGAGAGAGAGAAATAATAGAGGGAAGGGAGAGAGGAAGAAGAGAGGAGGAGGAGGAGGAGGATATAGTGGAGAAGAGAGAGACAGGGACAGAGATAGACGATTACACAATATAATCTCAAACATAATATTCACCTTAGTCAGCCTAACATCTTCCTCACCTCACCTGACTGATGGATGTTGTTGTCACTGTCTGATGGTCGTTTTGTGGTGTTAGTACTCAGGTGCGACTCAACTTAATCAGTGCCTCCTCCTTCGCCTCCTCTTCCTCCTCCTCCTCCTCCTCCTCCAACCCTTCCTCCTCCTCCTCCTCCTAGTGGAGTACCCCAAGACTCAGTACTTGGAACCATTATTATTTATTACTGTTTACATAAACGACATAGATATCGCCATAGACAGCAACATAAGTATATTTGCTGACGACAATAAAATAGGGCGTGTAATTAAATCTGACGAGGACTCCACAATACTACAGGAAGATCTAAACAAATTTAGAATGGTCTGAAAAATGGCAGATGAAATTTAATGCAGACACATGTAAAGTACGTAGTGTAGGAGATGTAAACAGAGAAACCAGATATAGATAAACAACGTTATTATCGAGAAATACGACTGTGAGAAAGACTTGGAAGTAATGATAAGTAGGAATCTTAAGCCAAGTAAACAATGAGTATTTGCTCGAAACAATGCTAACATAGTACTTGGGTTCATACAAAGGAGTGTTAGTTATAAGACTATGCCTTGTGCCTGTGAGACCTCACTTGGATTACACAGTTCAGTTCTGGTCACCTTACTACAGAATGGATATAGAAACCCAAGAAAGAATTCAGAGGAGAATGGCAAGACTAATCCCGAGCATTAGGAACCTTGAGTACAGAGACAGGTTAAAGCATCTTAATTTGCATTCCCTCGGGAGACGTAGAGTGAGGGGCGATATGATAGAGGTGTATAAATGGAAGTCAGGGCTAAACAAAGGTGATATAACAAAGGTACTCAAACTATCCAACCAGTAGCGAACTCGTAACAATGGTTTTAAATTAGACAAATTTAGATTTAGGCGTGACATAGGTAAACACCGGTTTGGGAATAGAGTAGTGGTGAGTGGAACAAGTTACCAAACAGCATCATTAACGCTGGGTAGTTGGATATATGAGCGTTAGGGGTTTGGTGTAAATGGGACTACAGTATGGGCCAATAGCCCCGCTGCCGTTTCCTCCATTCTTATGTTCTTATGTTCTCTACTCTCCTCCAAACTTTCTTCCTACACTAACCTTTCCTCCTCCTCTGCTCTCCTCCAAACTGTCCTCCTCCTCCCCCCTCCATCAACCTTTCCTCCTCCTCCTCCTCCTCTTTAATGAACCTCAGTGGCAGGATGAGAACCATTAAGCCCCGGCAGGACCATAACACCTCTTGGACGCACACTACCGAGAAATTTGCCAGGATTTGTGTACACATGACAAGTGACGCACAGGAGCCTTGTTATGGTGAGGGAGGGAGAGAGGGAGGGAAGCAGGGTAGGAGAGAAGGAAGGGGAGAGAAAGGAAGCCAGAGAATGTAGGGGGAAGGGAGAAAGAGGACAAAGACAGAACTAAAGGGAGAGAGACAAACAGACAAACAAAAAAACACAATTAGATAGAAGAGAGAGAGAGAGAGAGAGAGAGAGAGAGAGAGAGAGAGAGAGAGAGAGAGAGAAATCGTTAACTTCAAGCAGCAACATTTATGGGCACCAACTTTTGTGACGTTATGACTGCCGACCCAATTTACTCCTCCCTCCCTCCCTCTTCGGCGTCACAGTTCCTAGATGTTTAAATATATTGAGATCTGGTAGTGTAAGGTCACCGCTCACCCCCCCCCCCCCCACCCCCCCCCCCCACCCCCCACCCCCCAAGATGCTGGGTCACAAGGTGTAGGGAGGGGGAGCACGGATTAAGGGAGGGTAAGGGAAGGGGAGGAGACTTGGGAGAGGAAGAAGGAAAAGGGAGAAGGGAAAGGGAGAGAGAGAGACCATAGAAGAATATAAAGTGGAAGGTAGGGAGAAGAAGGGGAATGGAGGAGGGGAGGAAGGGAGGAGCCACTGACGAAAGAGAACGAGAGGAAGAGAAGGAGCTGAGGCTAAGGAGAGGAAATGAAGAAGAAGGATGGAGTGTGAGCAAGAAGGAAGAGACGAAGAGAAAGAGAGGGAAGGAGAGGAAGAAAGAAGAGGGAGGGAGAGAGGGTGTGAGAGGAAGAAGGGAAAAGGCTGGAGATAGGGAGAGGAAGAATGGAGAAGGATAGAGGCAGGGAGATGGAGTGAGGGAGGGAGAGGAGAAGGAAGTGAAGAGAATAAGGGAGAAAGAAGAAGGCATTGAGGGAGAGGGCAAGGGGAGCATGACGACTGAGGATATATATAACGGAGTATAACCGACCAGATAATGAATGGTGGGTGTCGAACCCTAGCCAAGTCTGATATATCACTTGTGAATCTCTCTCTCTCTCTCTCTCTCTCTCTCTCTCTCTCTCTCTCTCTCTCTCTCTCTCTCTCTCTCTCTCTCTCTCTCTCTCTCTCTCTCTACGAGTTCTCATTCACCTACTCATCTTTCCTTGTTTTCCCGTTTCCCTGAGAAGGTGAGAGGAGTGAGAGGCCCGGGAGAGGAGTGGGAGGCCGGGGAGAGGAGTGAGAGGCTGGGGAGGAGTGGGGGGCCGGAGGGTGGAGTTAGAGGCCGGGATATGAATGAGAGACCGGGGAGAGTAGTAAGAGGCCGGGGAGAGGAGTGAGAGGGCGGGGAGAAGAATGAAAGACCGGGGAGAGAAGTGAGAGGCCGGAGAGAGAAGTGAGAGGCCAGAGAAAGAAGTGAGAGGCCGGTGAGAGGACCAGACTCTACGCCTCACTGATCAGCAATCCTGAGCTTTTACAGATATTGGTGATGCAAGGGAGAGGAGTGAGAGGGGCGGGAGAGAGGGGTGAGAGGAGCGGGAGAGAGGGGTGAGAGGGGAGGGAGAGAGGAGTGAGAGGGGCTGGAGAGAGGGGTGAGAGGAGCGGGAGAGAGGGGTGAGAGGGGAGGGAGAGAGGAGTGAGAGGGGCAGGAGAGAGGAGTGAGAGGGGCGGGAGAGAGGGGTGAGAGGGGCGGGAGAGAGGGGTGAGAGGGGCTGGAGAGAGGGGTGAGAGGGGCAGGAGAGAGGAGTGAGAGGGGCGGGGGAGAGTAGTGAGAGGGGCGGGAGAGAGAGGTGAGAGGGGAGGGTGAGAGGGGCGGGAGAGAGGAGTGAGAGGGGCGGGAGAGAGGGGTGAAATGGGCCGGGGAGAGGAGTGAGAGGGGAGGGAGAGAGGGGTGAGAGGGGCAGGGGAGAGGGGTGAGAGGGGCGGGAGAGAGGAGTGAGAGGGGCAGGAGAGAGGGGTGGGAGGGGCGGGATAGAGGGGTGAGAGGTACGGGTGAGAAAAGTGAGAGGGATGAAAGATGTAGCAGAGAGAGGTGAGAGGGGCGGGAGAGAGGAGTGAGAGGGGCGGTAGAGAGGGGAAAGAGAGGGTTTAAGAGAGAAAGGTACTACCAAAGGAGATAAATAGAAAAAATAGATGATGAAGAAAGAAATATAAATAAAAGATAAGCAAAGGAAATGAACACTAAACAAAAATCGACAAAGAAAGAAGAAGAAGACGAAGAAGAAGAAGAAGACAGAAACAGACAAAAAACAAAGAAATGAGGAAAAACAATACAGATAGAATAAGGAAAATCGATGAAGATAGTGATAAAGAAATGTAAAGAAAAGTAGATTAGAGGAAGTTGATAAAGATGGTAATAAGTGAAACGATATATTGAAGGAAAGTAGATAGAAAAACAGATATAAAGAAGTAAAAAAGAACAATAAAAATGAAATTAAAGCAACAGAAAGAAGAAGAAATCCCGATAAACAGAAGGGAAACGAAGAAAGACAATTTTTATAAAAGGAGGAAGGAAGAAATCGGATAAACGAGAGGAGAAAGAGACTGAAAAAGTGTTGGTACGTAACAATGTGGCGTTGGTGCCCACAGCCGCTGTTTGGGGGGGGGGGGGGGTGTTATATATGGCCCGTCTTCACCACTGCCTCTTGGACCGTGTGTGTGGGGGTGTGTGTGGGGAAGAGCGGGTGTGGTGGGGAGGGTGTGTGGGGGAGAGTGGGTGTGGTGGGGAGGGTGTGTGGGGGGATGTGTGGGGGAGAGTGGGTGTGGTGGGGAAGGTGTGTGTGGGGGAGAGTGGGTGTGGTGGGGAGGGTGTGTGTGGGGAAAGTGTGGGGGAGAGTGGGTGTGGTGGGGAGGGTGTGTGGGGGGATGTGTGGGGGAGAGTGGGTGTGGTGGGGAGGGTGTGTGTGGGGGGGATGTGTGGAGGAGAGTGGGTGTGGTGGGGAGGGTGTGTGGGGGGATGTGTGGAGGAGAGTGGGTGTGGTGGGGAGGGTGTGTGGGGGGATGTGTGGAGGAGAGTGGATGTGGTGGGGAGGGTGTGTGTTGGGGGAAGAGTGTGAGTGGTGGTGCAATATTAAGGAAACAATGTTATCAGGATCACCACGCAGAAGCCTCAGGGCTATCATGAGGTTGACTTCAATTATTCTATCTTTAACACTGGGTATACCTAGTTCTTTCCTCATATTAAGTACTTTAGTGCTCATGGGACATCCTAGGATAATTCTGAGGGCTTTATTTTGCATTTTCTCGAGCTTGTCAACGCCTTTCCCGTCACGAAGGACCAGGGCTGGTGCGTGGTAATCTATCAGAGATCTTATATAGCCTAGGTACATTGTTTTAACAATTCTAATATTAGCACCATAGTGCGGGCTGTACCCCGCTACACTTCTAAGAGGTCTCAGTCTGTCAGTACATTGGCGGGTTAGCTGTTGTATGGCAGGTAAGGTACAAGGGAAGGAGACACCAAGATATTTAAAAGAAGAAACATAGTCAATAGTGTTGTTACCTATTTTGAACTTGGCGGGGCCGCGTTTGCGGTTCCAGCTTGTTTGTTGAACACCTTAGTTTCCTCAGTGGAGATAATAAGGCCGAGGTTCTCACAGGCTGCGTGTAGATGGTTCAGGGTGGTTTGCATTACACGATGAGTTTTAGTATGTATAAGAATATCATCAGCATAGCTGATTGAGATATTGCTGGGGTTGTCTGGTATTGAATTTAATAATGCATTCATAAGAACATTGAACAAAGTGGGGCTAAGTACTCCACCTTGAGGGATACCAAGTTGCATATCTTTAACTTCACTTTTGTAGCCCTGAAAAAGTGCAGCAGCGCGCGCACGCGTGAGCGCGTGTTTGTGTGTGTGTGTGTGTGTGTGTGTGTGTGTGTGTGTGTGTGTGTGTGTGTGCATCAGTTACAAGAATAATTAATGTTAACATGATAACATATTTTTTACCATAATTTTCTCCCCTTCCCACGTCACTCCCCTCCTTCCACTCCCGAGGTTACTCCCCTCCCGCCATTCCCCAGGTCTTCCCCTCCCTCCAGTCACAAAGTCGCTCCCTCCCTTCACTCCCCAAGTCACTCCCCTTCCTCCATTCCCCAAGTCACCTTCTTCCCTCCACTCCCCAGGTCTCTCCCCTCCCTCCACTCCCAGGTCGCTCCACTCTCTTCACTCCCCAGTTCCCTACCCTCCCCTCACTCCCCAGTTCCCTACCCTCCCCTCACTCCCCAGTTCCCTACCCTCCCCTCACTCCCCAGTTCCCTACCCTCCCCTCACTCCCCAGTTCCCTACCCTCCCCTCACTCCCCAGGTCACTACCCTCCCCCTCACTCCCCAGGTCACTACCCTCCCCCTCACTCCCCAGGTCACTACCCTCCCCCTCACTCCCCAGGTTACTACCCTCCCCCTCACTCCCCAAGTCACTACCCTCCCCCTCACTCCCCAGTTCCCTACCCTCCCCTCACTCCCCAGTTCCTCTACCTTCCCTCTCATAACCCAGTTCCCTACCTTCCCTCTCACTCCCCAGGTCACTACCCTCCCCCTCACTCCCCAGGTCACTATCCTCCCCCTCACTCCCCAAGTCACTACCCTCCCCCTCACTCCCCAGGTCACTACCCTCCCCCTCACTCCCCAGGTCACTACCCTCCCCTCACTCCCCAGTTCCCTACCCTCCCCTCACTCCCCAGTTCCTCTACCTTCCCTCTCATTCCCCAGTTCCCTACCTTCCCTCTCACTCCCCAGGTCACTACCCTCCCCCTCACTCCCCAGGTCACTATCCTCCCCCTCACTCCCCAAGTCACTACCCTCCCCCTCACTCCCCAGGTCACTACCCTCCCCCTCACTCCCCAGGTCACTACCCTCCCCCTCACTCCCCAGATCGCTCCCCTCAGCACCTCGTAAGAACTCAATCTTGTGTCGTTTATCGAGGCTGGAGGATCGTCTACTGGGGTGAGGGAAAATGGGGGAGAGAAGTGGTGGGGAGATGAAAACGGGAGAAATGGAAGGGGAGGTGAGGGTGTACTTATGGGATAGAAGGGACGCGTGTGAGGATAAGTAGGAGAGGTTGGGGAATGGTGTAAGGAATGGTTAGGGAGTACGATGGGAAGGGAAGGAGGAGGAGAGAGATGGAAAATGAAGTGGGGAAAAGGATGGGAAGGGAAGGAGGAGGAGAGGGGTGGAAAAATGGAGTGGGGAAAAGGATGGGAAGGGAAGGAGGAGGAGAGGGGTGGAAAAATGGAGTGGGGAAAAGGATGGGAAGGGGAGGAGGAGAGAGGTGGAAAAATGGAGTGGGGAAAAGGATAGGAAAGGGAAGGAGGATGAGAGAGAGAGAAAGACCGATGAAGATGGTCAGAGATGGACCTCGTGACGTCAAATATGTAAACAAACAAACCATCCTCATCATTAACAACAGATTGAATTACGGACAGCTGATTGGTTCGTTCTTACACCATCTGATAGACAGCCACGCCCACGTCTAACACATTGACCAATGAGATGCATCTAACCTGTGTTTATACTATCTACCTAAGCCTGATTATCTCTCTCTCTCTCTCTGTCTCTCTCTCTCTCTCTCTCTCGTTCTCTCTCTCTCATCTCCTCTTCTTAATGTCTCTCTCTCATCTCCTCTTCTTAATGTCTCTCTCTCATCCCCTCCTCTCTGTGTCTCTCCCTTTCTCCCCTCTCATCGCCTTTCCCTCCCTCCCTTCTCATTGTCTCTCCCTCCCTCCCCACCATCGCCTGTCCCTCTCTCCCCTCTCATCATCATCTTTCTCTGCCCTCTCATCATCTCTCCCTCTCTCCTTTCTCATCGCCTCTCCC
>CAUDMG010000767.1:277500-280169 GCA_958450375.1 Homarus gammarus | reverse complement strand
GGTGGTCCTCCAGGTGGTCCTCCTGGTGGTCCTCCAGGTGGTCCTCCGGGTGGTCCTCCTGGTGGTCCTCCGGGTGGTCCTCCGGGTGGTCCTCCAGGTGGTCCTCCAGGTGGTCCTCCAGGTGGTCCTCCGGGTGGTCCTCCTGGTGGTCCTCCAGGTGGTCCTCCAGGTGGTCCTCCGGGTGGTCCTCCGGGTGGTCCTCCTGGTGGTCCTCCAGGTGGTCCTCCTGGTGGTCCTCCTGGTGGTCCTCTAGGTGGTCCTCCTGGTGGTCCTCCGGGTGGTCCTCCAGGTGGTCCTCCTGGTGGTCCTCCAGGTGGTCCTCCTGGGTGGTCCTCCGGGTGGTCCTCCAGGTGGTCCTCCTGGTGGTCCTCCTGGTGGTCCTCCAGGTGGTCCTCCAGGTGGTCCTCCGGGTGGTCCTCCAGGTGGTCCTCCTGGTGGTCTTCTAGGTGGTCCCCAGGTGGTCCTCCAGGTGGTCCTCCTTGTGGTCCTCCAGGTGGTCCTCCTGGTGGTCCTCCAGGTGGTCCTCCGGGTGGTCCTCCAGGTGGTCCTCCTGATGGTCCTCCTGGTGGTCCTCCAGGTGGTCCTCCAGGTGGTCCTCCTGGTGGTCCTCCAGGTGGTCCTCCTGGTGGTCCTCCTGGTGGTCCTCCAGGTGGTCCTCCAGGTGCTCCTCCTGGTAGTCCTTCTGGTGGTCCTCCAGGTGGTCCTCCAGGTGGTCCTCCGGGTGGTCCTCCTGGTGGTCCTCCAGGTGGTCCTCCTGGTGGTCCTCCAGGTGGTCCTCCAGGTGGTCCTCCTGGTGGTCCTCCTGGTGGTCCTCCGGGTGGTCCTCCAGGTGGTCCTCCGGGTGGTCTTCTAGGTGGTCCTCCGGGTGGTCCTCCAGGTGGTCCTCCAGGTGGTCCTCCAGGTGGTCCTCCTGGTGGTCCTCCAGGTGGTCCTCCAGGTGGTCCTCCTGGTGGTCCTCCTGGTGGTCTCCAGGTGGTCCTCCTGGTGGTCCTCTAGGTGGTCCTCCTGGTGGTCCTCCAGGTGGTCCTCCGGGTGGTCCTCCAGGTGGTCCTCCTGGTGGTCCTCCAGGTGGTCCTCCTGGTGGTCCTCTAGGTGGTCCTCCTGGTGGTCCTCTAGGTGGTCCTCCTGGTGGTCCTCCGGGTGGTCCTCCAGGTGGTCCTCCAGGTGATCCTCCTGGTGGTCCTCCTGGTGGTCCTCCAGGTGGTCCTCCAGGTGGTCCTCCTGGTGGTCCTCCTGGTGGTCCTCCAGGTGGTCCTCCGGGTGGTCCTCCAGGTGGTCCTCCTGGTGGTCCTCCAGGTGGTCCTCTAGGTGGTCCTCCTGGTGGTCCTCTAGGTGGTCCTCCAGGTGGTCCTCCAGGTGGTCCTCCAGGCGGTCCTCCGGGTGGTCCTCTAGGTGGTCCTCTAGGTGGTCCTCCTGGTGGTCCTCCAGGTGGTCCTCCTGGTGGTCCTCTAGGTGGTCCTCTAGGTGGTCCTCTAGGTGTTCCCCAGGTGGTCCTCCTGGTGGTCTCCAGGTGGTCCTCCAGGTGGTCTCCAGGTGGTCCTCCAGGTGGTCTCCAGGTGGTCCTCCGGGTGGTCCTCCAGGTGGTCCTCCAGGTGGTCCTCCTGGTGGTCCTCCAGGTGGTCCCCAGGTGTTCTCTAGGTGGTCCTCCAGGTGGTCTCTAGGTTGGTCCTCCAGGTGGCTCCCAGGTGGTCCCCAGGTGGTTCCCAGGTGTTCTCTAGGTGGTCTCCAGGTGGTCCCCAGGTGGTCCCTTGGTGGTCCCCAGTTGTTCTCTAAGTGGTCCCCAGGTGGTTCCCAGGTGGTCCTCCAGGTGGTCCTCCAGGTGGTCCCCAGGTGGAGGTGAGGGAGGCAAGGCAAGGCTCGGGGGTAACGGGAGGGCAACTTTAACATGGACAAAATGTTCCAAGCGAACCCGACGCCAGCACCCAGCACCACCTGCCACAGCTGGTGATGATCGTAGTACCACCTGCCACAGCTGGTGACTGCCCAGGCACTACCTGTCTTAGCTGGTTACGGTTATTTTGCCACCTGTCACAGCTGGTGATTACCATTGTACCACCTGCCACAGCTGGTGATTACCAAGGTACCACCTGCCGCAGATAGTGATGACCATAGTACCACCTGCCGCAGATAGTGATGACCATAGTACCACCTGTCGCAGATAGTGATGATCATAGTACCACCTGCCGCAGATAGTGATGACCATTGTACCACCTGTCGCAGATAGTGATGATCATAGTACCACCTGCCGCAGATAGTGATGACCATTGTACCACCTGCCACAGCTTGTGATTACCATAGTACCACCTGCCTCAGATGGTGATGATCATAGTACCACCTGCCGCAGATAGTGATGACCGTTGTACCACCTGCCGCAGATAGTGATGACCATAGTACCACCTGCCGCAGATAGTAATGATTATAGTACCACTTGCCGCAGATAGTGATGACCATTGTACCACCTGCCGCAGATAGTGATGGCCATAGTACCACCAGCCGCAGATAGTGATGGCCATAGTACCACCTGCCGCAGATAGTGATGACCATTGTACCACCTGCCGCAGATAGTGATGGCCATAGTACCACCTGCCGCAGATAGTGATGGCCATAGTACCACCTACCGCAGATAGTGATGGTCATAGTACCACCTACCGCAGATAGTGATGGTCATA
>CAUDMG010000767.1:5000-260000 GCA_958450375.1 Homarus gammarus | reverse complement strand
AGACAGAGCGACATAAAGACAGTGATACAGACAGACAGACAGACAGACCGACAGACAGACAGACAGACAGACAGAGCGACATAAAGACAGTGATACAGACAGACAGACAGACAGACAGACAGACAGAGCGACATAAAGACAGTGATACAGACAGACAGACAGACCGACAGACAGAGCGACATAAAGACAGTGATACAGACAGACAGACAGACAGACAGACAGACAGACAGAGTGACATAAAGACAGTGATACAGACAGACAGAGACAGACAGACAGACAGACAGACAGACAGAGCGACATAAAGACAGTGATACAGACAGACAGACAGCGACAGACAGAGCGACAGACAGAGCGGCAGGGATACAGACAGAGAGACAGGGATACAGACAGACAGACAGGGATACAGACAGAGAGACAGGGATACAGACAGACAGACAGGGATACAGACAGACAGACAAGGATACAGACAGACAGACAAGGATACAGACAGACAGGGATACAGACAGACAGACAGGGATACAGACAGACAGCATCACCATACAAGATACAGAGAGTATGAGTGTTTGTCTTGTACTTGAGGTTTTATGTAATTATTATTGTATTGAGTCAGGGTGTATATCTCTCTCTCTCTCTCTCTCTCTCTCTCTCTCTCTCTCTCTCTCTCTCTCTCTCTCTCTCTCTCTCTCATACAGTGTCATGTCTGTAGGTGAGTCATATCTCCAGTGAGTCAGGTCTTGAGTGACTCGTATCTGAAGTGAAGGAAGTCTTGAATGGACAAACTTTAGATTACAAGTCTCAAGGCGTCATATCGGGGGTACAAAGTTAACACCTTAATGTGTGTGTGTGTGGAGAAGACGTTCATGGTGTATGTGTGAGCCTAAATAACATTGTCATGTCAGCTGTGAATTATTGAATACACATAAAAAATTCAGGTGTGTTTGGGAAGATTAACATATATATATATATATATATATATATATATATATATATATATATATAATATATATATATATATATATATATATACCCCCAACACACCTGACTTTATCCAAACACACCTGCCTGTTTGTTTATGCCCCTACATACTTGACTGTTTGCTTATGCCCCAACACACTTAACTGTATATTTATGCCCCAACACACCTGACTGTGTTTATGCCCCAACACATCTGATTGTTTGTTTATACCCCAACACACCTGACTGTTTGTTTATGCCCCAACACACCTGATTGTTTGTTTATACCCCAACACACCTGACTGTTTGTGTATACCCCAACACACCTGACTGTGTTTATGCCCCAACACACCTGATTGTTTGTTTATACCCCAACACACCTGACTGTTTGTTTATGCCCCAACACACCTGATTGTTTGTTTATGCCCCAACACACCTGATTGTTTGTTTATGCCCCAACACACCTGACTGTTTGTTTATGCCCCAACACACCTGACTGTTTGTTTATACCCCAACACACCTGACTGTTTGTTTATGTCCCAACACACCTGACTGTTTGTGTATGTTCGAAAGTTGAGAGTTGTTCGACACTGCAAATCAATGTCACGTCAACTCTGACCTAAGACACGGACAAAAAGTTTGGTGTTGGGGAAATACATGGACAGGGAGCTCTAGGGTGAGGTAAGAGAGGTCTAGGGTGAGGTAAGAGAGGTCTAGGGTGAGGTAAGAGAGGCCTAGGGTGAGATAAGAGAGGTCTAGGGTGAGGTAAGAGAGGTCTAGGGTGAGGTAAGAGAGGTCTAGGGTGAGGTAAGAGAGGTCTAGGGTGAGGTAAGAGAAGTCTAGGGTGAGATAAGAGAGGTCTAGGGTGAGGTAAGAGAGGTCTAGGGTGAGGTAAGAGAGGTCTAGGGTGAGGTAAGAGAGGCCTAGGATGAGATAAGAGAGGTCTAGGGTGAGGTAAGAGAGGTCTAGGGTGAGGTAAGAGAGGTCTAGGGTGAGGTAAGAGAGGTCTAGGGTGAGGTAAAAGAGGTCTAGGGTGAGATAAGAGAGGTCTAGGGTGAGGTAAGAGAGGTCTAGGGTGAGGTAAGAGAGGTCTAGGGTGAGGTAAGAGAGGTCTAGGGTGAGGTAAGAGAGGCCTAGGGTGAGATAAGAGAGGTCTAGGGTGAGATAAGAGAGGTCTAGGGTGAGGTAAGAGAGGTCTAGGGTGAGGTAAGAGAGGTCTAGGGTGAGGTAAGAGAGGTCTAGGGTGAGGTAAAAGAGGTCTAGGGTGAGGTAAAAGAGGTCTAGGGTGAGGTAGGGGAGGTCTAGGGTGAGGTAAGAGAGGTCTAGGGTGAGATAAGAGAGGTCTAGGGTGAGGTAAGAGAGGTCTAGGGTGAGGTAAGAGAGGTCTAGGGTGAGGTAAGAGAGGTCTAGGGTGAGGTAAGAGAGGTCTAGGGTGAGATAAGAGAGGTCTAGGGTGAGGTAAGAGAGGTCTAGGGTGAGGTAAGAGAGGTCTAGGGTGAGATAAGAGAGGTCTAGGGTGAGGTAAGAGAGGTCTAGGGTGAGGTAAAAGAGGTCTAGGGTGAGGTAAGGGAGGTCTAGGGTGAGGTAAGAGAGGTCTAGGGTGAGGTAAGAGAGGTCTAGGGTGAGATAAGAGAGGTCTAGGGTGAGATAAGAGAGGTCTAGGGTGAGGTAAGAGAGGTCTAGGGTGAGGTAAGAGAGGTCTAGGGTGAGGTAAGAGAGGTCTAGGGTGAGATAAGAGAGGTCTAGGGTGAGATAAGAGAGGTCTAGGGTGAGGTAAGAGAGGTCTAGGGTGAGGTAAGAGAGGCCTAGGGTGAGGTAAGAGAAGTCTAGGGTGAGGTAAGAGAGGCCTAGGGTGAGGTAAGAGAAGTCTAGGGTGAGATAAGAGAGGTCTAGGGTGAGGTAAGAGAGGTCTAGGGTGAGGTAAAAGAGGTCTAGGGTGAGGTAAAAGAGGCCTAGGGTGAGGTAAGAGAAGTCTAGGGTGAGATAAGAGAGGTCTAGGGTGAGGTAAGAGAGGCCTAGGGCAATATAGAGATGTGGTATGGTAAGATAGGGAGGTCTAGGGTGAGGTAGGGATGTCTAGGTTGAGGTAGGGAGGCCAAAGGTGATATAGGGTGAGGAAGGGTGTGTGACCCGCATGTGAAGGACGTACACCTGATGGAGTCCTTTTGTCTTTGGGGGTGGCGGAGGAGGAGGGAGCGAGTGGCCCTCTATCCCCTTACACTGTACCTCGAGCGAACAGTATTAACCCTTCTAGTGGCCTGGTGGAGGGAGGGAGAGAGGGAGGGAGGGAGAGAGAGAGAGAGAGAGAGAGAGAGAGAGAGAGAGAGAGAGAGAGGTTGTGACCAAGTAAAATAATTTTTCTTGGCATCGTCTTACTTGTGTGTCTGTGTGTGTGTCTTGGGCTTCATGTTACAGGCGTGTGTTGACAGGTGTGTAGGCGTGTAGTGACAGGTGTGTTGGTGTGTAGTGACAGGTGTGTTGGTGTGTAGTGACAGGTGTGTTGATGTGTAGTGACAGGTGTGTTGGTGTGTAGTGACAGGTGTGTTGGTGTGTAGTGACAGGTGTGTTGGTGTGT
Source organism: Homarus gammarus (assembly GCA_958450375.1). Classification (NCBI taxonomy): domain Eukaryota; kingdom Metazoa; phylum Arthropoda; class Malacostraca; order Decapoda; family Nephropidae; genus Homarus; species Homarus gammarus. The sequence goes on along the minus strand of CAUDMG010000767.1, from coordinate 256,471 downwards.
AGTGACAGGTGTGCTGGTGTGTAGTGACAGATGTGTAGGTTTGTAGTGACAGGTGTGTTGGTGTGTAGTGACAGGTGTGTTGGTGTGTAGTGACAGGTGTGTTGATGTGTAGTGACAGGTGTGTTGGTGTGTAGTGACAGGTGTGTTGGTGTGTAGTGACAGGTGTGTTGGTGTGTAGTGACAGATGTGTAGGTTTGTAGTGACAGGTGTGTAGGTTTGTAGTGACGGGTGTGTTGGTGTGTAGTGACAGGTGTGGATGGAAAATTGCACCTATCTCTTTCCGTCTGTTTGTGTGTATGTGTGTCTATGTCTGTCTCTATGTGTACGTCGGTCTCTGTGTGTGTATGTATGTATACGTATATTGTCTGTCTGTATATATGTATGTAAATGCCGTGTCTATATATATGTGTATGTACACGTGTCTGTATGTACATAAGAGACAGTAAGATATGGTGTAATTAACGCTCAGGTGTTTTATAAAGAGTCCTATTACTAAAATTTAATGAGCACTTGTGTATAATGTCACATCACTTCACGTCGAGGATCACCGCCTGATTTCACAAAGGTTCGTACGTTCATTGTTGTTGTCCCTCTTCCTGAACGTAAGGTCGAGTCTCTGTGTAGGTTAGGTAGCCATCAGAGAAATGTGTATACGTTTAGTTTTCCTCGCTTGGCTTGAGATAAAGGAAGTCATTTAGGTACGGTAGAGTCTCCATGTATTTCAGACGCCATTTTGAGGTTATTTTTGATGTTGTAGCTTAATTGGGTCTGTTGAATACCCTTTGGCTTTTCCAGATAGGAGGGGGGAGGAGGGGGCTAACTCGTTGGCCAATCAGAGTCGTGGGCTGGCTTACGGATTCAGAGTGTCCTAAGTTAAATTTGTCAACATTAATCAAAAGTAAGCTAACCTGAACCTAACCTAACCTAACCTAACCTAATCTAACCTAACCTAACCTAACCTGACCTGACCTGAACCTAACCTAACCTAACCTGAACCTAACCTAACCCACGATAGCATGCACAATAATCTACCACCAAAGGAGATCTAGAGAGAGAGAGAGAGAGAGAGAGAGAGAGAGAGAGAGAGACGTGCTGCCACCTTGTTCACGTGAAGGTCGGGAATCATCAGATAATTATACTATATTATCCCGTTAATAAGACGATGATCAAACATACATTAATTAACCTGCTCACTCCTAATGTGTCTCCGGTAGTTACGGTCATCGTCATCTTCTCCTTCCTTCTTCCTCCTCCTTCCTCCACGTCATCACCGGTTAGGAGATTGTAGTTTTTATGATGACTAGGGATTTAAAGTCATCGTGTTCTAAAGGTTCATTCATCGTCCTCCAAGGGGTAAGGATTCAGTCTCAAAGGGTTGTCATTGTCCTCAAAAGGAGTAAAGAGTCGTCTTCCAAGGGTTAAATCATCGTCCTCCAAGGGTTCAATCATCGTCCTCCAAGAGTTAAATCATCATCCTCCAAGGGTTCAATCATCGTCCTCCAAGAGTTAAATCATCGTCCTCCAAGAGTTAAATCATCGTCCTCCAAGAGTTAAATCATCGTCCTCCAAGGGTTCAATCATCGTCCTCCAAGGGTTAAATCATCATCCTCCAAGGGTTAAATCATCGTCCTCCAAGAGTTAAATCATCATCCTCCAAGAGTTAAATCATCGTCCTCCAAGGGTTCAATCATCGTCCTCTAAGATTTAAATCATCATCCTCCAAGGGTTAAATCATCATCCTCCAAGAGTTAAATCATCGTCCTCCAAGGGTTCAATCATCGTCCTCCAAGGGTTAAATCATCATCCTCCAAGGGTTAAATCATCGTCCTCCAAGAGTTAAATCATCACCTTCAAATCGTTAATATTTTATCAGTTCCATCACCGCACAAAAGTCCCACACCAACAGAGCTACGGACCCGTGTTGAGAGCCACCACCCACGTCTTTACTCCTTGCGGGGATAGTTACGGTCGGGTCTTAATGTAAACCTAACACCATTTTTACTCTTCGTCTGTGTGTCGTAACTTAAGTGAGGCAATTATATCTGCTCTTAGGGGAGAAAATTATCTTACAGATCTTTAAAACTGTGAACTAAGATTCTCTAATGTTCGTATGTTTACAGTATCGCCTAAAATCGTATCGAAATTTCACTGAGACTCGACCTTAAACTATACCTGTATTTTTAATTAATTCAAAGGTCGTTAATTAATACTAATTATCCGATTTTTTTTAATTGTGAACCCAGATCCTTAATCAGCATGTAAAGTAGCATATTGTATGAAATTTGAACAAAATCCAGTTTATGACCTCAATTGCGGATATGTAAGATTAGGTCAGGTGCATTTTTGACGTCAAACTACATTTTTCTGGAAGGTCAAAACTGACGTGTTTATATAGTAAAGAAAATCTAAATTTTTAAGAATATGCTAATAAAGGTGAATTAAAACTTGTGGGCACAGCGCAGTGGACTTTTTAAACATTTTAAATATTGTAGATACATTTTCTCAATTCTAATTTCACTATTAAAAAATACTCTAGACTCCGGGTTTTCAATGACTCAATGGCTCACTGACACTAATAGAGTCTCAGTACAAATTTGACGCCTTGTTGTCATCTGAGATTCATGATAGTTAATGTAAATACAACTTTTATCACGTAATTTACCTTAAAGTCTCCTGGTTAATGTTATCAGAGTCTAGTAGGTGGAATTTTTTCATCGTAATTCAGTGTGAGAAAACGTGTCCAGATGGGGTACAGTCTCAGAGAAATTCCATCGCCATTTTTAGATAAGTTCTTAAATGGTCGTAATGAGGAGGTACTTGGTAGTTATGAGGAAGTGAATGGTGAAAAATACCTCCCCTCAGCCTGACATTCCATTAAGGGCAGCGCGGATATAGCAAACTGCAGACTAGAGTTTTGTTTTTCTCGGTACACAATAAAGCGATATGGTCAGCAGTGCCCCCCACCTCCTTTACTTCATTAGGCTGAAAAGTTAAGTATTCCCATTCACCTCTAGTCGCTGTCTCATGGTTTAAGACGACAGGAGGCGGGTCTCGTGCCCTCTCGGCTTCCTCGACTTGAAGGAGGTACTTGAGAATAATGACGGGGTGCTTGGTAGTAATTAGTTGTAGTTTGTAGTAATTAAGGTGTACTTTGTAGTAATCAGGCGATACTTGAAGGTAATCAGGTGGTGGTATTCTCGGAGAAAGTAATCAGATCGCATGCTTGATAATAATTAAAGAATACGTCACAAAAACAGTTATTAAACCCTTGCAACTTTACCTGGTACTGATGACAGGTGTAGGTGATTAATAATTGTACCAGGTAACAGAGACAAATTTAGGTGAATAAGACTACCAGGTACCAATAACAAGTTCAGGTGAGTAGCCACGCCAGGTATCCATCTTATCTGGGAAACTAAACTGTATGTGTAGGGAAGACAGACAACCTTGTTTTCCACCTGGCTACTCAACTTCATTATAAGACGATGGAGAAGAATAGAGCCGTAAGGTGAATCTGACATAAGGTTGGGTTGGGTTGGGTGGGGTGGGGTGGGGTTGGGTTGGGTGGGGTGGGGTTGGGTTGGGTTGGGTTGGGTTGGGCTGGGTTAGGTTGGGTTGGGTTAGGTTGGGTGGGGTGGGGTGGGGTTAGGTTGGGTTGGGTTGGGTTAGGTTAGGTTGGGTTAGGTTGGGTTGGGTTGGGTGGTGTGGGTGGTGTGGGGTTAGGTTAGGTTAGGTTGGGTTGGGTTAGGTTAGGTTAGGTGGGGTAAGCATTATTCTACTTCAGTTTTTAGTGTATATGTTCTTGGAGTTAATATCCTCTCCTATAATGGGTGGTCAGTGTTGGTGTTTGTAATATGACGATAATTATAGTCTGTCTGTCTGTCTGAATCCTCAACAAAACAAAAACAAAATAATAATAATAATAATAATAATAATAATAATAATGCCCCACTTTACCCCCCCCCCCCCTCCCCTCCCCTCCTCCCCAGTAAACGACCTATCCCGTATCATTCCTTCCTCCCGGGGCTCCAAAAACACAAATATGAAAACCACATACAAACTTCACACACACACACACACACACACAGCCATGTAAATAATAACCCGTGTATCAGCTGTGTAATATATCACCAGGAGATATACGCAAAGAAAACTGCCAATATTTACATTTTTTGAGAGCTGTTAAAATCATGTTCGTCATATTTTTCAACGATACATTATCCCCATCCCAACCCACGACGCGTTGTCTTGTTATTTATTGTGCCTTTTCTACCTTTTGTTCATTATGGTCTTTCTTAAACTCTCTAAGACAAAGTATAATAAGAGAAATAAGAACGACTGAGCCAGCAAGATAACGAAAGGGTAAAAAAAGAGAAAGGGGGGGGAGGGGAGTCGGCGCGGAATTGTTGAATAAATACGGATTGTGTTGAGAGGGCGCCGGGCTATACCTAAAACACTCCTCAATGATATATTAAACCAGCCTTAAACCAGAGGAGTTAAAAAAAACACACATTAAAACCGAGAGACTTAAACTAAGGGAATAACCGATTAAAAAAAATAGAAATACAACAAAAAAAACATACTGTTCACGCGAGACTAAAACTGTCAACTAAATGGCGTTATTATTGACCCCCCGAAAAAAAATAAAAATAAATTGTTTTCTGTAAGACGATCAATAACACTTATGAAAGATATATTAAACAGATATAAACTTAAAGAAACGACAGAGAGAGAAAGAGAGAGAAGAAAAAAGAAATCAGAATAAAAAAAGTGTAAAAAAAATGTGGGACAAGGAGAGGAGGGAGAGAGGGGGGTGTTCCGGGCGGCTCATGGTTGTCGACTAAACGCTGACATGTTGAGAGGGTGCTGGGCTATTTTATATCTGACGTTATCGGTGTGGCGGAAAATACAGGTAGGAGGGTTGGGAGGAGGGAGGGGCGAGAATGGCCGGCGGTAAAGGTGAGGCTACATTATTGAATTAGCGTGTGTGGTCCAATCAACCCGCCATGAGATTGTTACCAAGTCAGAGAACGACCCCTGGCCATACTCTGCTGACTGAGAATGGTGGTGTGTGTATGCCTGCTGAGAATGGTGGTGTGTATGCCTGCTGAGAATGGTGGTGTTGTGTATGCCTGCTGAGAATGGTGTTGTGTATATGCCTGCTGAGAATAGTGTTGTGTATGCCTGCTGAGAATGATGGTGTGTATGCCTGCTGAGAATGATGGTGTGTATGCCTGCTGAGAATGGTGGTGTGTATGCCTGCTGAGAATGATGGTGTGTATGCCTGCTGAGAATGGTGGTGTTGTGTATGCCTGCTGAGAATGGTGTTGTGTATGCCTGGTGATAATGGCGGAAAAAACATAACCAGACGGTGAAAAAAAAATGTACACACATACCCGGTTCCCACAGAAGGAATTTGAGACATTAACAAATAAATAAAATAAAAAATAAATAAAAATAAACAAAAGTGATAAAGGAAGAGTGTAAATAAGTCAAGAGAATAGGGAGATGAAGGGACAATAACCACCTCTATGATGCTATGAAATACAGCTGAATATACTTTAGGGCCTCGTTATTACAGGTGGTTTTGGGGTAGTGGCTGGGGGTAGGTAGATGACGGTGTGTTGTTAGGTGGATGACTGGATGAGTCTTTAACTTTGGATGGATGCACGACAGGGTGGGCGGGTGGCAGCGTAGGGGTGGGGGGGTGGCAGGTTAGGTTAGCGGGCACAAAGTGAAGCCAGCGAGTGGGGTAGGAGGCAGTATGGGTGGGTGGGTGGCAGGATGGGTGGGTGGATGGGTGGCAGGGTGGGTGGGTGGATGGGTGGCAGGGTGGCCAGCGGGCGGAGGTTAAGGCAACAGGATAAAGCCTCACAAAATACACCCGGGCGGAGGATGAAATTAGAGACTCATACTTTAAGAACACATCAGAGGCTCAGGGTAACGGTAGCTTCTAGTCTGAGTAAAGAGTCTTGGTGGTGGTAGCGGTGGTGGTGGTAGCGGTGGTGGTAGGGGTGGTGGTGGTAGTAGTGGTGGTAGGGGTGGTGGTGGTTGTGGTGGTGGTGGTGGTAGGGGTGGTGGTGGTAGGGGTGGTGGGGGTACGGGTGGTGGTGTTGGTGGTAGGGGTGGTGGTGGTGGTGGTGGTGGAAGGGGTGGTGGTGGTGGTGGTAGGGGTGGTGGGGGTACGGGTGGTGGTGGTGGTGGTAGGGGTGGTGGTAGTGGTGGTGGTGGTAGGGTTGGTGGGGGTACGGGTGGTGGTGTTGGTGGTAGGGGTGGTGGTAGTGGTGACGGTGGCGGTGGTAGGGGTGGTGGTAGTGGTGGTGGTGGTAGGGGTGGTAGGGGTACGGGTGGTGGTGTTGGTGGTAGGGGTGTTGGTAGGGTTGGTGGGGGTACGGGTGGTGGCGTTGGTGGTAGGGGTGGTGGGGGTACGGGTGGTGGTGTTGGTGGTAGGGGTAGTGGTGGCGGTGGCGGTGGTAGGGGTGGTGGTAGTGGTGGCGGTGGCGGTGGTAGGGGTGGTGGGGGTACGGGTGGTGGTGTTGGTGGTAGGGGTGGTGGTAGTGGTGGCGGTGGCGATGGTAGGGGTGGTAGTGGTGGTGGTAGTGTAATAACGCAGAACAATACACAGTAAAGTCTCTTGGTCAGTCAGTCATTCAGTCAGTCTAAAGTCAACCAGTCAGTCATTGGAAGGAAGTGGGAACCGAAACAATGAACTGTCAGGACTGGTGTTGACACAGTTTAATAGACAGTCACTTCATCTCGTTCTGTCCATCACCTCCCATGAACTTGTGCACGATGCTTCTGTGTGTGTGTGTGTGTAATAATAATAATAATAATAATAATAATAATAATAATAATTAACGGTTTATTGAAAGAGCTTGGCAGCCAGAAGGCTGAAAATATACAGTTACATATTTGGGGAATGGGTTACGAATTACAAATAATATACAAGTAACATAAGTGACACAAATAAGACATATAATAACTAGATGTGGAAAAGCTCAAACTACAGTACATTTCAACATAGTGACAGTGTAAGGAGCAGTGTTTACTGGGAGTGAATACACTGATTTATTACAAGTTATTGATAATTTTTACAATGGTTGGGACTGGGCTGTTCTTATAGCGATCAGTTCGTGCACGTATGGGCTGGATGCGGTTGTGGTGTCGAACCGTGTGTGTGTGTGTGTGTGTGTGTGCCATAAAAGTATCAATAATCACCATCAGTTTAACACCTCGCCACCCGGAGTTATAAGATGTTTCGGGGATATATCGCGTGTTCGACCTTTAGCGAACTTCTTCACGACAACATCTAATATTAATGAAGTGTACAGGAAGGTTGGTCGTCAGCCACTGTAGAGGGTTAAGGTGGCAGCAGGAGAAGGAAGAGGTTGATCTGTGATATAAGATGATGTTGGTCAAGGAAGAATATATTATCTTATGCATGAAGTACAGTAGGTCAAAGGTCAAGGTCAGTGTACTGGCGAGAGTAGGGGTTTGTACCTTGTTGAGGACCTTTACTGTTACCAAGGGTCAGGTGGGAGAGGCGTTAAATGTCCCTGTAACTGTACAATAATAATGTTTTCAGTAAAGTCCAGGACATTTACAGGACAACATCAGAAAGACAGGTGTAAGTAGGCTATTTCAGTGATAGTTGCAACCAGCTGTTGCATATGATTGTTGCAAGTAGTTGCTGCACGTGGTCGTTACAAATAATCGTTACAAGCGATCGTTTAAGTAGTCACAGCAAGCGGCTCTTGCAAATAATCGTTGCAAGCAATCGTTCCGGGCAGTCTTGCAGGTGGCCGTTTCAAGCAATCGTTTCAAGTAGCCTTGCAAGCGGTCATTGCAAATGATAGTGCCAAACGATAATTCCAAGCAGTCGCTTGAAGTGGTAGTTGCAAGCCAACTTTCTAAGCAGTCTTGCAAGCGGTCTTTGTCAGTGATTGTTGCAAGTGATCGTTCCATGCAGTCTTAGGAGAGGTCATTGCAAGTGATCACTCTATGCAGTCGCTCACGTTGTCGTTGCAAGCTATCGTTGCAAGCAACTTCTTTAAGCCGTTTTCCCAAATGGTGGTTGCAGGCCAGTGGTGATGGTTGTTGAGGCGGTGGTGGTGGTAGCAGACAGTAGTGGTGGCAGCAGACAATAGTGGTGCACGGTAGCAGGCGATGGTGGTGGTGGCAGACGGTGATGGTCGCAGTAGCAAGCAGTGATGGTGGGTGGCGGTAGGGTCGGGAGCACCCTGGTGGACTGGTCGTGACAGTATTGTAAGCGACCAAACATTAACTTCAGCTGCCTCGGGTAACGTCTTCAAAGAGTCAGAGAATTTTCTTTTCCACTTTAAGATGTCGTGTAAGTTATGGCTGTTTGTACTCTAAGTTTGATTATGGCTAGACATTTTGTAGATGTTACTTGCCTTTATATTTTACATTTGTAATTACTATAATACAGGTAATAATTATGTACTATGCAGGTGTGTTGTTGTGTGTTGCTGAGAAAGGTAAAAGTGAATTAGTCGTATTTAATAAGGTCTAAGACACTGATTTAGTAACTTAGAGTAATATTGTATTGAATTTACCTTCTGCCAGGACTGAGAAGACACATCCACTACAGTCTTTGGTTTAATTTCGACGACTTTTCTTTTTTTAGTCAGCCAGGGTTAAATGTTCAGTGTTACTTACTGCAGGTATATGTTAACCTGCCGAGGTGACACGCCCCATCCTCTCTCTCTCTCTCTCTCTCTCTCTCTCTCTCTCTCTCTCTCTCTCTCTCTCTCTCTCTCTCTCTCTCTGTCATACTATACATCATTACAACCCTCATTTTTCCCCTCCTTCCCGAGAGACTAAATTATATAATAGAGGGTAAAACACCTAAGCTAGATAATGAGTAAATTATATTCATATTCTACCCCCCCCCCCTCCCCCCCCCCTGCCCATTACTCGGTTGCCAGGGACTGTGTGGTAATGTACAGTATATAGCGAGTGACCTGTACCACCAACTCGCCCTCTTGCTGTCGACGGAATTTCACGTGGAAGAAGATATTTCCCATTTTTTTTACCATTTTCATGAACTGGTCAAGATATCATTAAGACTTTAGTTTAATTAGATCGATGATTGTTTTCTCAGGTAAGGTGATGGTAATTAGGGATTGTTTTGTTTTTGAGTTTTAACTGAAAGGGGTTTTTTTTATACATATTTATGGATTAATTGGCCTGTTTTTTTATACACCTGTACCTGAGTTTGAAGTGAATTATTATTATTATTATTATTATTATTATTATTATTTATTATTATATTATTATTATTATTATTACTACGAAAAGTCTACTATTACTACTACTACTACTACCACCACTACTACTATTATTATTATTATATAAATTAGTGGAGATGATTTATGAGTGGTAAGATGTAGTCCGTCGAGCTTGTAAGGCAAATTAATCACTGGGAAAATCCTGTATGAAAATTTTACCTTAACTTTTGGTCACTTTTGCTTTTCTCGAATTTATAACTTAATTTTCCTATAATTTAATGTTACTTTGTCCTTTCGGGTGTTACTTTTTTCTCTTTTTTTGAGTTTTAATTTCTCATCTGGTGTTAATTTCTCATCTGGTGTTACTTTCTCTTCGGGTGATACTTTCTCTTATATTACTTTTTTCGTTTGTCGTGTTGCTCTTCTCTCTATTAATGTTACTATATTTTTCTAATGTTACTTTCTCTTTTTAATGTAACTTTCTCTGCATGATTTTACTTTCTTTTTTTAATGTAACTTTCTCTGTCGTATTCGGGTTCTGTATTATGTGATAGTACAGAACGCCTTTCTTCCTGTATCTTAAAACTGTTTTGTAATCACCTAACGCTCTGTGTGTGTCCGTCCGTCCGTCCGTCCGTCCGTCAGTCAGTCAGTCCGTCCGTCCGTCCGTCCGTCCGTCCTTCCTCCCACAGTTAGAAAAAAAAACTCCCCCCCCCCCCTGATATTATACAGTCCCTTCCCCCTCCTCTTCTCCTTCACCCCCTTCCTCCTCTACCCCCCCCCCCCCCAGTTTACATGAAGACGTGTAGGATGTGGCGGAGGTCTGAGAGAATCCTACGTAACACTTATGGAAATTTTTATTGATAACCGATGGATAAAGCAGACCTGTAGGGGGGGGGGGGGGGAGGTGAGGGAAGGTACGCTACACCCCCTACCTGCTCTCTCTCTCTCTCTCTCTCTCTCTCTCTCTCCTCTCTCTCTCTCTCTCCTCATTTTTTACCTATTTTTCTCCTCTCTTTACCCATCTCTTCTCCCTTCTTTCATCTCCTTCTCCTCCACTCACCATTCATCCTCTTCCCTTCCTCTCCATTCGTCTCCAGTATGTGTATTTCGTGAGGAGAGGGAGGGGAAAGGAGAAGGGGAGGAAGGGAATGGGAGGAAGGGTGATGGATGTAAGGGGAGGAGAGGAGGAAAGGAAGGGGGGATAGGAGGGGAGGAGAAGGAATGGGAGGGAAGAATGTAAGGAGAGGGGGGGAAGAAGGGGAGAGGTAGGAGGGAAGAGGAGGGAGGGAAGGGGGGAGAGGGAAGGGGAGGGAGGGAAGGGGTGGGAAGGAAGGGGAGGGAGGCAAAAATTAAGGATTTCCATAATATTTCAAACTCTCTGACTCACCGTTAATTAACCTGTTTCTTTACTCTTAACTGGTGATTTTCAAAGTGTTTAGAAATCTTGCTTTCACTAAATGTTTATTATACATTCGTCGTCATTCACCATACATTCATTATACATCATCGTCATCCACCATACATTCATTATACATCATCGTCATCCACCATACATTCACTATACATCATCGTCATCCACCATACATTCACTATACATCATCGTCATCCACCATACACTCACTAAACATCATCGTCATCCACCATACATTCACTAAACATCATCGTCATCCACCATACATTCATTATACATCATCGTCATTCACCATACACTCACTATACATCATCGTCATCCACCATACATTCACTATACATCATCGTCATTCACCATACATTCACTATACATCATCGTCATCCATCATACATTCACTATACATCAACGTCATTCACCATACATTCACTATACATCGTCATCCACCATATTCACTATACATCGTCATCCACCATATTCACTATACATCATCGTAGTTCACCATATTCACTATACATCATCGTCATCCACCATATTCACTATACATCAACGTCATCCACCATACATTCATTATACATCATCGTCATCCACCATACATTCATTATACATCATCGTCATCCACCATATTCACTATACATCATCGTCATCCACCATATTCACTATACATCATCGTCATCCACCATACATTCACTATACATCGTCATCCACCATACATTCACTATACATCATCGTCATCCACCATACATTCACTATACATCATCGTCATCCACCATACACTCACTAAACATCATCGTCATCCACCATACATTCACTAAACATCATCGTCATCCATCATGCATTCACTATACATCGTCATCCACCATACACTCACTATACATCATCGTCATCCACCATATTCACTATACATCATCGTCATCCACCATATTCACTATACATCATCGTCATCCACCATATTCACTATACATCATCGTAATTCACCATACATTCGCTATACATCATCGTCATCCACCATACATTCATTATACATCATCGTCATTCACCATATTCACTATACATCATCGTAATTCACCATACATTCACTATACATCATCGTCATCCACCTTATGTTCACTACACATTAATCGTCATCCACCATATTAACGATTTCTTCACCACCATTCACTATTTATTCACTTTAACTACCAGGGTTATTAAGCACCGTTCACTATACAGGTGTTAATAACATACAGTATATACCTGAAGCTGGTTACCTGTGTGACGTCATGAGCTGTGTCCTGTGTCCGCTGAGTTTGACAGACAGACAGACAGACAGGAACAAGGTCTTCTGGTAACCTCTGACAGTCACTTGTTGTCAGACAGTGTAATGTGAATTGTAAGATAGACGTGTTTTGCGTTTGTGGGTGCATCCGTCTTTCTGTCCGTCCGTCCCTCCGTTCGTCCGTCTTTTCTTCCGTCCCTCCGTTTGTCCGTCCTTTCGTCCGTCTCTACTCGTATGTATGCTTTAATCGTTCGTCCGTGACTCTCTACTCTCCTGGAAAAACTTCAGTGCATTCGTCCGTGGATCCGTCTTTTTCTGTCCCCTCCCCCTCCTTCCTTCTCCCCTCATCTACCTCTCCCCTCCCCCTCTTCCCTTCTCTCCCCTACCCCCTCCCCCCCTTCCCTTCTCTCCCCTACCCCCTCCCCCCCCTTCCCTTCTCTCCCCTACCCCCTCCCACACCCACAACCTATTATAATTCTCAGATTCTCTTGGGAGTTTGTAATTGTTTTAGCGTCAGGCCTAATTTTTACTGAGCCTCAGAATGTCGAGAGGAAAAAGCCTTGAAAATATAGTGAGGTGAGGTGGACGGGGACATGGGTCGAGTTTTCTTGTTTTGACGTCACATGGGTCGAGTTTTCTTGGTTTTGACGTCACATGGTCGAGTTTTGTTGTTTTTGACGTCACGTGGTCAAGTTTTGTTGTTTGTGACGTCAAAGTTCCTCACTAATTAGCACCTTATCCCGTTTTCTTTGAGTGGTGTGAGTCTTGATGAATGGAGAGAGAGAGAGAGAGAGAGAGAGAGAGAGAGAGAGAGTCTCTTCCTCATGTCTTAAAAGAGAGTTATTTTTAGCCTCTACTCTCACCTCTTGTGTTTTGTTTGTGTGTCTGTATGTCTCTTCGTTTTCATTTACACACACACACACACACACACACACACACACACACCATCAAGTTAACACAGTCATCACAATAATCACAACCGGAATCATTTATCTTGTCAAACACATTTCCCACCTCGGTAATTCCGCCAAAAATGGACAGTGAAGTGTAGCTTTTGTCACACACTAATACGAAAATTAAAGTATAATTTATTTAGCCCATTATTGTCTCCCACTGTCCCGGTGCTAAAGGCTTGGAGTACGTGTGTGTGTATATGGTCTGTTTACTGAGTTGGTCTGTCTGTATATACTTGTGTGTCTGTGTGTGTGTGTCTGTCTATCAGGTAATACACATTCCGCCCGTCCATCTGTCATTAAGTGTATATCTTGCTATAACTTCCACCTGTCTGTCCATCTGTCCGTCTGTCCGTCCCATTTACCTCTGTACACATCCCTGGATTGAGTGAATTAATTTTTCAACCAGTTTGTTTTGTTTTTTTAATTTTATTCCCATATTTATCTCCTCGTAATAGATGTTGTTTCGTTGTATTGTAGTCAAGCGTAGTAAGATCTCGTAGTCAAGTACAGTAAGGTCTCGTAGTTAAGTACAGTAAGATCTCGTAGTCAAGTACAGTAAGGTCTCGTAGTTAAGTACAGTAAGATCTCGTAGTCAAGTACAGTAAGGTCTCGTAGTTAAGTACAGTAAGATCTCGTAGTCAAGTACAGTAAGGTCTCGTAGTTAAGCTCAGTGAGGTTTCGTAGTTAAGCTCAGTGAGGTTTCGTAGTTAAGCTCAGTAATGTTCTCGTAGTTAAGCATAGTAAGATGTCGTAGTCTCGTAGACAAGCACAGTAAGGTCTGGTAGTCTCGTAGTTAAGCTCAGTAAGGTCTCGTAGTTAAGCTCAAGAAGGTTTCGTAGTCTCGTAGTTGTTAAGCACAGTCAGATTACTAAACTTATTGAACAAGGTCATATGTTGATGTACATTCCACCTCTCTGAAAATTAAGTCAGCCATCATATTATATTAAGTAGAAACTATAGATAGGGTCAAGCTATATATCCATCTATGTTTCTATATCATTCTAACTTACTACCTACATAAGGCTTAAATATTCATAGCTATCTAAGATCTAAATCATGAGATAATCCCTTTGGAAAAATATACTCACTGTGACCTGATTTTTAAAACTATGATGACAACACCCCACGTTGCCACTTTGTCTTCCCTTCAAAAAATTAGGTCACTGGTTTATAATGCCAGTGTGACCTCTTTTATAGGGAGAAATATAGGTCACATTGTATTAGAGTCAGTGGCCTTTAATGTGTCTGGTTAAGTTAATAATGTCAAGTTATTATCGTGAGAATTAAATCAATGTGACCTTTTTTTTTATACTTATTTATTTATTTATTTATTTTTTTTACACTGGTGCAACAAGATATGACCAATACGCGTCTTGTACAGGATCATATGTATACGTCATCTCTGCTCCGAAAGCCAGGTCACTGTGACATAGTTTGGGGGAAATTTAGGTCACATTTGATATTTTTCCCTCTATTCTGATGCTACATTAATACACCATGATAGTCTCTTAACATAATTGACATAACTATCTAATTACATCTAATCACTATATCCTGATTGTGGGTTATATAATTATAGGTCATGTCTGACGCTTGTTGTACGTCACCCCCCTCTTAAATTAGGTCACTTTTACATGTTTTGGGGTCAACTTGGGTCACAAAATACCTTTAACTTATTAAACTGGATTGCCATGTTTACCCAATGACAAATATTTCCTTAAATTTAAAAATAGGTCACGATGACAAAAATTAGGTCAATGTGTCTTACTCTTAAGGATGTATACAGGGGGGTCAATGTGTACTAGAATCACCTTGTTTCGTATGCATGATGACCTTACCTGCCTTATCTAATCACCTGTCCGGGAAATTAATCACCTTGACCTAGTTTTTCGTAAATATAGGTCATGTTGTATCAGAGGTTCAGGCGGTGTTGTATTGACTTCACATACATACATACATACATACATACATACATATTTACATACATACATACATACATACATACTCCCAACACACACACACACCTGGCTTATACAGTAAACCATCACCCCACTATGTCACCCCCAGATGTGTTACGGATCAGGTCATAAGAACGTCAAAAATACGTCACAGGAGCGTCACAAGAGCATCATAAATACGTCACAGGAGCGTCACAAGAGCGTCATAGGAACGTCACTGGAGCGTCACAAGAGCATCAGCGGAACGTCACAGGAGCGTCACAAGAGCGTCATAGGAACGTTACAGGAGCGTCACAAGAGCGTCACAAGAGCATCATAAATACGTCATAGGAGCGTCACAAGAAAATCATAAATATGTCACAGGAGCGTCACAAGAGCGTCACAAGAGCGTCATAAATACGTCACAGGAGCGTCACAAGAAAATCATAAATATGTCACAGGAGCGTCACAAGAGCGTCATAAATACGTCACAGGAGCGTCACAAGAGCATCATAAATACAGTCACAGGAGCGTCACAAGAGCGTCATAAATGCGTCACAGGAGCGTCACAAGAGCGTCACAACACACAGGTAAGAGAGCCTAAAACAACAGTGTGTTATACGCCTCAGTGTCTGCACATACGGATAAAGTTTTAATTACAACAACGTTTCATAAATTTCTTTGACAAGTCTTTTTTTTTTTTAAAGAGTTGGTGCAGTACGTTCCCGGGGGTACTGGTGATGGATAGATGGATAGATAGATGGATAGATGGAGGGATAGATAGATAGATGAAGGGATAGATTGATGGAGGGGTAAATGGGGGGTAGATAGATAGATAGACAGATGGAGGGATAGATAGATGGAGGGGTAAATGGGGGGTAGATAGATAGATAGATAGACAGATAGATAGCTAGATAGATAGATGGATAGATGGACAAGTAAATAGATGGACAGGTAGATAGATGGACAAATATATACATACATGGACAGATAGACAGACAGACAGACAGATAGATAATCAGAAACTGTAATTATATCGCCTGATAACAATCGTTCTCTTTCACATTTAATTAAAACAAAACTTTGGTTCGTTCACAAAAAAATAAGGAATTATTTTTTTTGTGTTCTCACCTGCTGGGTCACCTAAACTTCCTTATTTACTTATTTACTTAACAAATTTAGAACAATACTTATTTATTTAGCAACTGATTAAAAACTTATTTATTCAACCTTAAAAAAAATATATATTTATTTTTCACAACCCGAGGTAACACCGATAACAAATCCTGGTGTGATTGTGTGTCTAACAACCTGATTCAACAATAGTTAACAACCTCCCGCATGAGTTATGTTCAACAATCTCGTACAACTGCACTAACTATCAAGAGCACGAAATCTTTAACAGCGTCTAATAACCTAAGAACCTCATATAACTACTGAAACAATCGTCAACAAGCCCTAACAACCTCAAATGACTCCACTAACAACCTACTAACAACCTCAAAAAACTCCACTGACAACCACCTAACACAGAACCTTAACAACCATCTAACAACCTCAACGAACACCACTAACAACCATCTAACACCCCACCTTAACTCACTAACAACCATTGGAAAGAAATCACCTCGTTTAATGCATATAAATAAGACCTTTTTTTTTCCTATATCACAATTGAAGAAAGTTGAAAATCCTCCAACATTCACGACAAAAACATTATTATTTTTCCTCGACAAAAACATTAGCAGTGTATGTTTTTGTTTTTAAATACCATAAGAAAATCGAAAAGAAATTATGTAAATGAACTTCAATCTTTATCTAACTCTTCCCTTTAACACTAGATATTAATTCACCTTAAAAAAAAATACTTAAAATACTTACCTATAAAGGGTTTTAATTTAGGTATGTACTAGACCTAAAGATTTAAAGGGAGAATATTTACCTTAAAAACCATATATTAGAATGACTTAAAATATACTGTATACTAAAGTTAACTGGATACTTTATAAGCCTCCTCCTTAAAACTACTTAACACCGAGTTTCATTTTAGGGGATATACCTTAAAATTTAAAAGGGAAACATAGTCACCTTAAAACTGTAGACGAATTAATAGGAAAAAATAGTTGGTGGTGCATGACGCAATTGACGCATGACTCTGGAGGACTTACCGTGTGATGTGTGTGTGTGTGTGGTAACTGCTACTGCAACTGCATGGTGGTGGTGGTGGCTCCTGGCTCCTGACCTCTTGGTGGTGGTAGTGGTGGCGGTGGTGGTACTGAAGATCTTACAGTACAGTGGTGGAAATAACTCTTTTGATGCTGTGACAGGTGTTGGTAGTACTGGTGGTGGTAGTAGTACTGGTGGTGGTGGTAGTACTTTTTGCTTGTTGGTCTTAGAATGGTGGTTGTTGTTGGGCAGGTGAAGATGTTGGTGGTGCTATAGGGTCGTGAAAGTGGTGGTAGTAGGAATAGTGGTAGATGAGCTGATGAAGGTGGTAGTGGTGGTGATACCAGGGGTCGTGAAAGTGGTGGTAGTAGGAATAGTGGTAGCAGAATTAATGAAGGTGTTGGTGGTAGTGTATATGATGTTGTTGTTGTTGGTGGTAGTAGCAATAGGGGAAGTGATGATAGTAGTAGTTGTAGTCGTAGTGGTAGTGGTGATACTAGTAGCGAGGGGTTGGTGATAGTGGTGTTTGGCAAGGTGTGTTCGTGCTAGTAGTGGTGGTAATGCAGAGTTAGTGGCGTAATAGTGGTAGGGAGAGAAGGTTAGTGGCGTGATAGTGGTAGGGATAGAGGGTTAGTGGCGTGATAGTGGTAGGGAGAGAAGGTTAGTGGCGTGATAGTGGTAGGGAGAGAGGGTTAGTGGCGTAATAGTGGTAGGGAGAGAAGGTGAGTGGCGTGATAGTGGTAGGGAGAGAAGGTTAGTGGCGTGATAGTGGTAGGGAGAGAAGGTTAGTGGCGTGATAGTGGTAGGGAGAGAGGGTTAGTGGCGTGGTGGTGGTAGGGAGAGAAGGTTAGTGGCGTGATAGTGGTAGGGATAGAGGGTTAGTGGCGTGATAGTGGTAGGGAGAGAAGGTTAGTGGCGTGATAGTGGTAGGGAGAGAGGGTTAGTGGCGTAATAGTGGTAGGGATAGAAGGTTAGTGGCGTGATAGTGGTACGGAGAGAGGGTTAGTGGCGTGGTAGTGGTAGGGAGAGAAGGTTAGTGGCGTGGTAGTGGTAGGGAGAGAAGGTTAGTGGCGTGGTAGTGGTAGGGAGAGAGGGTTAGTGGCGTGATAGTGTTAGGGTTAGAAGGTTAGTGGCGTGATAGTGGTACGGAGAGAGGGTTAGTGGCGTGGTAGTGGTAGGGAGAGAAGGTTAGTGGCGTGGTGGTGGTGGTGGTGGAGAGTGAGGGTTAGCGGCGTGATAGTGGTGGTAAAAAGTTAATGGTGTAGTAGTGGTGGTAATTGAGAGTAAGTGGCGTGGTGAGGGTGGTAGTGGTGCTGGTTCGTGTGCTGTGCTATTTCGTGAGGTTGGTTGATTGTGGTGATAGTGGTAGTGGAGATACTGGTTGAGGTGTGGTAGATGGGTATTGTAATGGTGTGGTAGGTGTTGTGGTGATTGTAAGGGAGCTCTACAAGTGGTTTAAATTTGTGGTAGGTGGTGGTAGTGAAGTAATGGGGTTGATAACGAGATGGTGGTAGGAATTGTGGTAGGTGAGAGGAACAAAAGTAGTGAAGGTGATAAGTGAGGATATTAGTGGTAGTAGAATGGTGTTAGTAGTACTGGTGATAGTGGTAGGAACTTAGTGTGTGGTGATAGTGGTTACTAGTGTGATGGTGGTGGTGGTAGTAGTTAGGAGTGGTGGTGGTTAAGATGGAGTGGTAGTGAGAAGGAATGGTGGTAGTTAGGAGTCAATTGAATTCAGTGAGTAGTAGTAGTAGTAGTAGTAGTAGTAGTAGTAGTAGTAGTGGTAGTAGTAGTAGTGATGAGAGTAAGTGTGGGAGAGATGGCGGAGATAGTGGTAGGAGTAGTTAGTGGTGGTAGGTAATAGTCAGAGGGTGGTGGTAGGTTGAAGCAAGAGTAGTGGTGGTAGTGGTGGCAGGTGGGTGGGTATTAGTGGGTGGTAGTAGTGGCAGGTGGGTGTCAGTAGTTGGGTGGTTCTGACAACATCAGTCACCACATAACGACAAAGAGGTTATACACCTTCCTCTTGGCCCACACACGCACGCACATACACACACCTGTTTTCGGGACCTCCTTCTACCACACACCTGCCTCCTGACCCTCAAACACCCGTCTCCTGGGCCTTCCTCCTCCACACACCTGCCTCCTAGGTTTCCTCCTCCACACACTTGCTTCTTGAGCCGCTTGCCTTACACACGTGCCTCCTGGCCCTCACACACCCGTCTCTTGGACCGAACACACCTGTTTCACTCTCTCGAGACTTGACACACCTGCTTGGGAGTTTCTCGCTCGATGCACACGTGTTGGAACTCACCAATACCTGCCTGGCACAACTGTCTCTGAGTGCCTAGTTTGTTATCACACCTGTCTCTGAGTGCCTCGTCTCCAACACATTTGTCTTTTAATGCCTCGCCTCTTAAACCAGCTGTCTTTGAGTGCCACGTTTCTTAAAAGACCCTTTTCTGAGTTCCTCTCCTCTCAACACACTTTTGAGTCCCGCGCTTTTAACACACTTGTCTTTCCAGTGCCTCACCCCTTAACACATCTGTCTGGGATTGCCTCGCTTCATAACACACTTGTCATCTAAGTGCACTGTTTTTCACACTTTTCTTTTAAATGTCTCTCTTCTTACACACCTGTTTGCTCCACGACACACCTGCACGGGAGTGTTACCGGGGTGCCACACGGGTCACAGGACCACTGGATTTAATAAACTCGTTTTTGAAAAAAAAAAGATTATTTTTTTTGTACAAGTCGAAGCACGATACTGGAGAATTCACTCCAGGGAGAATTGGCCATCAGGACTTTCCGTCATTGTTTATAAACCCATTTCTCATGTTTTATTGTACTTCCCCTCGTATATAAACTGTTTATGTGTGTATGTGTTCACGCCAGCACGTTCACCTATGTATAAAAGTCACACGTGGGGGAGTATAACTGGAGGCGGGAGACCGAGTAAATAGTGCAATGACAACAATAACATCCACCACTGTCGCAGCCTCGGGGATATAATTGTTACGTAAAATTACAATTTACTCGATGTTACGTCCAGATTCTGGAGTCATTTTCCTATCGTGGCTATCCCCTGAGCCGAGGCTGAAGCCGTCCAGGGGTTAAGTGAGAGTATCTCCCTCTCTCTCACGCTGTGGTGGTGGTGGGAAAGGTGAGGGAGAGAGGGAGAATGAGCACACCGCCACACACACATCCAAGCGCCACGGCGGCTCAGGCCAGACTGACTGAGGGTCTTGCCACGGCCTAGTTCGCCCTCCCTGTCCTCTGACCTTATAGCTTGGTTCCCTCTTGAAGTACAGTACACAGTAGTCGTTCAGTTCCCTGTTGGTGAAGTACATGGTAGTGAATACCTGTGAACAGTATGAACACAGCGACTAGCGAGCAGACATATCTAGTTACATAACTCTATTACTTTTGAACCTTTAAAAACACGTTATATGAAATCTAGTGAACAGAAATATATGATATAGTTTTTATAACCCTTTTA
This sequence comes from Homarus gammarus, assembly GCA_958450375.1. Lineage (NCBI taxonomy): Eukaryota > Metazoa > Arthropoda > Malacostraca > Decapoda > Nephropidae > Homarus > Homarus gammarus. The sequence continues at coordinate 235,996 of CAUDMG010000767.1, read as the reverse complement.
GATTATGACGAGTGAGGGTAAATATACAGTAGTGGTGAGATTCTTAACTGTGGGTACGGCATCATATTCTAGTCTAGAATTTGTGGTGTTGTAAGATGACAACCGTCCGGGGATGTGTCACGTGTTTGATTAGTATCTGTGAAGGCCTACATGTGTCGTCTAGGTATATAATGTTGATTTGTGTTTATATTTTACTGTTATTATTAGTAGTAGTAGTCGTAGTAGTCATAGTAGCAGCAGCAGTTACCCCCAGTTAACGCACAGTATCGACCCTGTTGACTCCTGAAGACACCCAACGCTCAAACATCTCCCTCAGACACCAGCACTCCTTTACCTACATCAAGTAATTGTATCGGAATTCCTTCACTCTTTCCCAGGATGCCTCACGTTAGGGCCATTTTTTGCCTATGTGATTTTATATAGGAATTCCATAGTTTTCTTGTGTTTTACCTGCCAGATATTTTTCATTAAAATTCCTTTGTTGGTTTTGTGCAATGTGTGAGAGTCTTTTACGTGTTATTATTATTGTTATTATTATTATTGTTATTATTATTTTTATTATTATTATTATTATTATTATTATTATTATTATTATTATTATTATTATAATTATTATTGTTGTTGTTGTTGTTGTTGTTGCTGCTGTTGTTGTTGTTGTTGTTGTTGTTGTTGTTGTCGCTATTAGTTGTAGTAGTAGAAATAATAGTAATGTGCAGAAAAATGTCAGGTATGAAATGGTTTAATTAGAATTTCAGGATGTTTTGTCGTACAGGATATAGTTGTTGAATATTAATGTAGCAATGAGGGACATTATTCCTCTGTTGTGGTATTATGAAATCACAGTAACAGTGGTGGTAAAGTTCAAGGAATATATATGATATTTACCCTCTGCCCATAACTACTGTCCGTCTGTCTGTCTGTCTGTCTGTTTCAAAATAACTCGAAACAAAGTCCACATGATGAACTTTTGATGCAAATCGTGAACAAGTGTTGCCATGGTAATATAGTTTATCTGAGTTAAAGAAAACGAAGACAGGAGACAGTCTCCAGGGAAGACTATAGATTTACGGTAACAGCGGCACTGACTCGATATTTTCCTTGTCATTGTATTTTTATCTTTTAGTTTACAATAATTTTCTACTTAGGAAACAAATCTTTAATGTTTTGCCATTGAGGTGAGAGTTGATTAAAATAATAATAATAATAATAATAATAATAATGATGATAGCTTTAATGATAATGGTAATAATATGAGAAGAAGAAGAAGGTTACCAATCAATATTACGACACAGCTTGGTTGCTGTCTCTGTGGCTCAGCCGCTTCCCTACCACAGACAAACTCAACATGTGGGGTGATGGTCCACTCCGGGTGTTGACAAGATTAGGGAGTTTCATTTAATTTAAAGGAGAACTAGAAAAAAAAAGTTAATCGTATGCCTTCAAGCGGTCGTGCATCACAGGAACCGAGTTGGGTTAGGTTAGGTTACGTTAGATTAGAGGTACATTAAGACGGACGAAAGATTTTGACAACCCTACCGAGACAACTGGAGTCGTGGTGTTCATTTTGGAATTCATCGGGACCCATCCATAAATATACTTTTTTGGATTGAGTTTACATCAGGTTAGGTTAGGTTTTCATAAAGGTACTACGTCAGGTTAGGCTGCGTCAGGTTCTCGGTCCGGGTGAGAGAGCCCCAAACATGGCCGCGGCCAATGAAGCAGAACTTTATATTCAGCGGCACTCGGCTCCTCTTTGAACTATTATTGACAAAGACTGAACACACAAGGTATCAAACACCACAAAAATATATCCGTGTAAAAAATGAAAGCTGAATTGTCGCTCGTATAGAGAGAGTACTTGTGTGAAGATTCTTGTTCGTTGTTATTGTCACCACACTTGAATGTTTAGCGAGTGTATTTGATGTTATTTATGAACGCGGATATAATGCCCTGTTGCAGGTAAAATGGGCCCCAGTCCTAATAGACCCCCAGTCCTAATAGATACCCAATTCTAATAGGGCATAGGCCTAACAGGCCCCAGTCCTAATGGGCCCCAATCCTAATAGGCCCTATTACTAATATACCCAATGTTCTAATAGCCACAAAGGTTTAATAGTCCTAATAGGCCCAAGTACTAATAGACACCAGTCCTAATAAACCGCCAGTCCTAATAGGCCCAAGTACTAATAGACCCCAGTCCTAATAGACCCTTAGTCTTAATAGTCCCCCAAGCCTAATAGGACATAATTCTCCTGCTAGGTCCCAGTCTTATTAGACCCGTCGTATTAGACCATAGTCATAATGCCCTACGGTTTTGTTCCTTGTCTAATACACCATACCCCTTACACCCTGCCCCTACACCCTGCCCCCTACACCTTGCCCCCTACACCCTGCCCCCTACACCCTGCCCCCTACACCCTTCCCCCTACACCCTACCCCCTACACCCTTCCCCCTACACCCTTCCCCCTACACCCTCCCCCTACACCCTGCCCCTTACACCCTGCCCCCTGCCCCCTATACCCTGCTCCCTACACCTTTCCCCTACACCCTGCCCCTTACACCCTGCCCCCTGCCCCCTGCTCCCTACACCTTTCCCCCTACACCTTGCCCCCTACACCCTGCCCCCTACACCCTGCCCCCTACACCCTGCCCCCTACACCCTGCCCCTACACCCTGCCCCCTACACCCTGCCCCCTACACCCTGCCCCTACACCCTGCCCCCTACACCCTCCTACACCCTGCCCCCTACACCCTGCCCCCTACACCCTGTCCCCTACACCCTGTCCCCTACACCCTGCCCCCTACACCCTCCTACACCCTGCCCCCTACACCCTGCCCCTTACACCCTGCCCCTACACCTTGCCCCCTGCCCCCTACACCCTGCTCCCTACACCTTTCCCCCTACACCCTGCCCCCTACACCCTGCCCCCTACACCCTGCCCCCTACACCTTGCCCCCTACACCCTGCCCTCTACACCCTGCCCCCTACACCCTGCCCCCTACACCCTGCCCCCTACACCCTCCTACACCCTGCCCCCTACACCCTGTCCCCTACACCCTGTCCCCTACACCCTGCCCTCTACACCCTGCCCCCTACACCCTGCCCCCTACACCCTGCCCCCTACACCCTGTCCCCTACACCCTGTCCCCTACACCCTGCCCCCTACACCCTCCTACACCCTGCCCCCTACACCTGACCCTACACCCTGCCCCCTACACCCTGTCCCCTACACCCTGCCCCCTACACCCTACTCCTTACACCCTGCCTATAGACCCTCCCCCTACACCTTGCCCCCTACACCCTGCCCCCTACACCCTGCCCCCTACACTCTACTCCTTACACCCTGCCTATACACCCTGCCCTATACACCCTACCCCTTAAACCCTGCCTCCTACACCCTGCTCCTTACACCCTGCCTCTATACCCTGCCCCCTACACCCTGCCCCCTACACCCTGCCCCCTACACCCTGCCCCCTACCACTTACACCCTGCCTATACACCCTGCCCCCTCCACCCTGCCCCTACATACCCAGTTAACAGACCAGTTCCTCAAGGCTTCATCTGCGAACGCGGAGTTCACAATAACGTGTGTTTGCTCTTAACCGCCCGGGGACAGTGAGGGAGAGGGCAGGGAGAGTGAGGGAGGATGGGTGGAAGGGAGAGTGAGGGAGGATGGGTGGAAGGGAGAGTGAGGGAGGATGGGTGGAAGGGAGAGTGAGGGAGGATGGGTGGAAGGGAGTGAGAGAGATAGGGAGGAAGGGACCGAGAGTAATGGAGGGAGAGTGAGGGAGGATGGGTGGAAGGGAGAGTGAGGGAGGATGGGTGGAAGGGAGAGTGAGGGAGGATGGGTGGAAGGGAGAGTGAGGGAGGATGGGTGGAAGGGAGAGTGAGGGAGGATGGGTGGAATGGAAGGGAAGGAGAGAGGGGAAGAGAGAGGAGAGTTAGGGAGGAAAGGAGAGACGTAATTAGTTATATATAAATGGTCTATTTTAATTTTATTTGATTTGTTTTATTCTGCTTGTAATTTATCTTATTCTCTTTCCTTACATAATTATAAACTTTTATCCTCATAATAAAACTAGAATTCCATCTTTATTTTATTAGATTTTTTTTTATATATAACTTAAAAAAATAATATTTATCCATAACACAAAAAACTATATAATATTATCCTATTTCCTATGTATTTTATTTCTATTACAAACACTATGTTGATTTTTATTCATACTACATTATTTTTCATTCCCTAAATTGGAGTAAAATTTTATTAATATTACGACATTTTGTTCCCGGAATTAGAGTCAGTTTTATTCGTTAGGAGAATTTTTATGATAACGTCCCACCGTGAGACTTTATGGCGAGAGTGGACCCGGTCTGTCTGTCTGTCTGTCTGTCTGTCTGTCTCTGTCTGTCTGTGTCTGTTTATACGTTTATCTGTCTCTCTGTCTGTGTGTGGCTGGATGTGTGTGTCTGTTTATACGTTTATCTGTCTGTGTGTGTGTCTCTCTGTCTGTCTGTCTGTCTGTCTGTGTGTGGCTGGATGTGTGCGTCTGTGTATACCTTTATGTGTGTGTGTGTGTGTGTGTGTGTGTACATTTTTCTGTATGTTATATCTGTTTAAGTTTGTCTCTGTGTCTGTTTGTATGCTTGTCTGTGCTTCAGTCTGTACCTCTGAATTACGTCTGTCTGTCTGTCTATCTGTCTGTCTATCTGTCTGTCTGTCTGTCTGTCTGTCTATCTGTCTGTCTGTCTGTCTGTCTGTCCGTCTGTCAGCACGTAGACAAATCGCCTCTAATTTTCAAGGTCAAGGAAGATGAGTGTAGGTTAGGTTAGGTCAGGTCAGGTCAGGTTAGGTCAGGTCAGGTTAGGTTAGGTCAGGTCAGGTCAGGTCAGGTTAGGTTAGGTCAGGTCAGGTCAGGTCAGGTCAGGTTAGGTCAGGTCAGGTTAGGTTAGGTTCAGGTCAGGTCAGGTCAGGTCAGGTTAGGTTAGGTCAGGTTAGGTCAGGTCAGGTTAGGTCAGGTCAGGTTAGGTCAGGTCAGGTCAGGTCAGGTTAGGTTAGGTCAGGTCAGGTCAGGTTAGGTTAGGTCAGGTCAGGTCAGGTCAGGTTAGGCTAGGTCAGGTCAGGTCAGGTCAGGTCAGGTCAGGTTAGGTCAGGTCAGGTTAGGTCAGGTTAGGTTAGGTCAGGTCAGGTCAGGTTAGGTCAGGTCAGGTCAGGTCAGGTTAGGTCAGGTCAGGTTAGGTTAGGTCAGGTCAGGTTAGGTTAGGTCAGGTCAGGTCAGGTTAGGTCAGGTCAGGTTAGGTCAGGTCAGGTCAGGTTAGGTCAGGTTAGGTCAGGTCAGGTTAGGTTAGGTCAGGTTAGGTCAGGTTAGGTTAGGTCAGGTCAGGTTAGGTTAGGTCAGGTCAGGTCAGGTTAGTTCAGGTCAGGTCAGGTCAGGTCAGGTTATGAGTTGTACTTGTTCTGATTTATTATTGTTATTTTTTTTATCTTTCTCTTGTTGTTTCTTTCTGTTTTTCGTCGTTTCTTTTGTTGTTTCTTATTCCTTCGTTCGTAAAATTGGAAGAGGAGTAAAGATATGAGATAGAGAGAAAGAGACTAGATAGATAGATAGATAGATAGATAGATAGAGACATTCTTAGCATTGAAAACACAAACACGTCCTCAGTTCAATTTCACACACACACACACACACACACACACACACACACACACACACACACTCCTCGATATTCCCCACACGTAAAAACTGGGAATTGGTTCTATTGAGCGTCGAGGTGGAACGGGAATTAGGGGGCAGGAATCACTGGAATGGGGTGTGGCGGGGTGGGAGATGCTGGCTGACCACTTTACCACCTATTTTGGGAATTGTCTACTATGATGGATCACTTGTACGGGGGTGAGAGAAGGGGGTAAGGGAAGGGGGAAGGGGGAGGGGGGGGAGGAAAGGGAGGGGGGGGGCAAGATGGCGACTAACGGTTTTCTTGTAGTGATATATAAAAACCATGGTAGCTGCGTTAGTAAGCTCTATGTGTGTTTCCTGATTGACTATCTGATGGAAAGGTTCACCTACGTCTCTTGTAGTCTGCTCATGCTCAGGGTTCCTTCTCGCTACAAGCTTCGTGTGTGTGTGTGTGTGTGTGTGTGTGTGTGTGTGTGTTTGTACTGAACACTTATGAAGATGACTATGAACGTACAGGGATACACTTAAAATTTGTGATGATGTGTGCGTGTTATGTGTGTACACTATCACCACACACACACACACACTCACTATCATCTCCTCCCCTCACACATCCCTTCCATCTCCCCCTTCCCCTATACCCTTCAAGGCTTCATCCAACTCCTCCTCCTCCTCCCTTCCCCCATTTCCCTCTTCCCCTCCCCCACCCCTCTTGTCAACAGGAGCCAAGATGATCAACAAATATCTTTCTTTTTTTTCTTCGTTTCCAATACTCGACAAATTAATCATCAGTGTTGTCTCAGAACCAACGCTCACCCCCCCTTCCCCTTCCCTTCCCCTACCCCCCTTCCCCTACCCCCCTTCCCCTTCCCTTCCCTTCCCCTACACCCTTCCCCTACCCCCCTTCCCCTACCCACCTTCCCCTACCCCCTTCCCATACCCCTACCCCCATTCCCCTACCCCCCTTCCCCTACCCCCTTACCCTACCCCCCTTCCCCTACCCCCGTCCCCTACCCCCCTTCCCCTACCCCCCACCTTTTTCCCCCCACCCTCTCCCCACCTCACTACACCCTCTCTTACACCCAAAACCAACACTCACCTCCCCTTCCCCACCATCTTCCCCACCCCACTACATCCTCCCTTACTTCTCAGGGAGGGGGGAAGGGAGGGGTGATGGGAGAGGATATATGGGTAAAAGGGAGATTACATAAGGAAGTCTTGTTCCTTAGGGAGATTACTCATTCACCTATCAATGGGGAGAAAAGAGGCTGTAGGAGGCACACTAAGATGAGGCACTACAAGACGTGAGGCACTACAAGACGTGAGGCACTACAAGACGTAAGGCACTTTAAGACGTGAGGCACTACAAGACGTGAGGCACTACAAGACGTGAGGCACTACAAGACGTGAGGCACTACAAGACGTGAGGCACTTTAAGACGTGAGGCACTACAAGACGTGAGGCACTTTAAGACGTGAGGCACTACAAGACGTGAGGCACTACAAGACGTGAGGCACTACAAGACGTGAGGCACTACAAGACGTGAGGCACTACAAGACGTGAGGCACTACAAGACGTGAGGCACTTTAAGACGTGAGGCACTACAAGACGTGAGGCACTACAAGACGTGAGGCACTTTAAGACGTGAGGCACTACAAGACGTGAGGCACTTTAAGACGTGAGGCACTACAAGACGTGAGGCACTTTAAGACGTGAGGCACTACAAGACGTGAGGCACTACAAGACGTGAGGCACTACAAGACGTGAGGCACTACAAGACGTGGGGCACTTGAGTACATTGACAACCCTTTGATTACTAGTTCATCTCACTCAAGGGAACAGGTCATCGTATTATAGGGTTAAGAGTTATGACCGTACTCATGGGTGTTAATCATCGTACTCATGGGTTTAATCGTACTGGTGGGTTTAATCATACGCGTTGGTTTAATCGTACTCGTGGATTTAATCGTACTCGTAAGTTAATAGTACTCATGTGGATTTAATTCGTCGTAAATTCATGGTAAAATAGTCTCGGATTATATTGAACTGTTGTTGACTCTACCATAGTACTCGAGCTTCCATTAGTGTTTGCTCTCTGGGTCGAGGAAAACTCTGCCACGAGTATATCCAGTGTGAAGGTAAACAAACACGAAAAAATACTCCAGAAAGGCATGTTTTGTGGCGTTTTGGGGTGGGGTGGGGGGGGGGGGAGGTTAAACTGAACTGAGTGAAATGTAGTCAGAAAGTTAATTAAGATGTGAGTTACCTTTGGGTTAACTAGATTTTGTTGAAGACTCGACACCTGAAGTACACCGGAGTATAAATTTACCGATTCTTATGGAGGAAAAATTATCGGAAAGAATTACCCTATTATTACAGCAACCCCAGTTAGTGACCTCCCTGGGGTACATAATAAGAAATACGTAAGAACTCTCACTGTATCAGAACAAATCAGACTCAAAACATAATATCTTACACTGTTTTTTTTTTTTGTTTTTTTAGATTACAGGTGAAATCTCTATGTCTTGTAAATTAACGCAGTATACCCTACAACTTGTGGGTTTTCTTTCACAGATGTAATTCACTCGTTTAGCAAACAAACGCGGATACCTTCTTTGATTTCCGCGTGTAAGGTGAGTTTTATTCGGTAGGAATCACTGGAACTATGTGGGCAATTGGTGAGTATTGAAAGCTGTGTATCCACTAGCTGTAGAGGCCCTGACATCCCCCTGACAATCACTGCCACTGCTATTGGGAGCCGCTGCCCTGTATTTAAAGTGACGTGGAGTCTAGGGAAAAGAGCTGTTAAGGGTTGTGAGAACTGGCGATGTGAATATGAATTATGCTGCTTTTAACGATCATTAAGAAATTTATTATTTGGTGATGCAGCACGGTACATATCTGGGTACACAGGGCGCCTTGAGAGTGATGACCTTAAGCTCAGTGGCCGTATCTGATGTATGTAAGATATGTCGTTGACCCTTCCCCTTGGACGCCTCCCGCTTCGGCCCTCTTATGAAAAACAACATTCTCAAAGTGCTGAGACTTTTAGATACAGTAATTGGTAATACTTCACATAGTTTTCGCGACTAAACTCGGAATTTTTCGAAGAAATTAAAGAGAATTAAAAGTGTATCATATCTGCTGGGTTTTCAAGCACTATCGAGATTTACGAAAAGGACATTTTTACTCCTCCGCCATGCTGGTGTTGACTTAACTGGCAGCAGCGGTTGGTATATTTTCATTTGCTGGAGCCGCGCGCAGCCCCGCACACCTCAAACGAATGACAACAAACCTTCACTGAATGCTTTGTGGTTCGTTCCTGCTAAGAGTAGACATAGTTCAGTGATGCTTTTCTATTTTTTCCAATTCGCCAGAGTGCCGAAGGCATAAAGGAAGTGGTAGGGGGGGGGGGGGAGAGGAAGTATAATATTTCAGGAAGGTTTTGTCTTACGTTGGAGACGTTCCTTCCCAAATGAAAAAAAAACCCGTTGTGGCCGAACCTTAAACACCAGATGCCGTAGTGGTGCAATAATCTCTTCTTTCTGATGAATCCCAGTAGTTCTTTGTCCGTGACCTGTAGATATGCCACATCTCAAAACACATGTAGTTTATCCGCGGAAATTAACTATATTATCAATATAATATTTGTGAACTTAACGATAATACTACTTATGTTTATAATTGTGTTCATTATGTTGGTAATACTGCCAACTGACTCATAAAAAAATAATTCTTGAGCCTCCAGCCCACTCACACCACAGCCTCCTCACAGCACCCCGGGTGCTGAATAAAATCGTCTGGCGTTAGGTAGATAAAATATTAGAAGTGGTATATGCAGTAATGAAGGGAATAAATCATAGAACACGTCAGTTGTGCAGTTACAGTGAATAAATTTGGTTCACTGTCGCTACATACAACCCAGCATGACCCATCATCAGTAAGCACTGTACAGTACGCGTATGTATACGGTAAATCTAAAAGTTGCCAGCTGTATCACCTACACCTAGAAATGTCTGCTTCAAACCCATTTCTTACACGCAACACAGACATGAATATTGTTTAGGGGATGTCTGGCGACCAGGTTACGCTCGCTGAAAACTTCTCCTCGTTTTGGAAATGTGATCCCGATGAACCAGGGAACATGTTTATTGTCGGTGTGTGGCAGCAAGTGCAGCTCCCGCCACGTACGGCTGGAGAGCGACCAACAGCCAGGCTGTGAATGGCTGAAGTGTGTTACGTCATGTTCCTGAAGATGACACAAGGGTTCTTACAGCGTCTCTTATAGGCGACACTAACCAACCAGAATTAGCATAACTATCCCAAGACAAACATTAAAGTGTGTTCGGTAGGCCTGATGGCTCGGTAGGGCCGGTACGGATACCACACGCTGTAATGTACGCTCTTTGTTCATTACATAAAGAGGAGTTGCGACTCGCGCTGCACTCAACCATTTTCATAGTCCCAGCTGTAAAATTTGTTACATCTTTACAGCTGGGTGGACTAGGGGTGTCTTAGGTGCCCTTAGGACCGGAGGTGAGTTTGGTCAGGTTAGTTTAAGTTACGATGGGCTGGTTTAATTTTTATTTGCTATGATTAGTGTGAATAAGTAAGGTTTCGTTATGTGGTGTTTGATTCGTTATAGAGGCCAGGTTCGCCAAGCTACGTTAGGCTCAGTTGAGTTGCGTGTCTGAGATACGACTGCTGTTGTTGTGATCGTGGTATATTTCCAACACGGTACGTATAGCTAATGTTCGTGGTTCTTTTCCAACACGGCTCTTCAGGCAGGTGTTCGTGGTAGATTTACAACACCTTACATCTTGCCAGCAGAATACTGATTGACATAGCAAGACCAACCTGGTGAATTTTACCCATAATTCTTGTTATGAAAAAATCCTAGTGTATGTTTGTGTGTGTGTGTGTGTGTTGTAGCGTAGTGTTCATGTCACGCATCCTCGCACACGCTCATATATATTACCTTATTATGCTGATGTTATGTCTGTGTGTTTGGAATAAATGTCTCGTTATTGATTTATTTCTAGACTTGTGTTTCTTCTTCCTCTGTTTATCTGTTTACTTTATTGTTATTATTACCGTTTATATTATACCTATTGTCAGTATTGTAGTAGTAGTAGTAATAGTAATAGTAATAGTAGTAGTAGTAGTAGTAGTAGTAGGCAAGCGACCAGGTTACCTCCTTAGGGCTAGTCGTATTCCACCGCCCACCCTAACCATCCACCATCCCTTCCACTGTCTTGTATTCAGCAGCCAACAACAAGTACAGTCGTGAACAGAAGTCCTGTCGCCCCTTCTGTTGCTCCACGAACCCTGAGATTCAGACTCATGAACCCGAAGCAGTAGACACTGGTGCATTATTCTGCCCATAAATGCTTCGGATTCATGAGTCTAAATCTCAGGGTTCGTGGAGCAGCAGAAGGGGCGACAGGACTTCTGTTCACGACTGTACCTCTTAGCGTTACCACCACCCTTGACTACCACCACCACTCTCTGCTATACCTATAAGACACTTCAAACCATTAACATACAACTAACACTGTCCTGATAAACAAACTGTGAAGGTGGAGAGGAGGTGTTTCTTCTCTTACAGGTGTGACAGTATCTTGGTCACACCTGTTTCACTGTCTTCAGGTAAAACACAAATGTTCAATTGTTTTTCACGTGTGTATCGTCTATATTTACTCTGAATCATCAATAAGTTAAGATAAACCGATAAACAACTTGTAAATCAACACACACACAACAACAGTAATAATAATAATAAAAATAATAATAATAATAATAATAATAATAATAATAATAATAATAATAATAATTACACAATACACATGAACTTTATTCCTCGTATAAATATTCACTCTGGCTTAAATTTTATTACAATACTAAAATTATTAATCAATATGCGTTATGTTTCTATTTTTCTGTTGAATGTATTTTTTTTGGGGGGGGGGGGAGGGGGGTGCTGTGTGTGGGTGAGATGGATGCGTGGGAGAGATGGATGTTGTTAGTGTAAGAGTGTGTGTGTGTGTGGGTGAGAGAGGTCTTATTGTGAAGCAGTGTGTGGGTGAGAGTAGTGTTAGTGTGAAGCAGTGTGTGGGTGAGAGAGGTCTTATTGTGAAGCAGTGTGTGGGTGAGAGAGGTCTTAGTGTGATGCAGTGTGTGGGTGAGAGTAGTGTTAGTGTGAGGCAGTGTGTGGGTGAGAGTAGTGTTAGTGTGAGGCAGTGTGTGGGTGAGAGTAGTGTTAGTGTGAGGCAGTGTGTGGGTGAGAGAGGTCTTAGTGTGAAGCAGTGTGTGGGTGAGAGTAGTGTTAGTGTGAGGCAGTGTGTGGGTGAGAGTAGTGTTAGTGTGAGGCAGTGTGTGGGTGAGAGAGGTCTTAGTGTGAAGCAGTGTGTGGGTGAGAGTAGTGTTAGTGTGAGGCAGTGTGTGGGTGAGAGTAGTGTTAGTGTGAGGCAGTGTGTGGGTGAGAGAGGTCTTAGTGTGAGGCAGTGTGTGGGTGAGAGAGGTCTTAGTTTGAAGCAGTGTGTGGGTGAGAGAGGTCTTAGTGTGAGGCAGTGTGTGGGTGAGAGAGGTCTTAGTGTGAGGCAGTGTGTGGGTGAGTGAGGTCTTAGTGTGAAGCAGTGTGTGGGTGAGAGAGGTCTTAGTGTGAAGCAGTGTGTGGGTGAGAGAGGTCTTAGTGTGAGGCAGTGTGTGGGTGAGAGAGGTCTTAGTGTGAAGCAGTGTGTGGGTGAGAGGTCTTAGTGTGAAGCAGTGTGTGGGTGAGAGAGGTCTTAGTGTGAGGCAGTGTGTGGGTGAGAGAGGTCTTAGTGCGAGGCAGTGTGTGGGTGAGAGTAGCGTCAGTGTGAAGCAGTGTGTGGGTGAGAGGTCTTAGTGTGAGGCAGTGTGAGGGTGAGAGTAGTGTTAGTGTAAGGCAGTGTGTAGTGTAGCTAGAGAATAGTTCATTTATTTATGTATTCCGCATTAGAAAGTAATCCAAATTCGCGGGGTATTACAAGCAAGGTTGACGGTAAAGACGGGCACGTCCCTCTTCTGTCCCACAATAAATCCGGCGAGGTTGACGGTAAAGGCGGGCACGTCCCTCTTCTGTCCCACAATAAATCCAGCGAGGTTGACGGTAAAGGCGGGCAAGTCCCTCTTCTGTCCCACAATAAATCCAGCGAGGTTGACGGTAAAGGCGGGCACGTCCCTCTTCTGTCCCACAATAAATCCGGCGAGGTTGACGGTAAAGGCGGGCACGTCCCTCTTCTGTCCCACAATAAATCCAGCGAGGTTGACGGTAAAGGCGGGCACGTCCCTCTTCTGTCCCACAATAAATCCGGCGAGGTTGACGGTAAAGGCGGGCACGTTCCTCTTCTGTCCCACAATAAATCCAGCGAGGTTGACGGTAAAGGCAGGCACGTTCCTCTTCTGTCCCACAATAAATCCAGCGAGGTTGACGGTAAAGGCAGGCACGTCCCTCTTCTGTCCCACAATAAATCCAGCGAGGTTGACGGTAAAGGCGGGCACGTTCCTCTTCTGTCCCACAATAAATCCAGCGAGGTTGACGGTAAAGGCAGGCACGTCCCTCTTCTGTCCCACAATAAATCCAGCGAGGTTGACGGTAAAGGCGGGCACGTTCCTCTTCTGTCCCACAATAAATCCAGCGAGGTTGACGGTAAAGGCGGGCACGTCCCTCTTCTGTCCCACAATAAATCCAGCGAGGTTGACGGTAAAGGCGGGCACGTTCCTCTTCTGTCCCACAATAAATCCGGCGAGGTTGACGGTAAAGGCGGGCACGTCCCTCTTCTGTCCCACAATAAATCCAGCGAGGTTGACGGTAAAGGCGGGCACGTCCCTCTTCTGTCCCGCAATAAATCCGTAAATCCCATAACCTTGTGTAATAATGTCAGAACATTTATTACAGATCATCCCTGGCCACACCACAGTGACGTCTAAGGTGACTATAACACTTTACAACGATGACAACCTATGGCTTAACTCCCACCGCGTCAGAACGTCAAGGAGACTCTGATTATATCGAACTTGTCTAAGGTTGGTTTAAATTCATTGTAGTTCGTTCGTGTTATCATGTTGACAATTGACGGACGGACGGACTGACTGGAGGACGGGTGGACGGACTGACGGACAACACTCCTGTACCTCCAATTACTGTACGTACCTTCCTCTACCCAAGACGTCGGGGGGGGGGGGGGGGGAGGATATTATTAAACGACGATTTCTTTCAAACCTTTTATTCTCTCTCTCTCTCTCTCTCTCTCTCTCTCTCTCTCTCTCTCTCTCTCTCTCTCTCTCTCTCTCTCTCTCTCACATCATCTCTCTCTCTCATAAAAGAATTTGAATAGTTTGACCCAGGAATGACTTGTATGTAAATAGCTTAACGGAGAAAATTAGCCTTTGTTAATTAGTTTGTGTGATGTCTCATTAATATTTGGTAAAAGTCTAAGTGAGGAGATCAAGGACCACTGACTTAAAGATTCCCTACCTTAATTTGGGGTGCCTTTAACCGTGGGGGGGGTGGGGGGGGGGGGAGAGAGAAGGAATATATTTCATTGGTATTTTTTTTTTTTTCGTGTTCTGTTTTTTTTTAGTTGATATTTATAGTATTATTTATGGTAGAGTCTCTGTTTATTTTAGACGACATTTGCTTTACTGTTTAGAACTGCTGTAATGGAGGCAGTCGGTTTCGGTAATCACAAGGCATAATATGAAGGTTAGTTATGGTGTCCTAAAGTAATGTTTTGAGGGAGGGGGAGAACTTATCGTCTTGAAGGCTGTTTAACCATAGAGAGAGAGAGAGAGAGAGAGAGAGAGAGAGAGAGAGACATATGGATAAAAAAAAAGGAAAAAGCTGTGACATAGAATAGACAAACAAAGAGAGAGAAAAACGAGAAAGAAAAAGAAAGATAGAAGTAGATAAAGAAAAAATAGAGAGAGAGAAAGAAATCATAGAAACAGAGAAAGTAAATGAGTTACTATGGTCTTTCTTCCTCAACCACATACAACACCCACCACCACCTCTCTCTCTCTCTCTCTCTCTCTCTCTCTCTCTCTCTCTCTCTCTCTCTCTCTCTTCCCATCAATGAATATCGTGTATATATAAAGCGTAACATAAGCCAGCAGTCAACGCAGCGGAGACGAAGAAATGAACCTCATTTTGACGACTATGCAAAGCGAATTAATATAAAGCATTGTAAATCACACTGGCTGGCAACAGGACTCCCCACGCTCTATACCGTGTACTGAGTGCCTAAGTTGACCATGTGAACCAGAATGTGTGGATATTCATGTCATCGTGTGTTCATATTCTTTCTGTTCCCCTTTCTACACTTTTTCACTATAACTCAAAAAAAATAATATTTCTGCATCAATTGGAATATTTTTAGTATTACTGGTACTTTTTTCGACAATTTGTAATACTTTTTAATAATCTCTTAATTATGTAAAACCTTCATTTAAAGACACTCCAGTCACTAAGAGACATCGTTAGAATTAAAGAAATTATGATAAAAACATACAAAAGACCTAAATATAGATTCCCAAGGAAATGTCAATTGAATTTGCAACCCTGCAACAGCGGCAGCAGGGAGCAGAAACTTGCAACACTGCTGACTAATGATGGTGGCGGCGCTGGGGAACCAAAAATGACACCCCGCAGCCACCCACCGTGACTGCCTAAGTTTGCCCAGTCAAGTAGTCTCGTTTTCTATGGAATTTTCCAGTTTAAGAGTCAAATAATTTGGGTATGAGCTTTCCCGCTTGAATCATGGACAAACTTGTTGTCCTGGCGAGTTTGTTGTTAGTTTTGTACAAGGACTCGCAGAATGTTGGTTCGAAGCCAGCCAGCCGCTGGGAGCTCAGTTATGGAAAGATTTAGGCAAAAATAATTTCTTGAATGAGTTTCGTGGGTGAAAACTCTCCAGTCTCACTGCTGCCGCACACACGCGCGCGCACGGAGAAGACAGTAACTTACGATGAATATGTTTTAGTGTCATGAGAATGATTACTAGCCAGGGACAGAGAAGAATGGAGAGAGAAAGAAAGAGAAATAGCGAGATATTTTTTTTCAGTCAAAATAACGAATCTCGTGAATGATGTCATTGACCAACACATCTTCTCCTGCCATAGTTTTTTTTCATGACTGGTAATACAAGAACACAGTGTAACAATGTGATTTAAGTCATGACACCACCAAACTATACTCGAGCAAGGTGCCAACTATTGTGGTGTTTTTGTATGATCTTGACCTTTGACCTTTGGTCCAAAAAGCTGAACAGCTTTAGTGTCTGGTATGGTTAATATATGTGCCAAGTATGAATAGTGTAGTTCTGCACGTTCTCCAGTTATGCTGCCGACAGACCCAGGCACAGTCTGCTTCAGGAATAACGTTAGAACGTTTAATTTAAATTTTTATTTTAACCGTAATTCAGCTATCGTCTCTAGTACCGTCCGTTAACGTACAGCTGGGGGATAATGAACCACTCTGATACATTACTTGCACAAATTTATGGGGAAATCTAGCATAGGAACATTTGATATTACCGTCGTAGGCTTAAAATTCGACACCTGACTGTTGTGGTCTAGACGCCGCTTGTTTGGATTGACATAAACTTCCACAAGAATGGCCGCCAAGTCAACAGGTTTAGTTGTAATTACATATTACCTAACGTGTTCATGGTCAAGAAGGCGCGCGGCGGTGATGGCTTGATTCCAGAATATCCCGTAAACATGTTAGTTGTTAAAGAATATAATTACACGCGGACCGAGATCCATTCATTAAATTTTCTTTTCTTTCTTTGTGTTGTTGATACATACATTAATTCATTTGCATCTGTTACATAACGAATCCGTAAAATACATTCCACGGGTGAGACATTAACTTGTAATCTTTAAGAAAGTCGTAGGTTGCACACGAATTTCACTTGGACTGAAATCCATTCGTTAAATTTTCTTTCAGACTGTTGTTATGTTCGCTAACTCCATAAATGTTTACACTGTATTACAAATTTAATAAACCTGTTAGAAACATTTACAGTCAAAAGTGAGACAAATTAACGCTGGAATCTTTTGAGAAATTTGAAGCCTCATCCATACTAAACACTGTCGCGGATTATAAACAAATTTACACACAGACTGAGATCCATTCATTAAGTTTTTTCCCTCTTCGTGTTGTTGATACAAGCACTAACTTCTCATTTGCATATATTATTTATTTTTATCGCCGGTGTTGTTGGTAATGGATGGATGAAGGACTCGAAGCAAGGAATTTAACAAGGATGCAGCTCGGTAAGATTGATGATAGAACGACTGTGGCTGTTAGGGTTGATGATGTATGAACTATACTTGTTGTTATTGATGATAGATGGGCTGTGTTTGCTACGATAGTATTTATATGGACGATAAACATAAAATTTTACGAATAATATATTTGTTTACATAAATAAAGATTAAATTGATAATTTATTTGTTTATATATATATAAATATATATATATATATATATATATATATATATATATATATATATATATATATATATATTTATTTATTTATTTATTTATTTATTTATTTATTTATTTATTTATTTATTTATCATAGTTATACCTCTTGAGAGAGTCAGGATATAAATGTATATGTAGTTTAATAATATAATGAAAAATAACTTAGCACAGGTCGAATAGATAATGAATTTAGGGACACTGGTGACACTTGGTAACACTGTTCTTCTTTGACGTAAGGTATCACTTGATAACACTGTGCCAGGTGTACAGTCGCCTCCAGGTGTGATGTTATACTCTGCTGAGCCTCCCTTGCTCATTTCCGTTGAAGACTGTTTGCGAATATTAGTACATGGATACAAATACTTCGCAAAAACGAGTACTAGGAAACAGCGCTTTCACTCAGTTCCCTAGCCACACGAGTAGTGCCATGGTGCCTCGTGAGCAAGGGAGGCACTGTAGGGGTAACATCACGTATGATCTATATCAGGAAAGAAGCGCTCAAAAACTACTCAGATAGCAAGCTTGATTAGTGTGTGTGTGTGTGTGTGGATATTAAGGAAATTAGAATGTGAATTATACATTTGCAAATAACTACCAGTATTGTAAAAGTAGTTTATGATAATTAGCAGCTACACTGTTCCGGTAAAAGTATAAAAAAGTAAGAGCAGCTGTGTAATGTGGTACATTAATTAGCAATCAGCAAAATACGGCCAGGTTGTAATAACGGGACGAGAGGCATGAACTGGAGAATATTGTCGGCTTGCGTTTAATGGTTTAATAACGCGGGTCCCGTATGTAGCTGACACACGCCCAAACACTGCTCTTATATGTTGCCAACAAACACCGCACACAACTTAGGGGTTTTGCATTCACTGTTTGAAAGATTATACAATATTTTAAGCAAAGAGTTCGTGTGATTTCCATAAACTGTGAAATCTGATTTTGATGTTTAGGGAGATGGTTGTGAGGACGGAATGTTCTTTAACTGTGTATCACTTCCGTCGTTACTTGCCACCATGAGATAATTAACTGGTATTAATGTTATTATCGTATATAGTCGTGGCCTCTTCTGTGTGTGTGTGTGTGTGTGTGTGTGTGTGTGTGTGTGAAGTCCTTATTTACCAAAAGCTCATTAACAACAAAGTTAATGACGACCACAACAACATTTCCATGAAACGTATACAAGCCTATAGAGCCAGGTTGTGTTGACTGATGAAATGCTGCAAGCTCTTCTCTTCTACGACTCTTCAATCATAGAGAGTCACAACCTAACTATTTTATTTTATTTTTCTTATAACATATGAAAATATAGTATATAATATTAAACCACTTAAATTTAGTGGTATCAGGAGTTTGTAGTGCAGTTGTAATTTTCTGCTCTGTTGTGTCGCGTGATCTTCAATTTGCCATACTGTTGACGCGGCCGCCGGGGGCTCCACATCCCGGGTTTCTGGTAGATTATGATAAATAGCACAGCAGGTGATCTTATTCTCGTCGAAATTTAGATGTAAGACCCAAATTTAATTCTTTAGTCCGACATGTAAGGGTATTGTTCCCTAAATGCCTCTAATACTAAGGAAAATCTTCTTTTTTTTTGGGGTGGGGGGGACTTGTAAAAAAATAACCTTTGTTCTAATCTAATACATAACCTACCGTAATAAGTTCACCTTTGACCCAGCTTCTCCTTCCCACCCTGACGGACGCTAACTAGAGTGTGTGTGAATGGGTAAACTAGAAGAGGTTAGGTCCATACCTTTGGTTCGAATACGATAAAGTAAGTTAGGTTATGTACTGGTCGAGCGTCGGTTCGAACACTGTCAATTACGTTAAGTTAGGTTAGGTTAGGTTAGGTTAGGTTAAGAAAGGTCACGTTTTGTTCGAATACGCTTCACTGGGTTACACTTTGTTTCAATAGGTTCATTTTTTTTCTTTACTTATGAATAATTTGGTCCGATTTTGTTTAAGTATAGTCTATTTAGTTTCATTGATGTTATTACAGAAGTTAAGTTTAGGAACATGTACTTGTGTTTGGTGTAAAGGCCGTGTTCATTCCACTCAACATTGTCATTGAGATATTTTACACAATAATGGAATAAAAGACTTGATTAATGTCCTTTTTGTGTGTGTGTCTTTTCATAATAATGGATGTCCCTGCCAATCCTGACTGATATGAGAGCCAACGTACATTTCATAGTCTCCGTTTTTCAGTATTTTCGTGATGTTCTTATTGTTTTCTTTTATTTTTAAATAAGAGTGATATTAAATCAACTGAATATGTAAATAGACATTGTTGAACTCATTCACTCGCAACTCTCTCTCTCTCTCTCTCTCTCTCTCACACACACACACACATAATTTTGTGAATATAAATGAAATTAAAGAGATATTCAGCTTAAAGTTTGATAATAGTTATAGTAATTAAATTTCGATAAAATGGAGGATTTTTTCCTTTTCAGCTAATTAATGAAAGGTTGAGCTTCATGGCGCATAATTCTGAAAATAGTGAATGTAAGAATGACAAAAATAGATTCTCACTTGCAGGATATAAAAGCCAAGATTGATGTGAGTATAAATTGGATAATATAGTGTTGCTGTTTTTTTTTAATTAAGCCACAAAAATTTTAAATATAACAAAAGAAAACTTATTACACTAAAAATATATATATATAAAGAACGTGAAATTTTGGCAATATCACAATTTTAAAATACGACAGATTATTGAAGTGCGATAAAAGAGCAAACAATCAAGTGAACGATAATTTAGAGAGAGAGAGAGAGAGAGAGAGAGAGAGAGGTGAAAACTGTGCTAAGTATCATCATATATTATGAGCTGTGGTAGAGCCATGATAAAACGCTTATTGCAGTGAGGGAGAAAAAAAAAATACCGCGAAAACATAACCTCGCCGTGAATGCATAATGGTTTTGGGTAATCACTCGTCTGAATGAAAATAAGATGAATGAAGCAGGTAGCGATGGTAAATATCTTGGGGGAGGGAGGGAGAGAGAGAGAGAGGGGACGGTATAGAGACGGGGGAGGGGGTACAGGGAGGGTAGGATAGGGGGAGGAGGGAAGGGAGGCAGGGAGATTGGGTCTACAGCCCTGGTGAAAAATGAGAGGAGGTTTGACGGCCACTCTATCAATCATGGTCTTTGTGGTGCTGATATCCTGCTTGTCCGAGCCTTTGTGTGCTGGTAATACCCTGACCGTAGCTGCCACCCACCCACCAGCCCGCCCGTCCGCGCCCGCCCACGCCCTCACCACAGCTACCATCCATCCATCCAGCCGCAGCCCGCCAACCCACCCACAACCTGTTCGCTGCTACCCACTTGCCCACTGCTACCCACCTACCCGCTGCTACCCACCTTCCCACCCATTGCATTAGCCATAGCTACTACCCACAAACCCACCCGCTCACACCTTGACCACAGCTACCACCCGCCCACGCCCTTGCCGCAGTCTCAGTTAGGACTAGAGCCCTCACTACTTTACACAAGTTCCCCACCATCATCCTCCTTCAGGCCTTCTCGAGTATGGAATTACCTTCTCTCACAACTTTTCCATCTTCCCCATCCCACAATTCTCTTTAGTGTAGGCCAATAACCCAATTCCTTTCACACAACTGAACATATAGCATCACCTGAAGATTAGACATCCAGGATTATTTCACCTTGAAGAGTAAACACCCTAAAACATTAACATAATCAAACCTAACCTAATCTAACATAACCTAAACATAATATAACCAAACTTAGTCAAACCTAACCTAACCTAACCTAACCTAACCTAACCTAACCTAACACCCAAGGTAACGTTAGAGTGTTTAATCATCAGGTGACTCAACATATCATCATTTTACATAAATCGACCATCAGAGAGTACATTCACACGAGTACCTTCCACACGGCTAAAACTATTAATATAATCACTGACCTGTTTCCTGGTAGCCCTGTAACCTGTAGCACCTCGTCCGTAAACAAGATCGAATTCTAATGTACTTCCTGAAGTGGCGGAACAATACTGGAATTTTAAAGGCTAGTAAAATATATTGAGGAATGAGTAGAAATTCATAGAGTCCGTTAAATAGAGTTTTTTTTATGTAATTTTGACAATTTTAAACTTGGGTATAATGGACTTTCTTTTCCGTATATTCTGTTAAATTTAATAGACGTTTTACTGTATGATCAAATCTTACACGTGTACGTATATCCCCTTCAAGAGTAATATGAATTTGTCCGTGGTATGGTTAATGTAAGTCAGGTGTGTAGGTTACATAAGTCGGGTGTGTGGGGAACGTAAGTCGGGTGTGTGGGTAACGTAAGTCGGGTGTGTGGGTAACGTAAGTCGGGTGTGTGGGTAACGTAAGTCGGGTGTGTAGGTAACGTAAGTCAGGTGTGTAGTAGATAAGAGAATGTCAACGTGTTGTAAGACCATAAAAACATTGGTCATCACGCACACACACACACACACGAGGGAGGTGCATGGGAGAGAAGAGTGACAAAATAAACCTGGGAATTATCACCAAAAACTAAAACTAAAACTTAGACAATAAAACATGAACCCGGATGCAGTTTGTGTACTTTAAAGTTGTGTCATAAAGTAAGATAGAAACTTTTTTAATGAAGTTAGTAAGTTTTATCTCCGAGTTTATTACCAAGATGTACTGACTGCATACTACTGAAGACAAGGAGAAAGTTTCCTCGACTGGCTGGTGTGTCTTACATTTAACTCTCAAATGTAAGATAACTTTGTGTTAGTGTCTACTGTTACACACACACACACACACACACACACACACACACACACACACTTGCTGTTGATGGAAGATTTTGAATAATGTGAAGTGACCTGACCTGTTCAAAATGACCATCCTGCCGAGTATTTCAGTGGTCAGGTGGATGAGACAGCGACCCACTAAGTGTATTGAATCTGGTACTGAAGATAAGGTACCAATTCAGGCGTTCAGTTCATCTTGTCTATAGCTTGGTCTCATGGTCGTTCTCTTGCATATTTTACGCGATCACTTGAAAATTAGGCACCTTAGTTTATTTCACATGAAGATTAACCACCCTAAAGCTAACCCAAAGCTAATCTAACCTAATCTAATCTAACCTATACCCTAACCTAACCTAACTTATATCCTAACTTAATCTAACACCTCTCCCCCAAAAAAATTTATGCTGGGATTTTGAAGCTGTGTGTTAATAAATATAGTGGGCGAGAAATCATGTGAAATTTAAGACATTTATGAGAGATATACCGGTATTTTTTTATTTTTTTTTATTTTTGTCAGTTCATGAATGCACTTGTGGGCCAGAACGTATACATGAGAATCTCTTTACGTATTGTGTTGTGTTGAGTTGTGTTGTGTTGAGTTGTGTTGTGTTGAGTTCTGTTTATATACCGTACTCAACCTTAATTAGAGTTACTGTATAATATTGATGAGTCGTGATGTACTACAGTGGGTGATATAGTCCTTATGATTCCACTAATGATTAAGCAACAAAAAGAATGTAATGTTACGAAATGTCAAACCTTTAATTCGTCTTCCACTGAGTACTGTACTAATCCATTAGCTCGAGGCTCCTAATTACTAAGGTGTACTAATTATAGGAACTCAAGTACACTGTAGTATAAACCCTTTAACTATTGACTGTTGAAGATGATTATAATTAATGTTCACTAATTATCAACAAGGGGGATATCAAATAATGAATTACCTTTAGAAATTATTGTTACATAATGTGTGTGTTATTTTTCGACAAATATAGAACACAGTTGATGAGGTGCTCTGACTAGTGAGGGGTACTTAATAACCCTGCCAGATGAATCAGCTCAGCCTAACACAACAGCAGCTTTTAATGACTGTATTCTGGTTAATTAAGCTGGTATTTGAATTACCTAAATATCTATAAAATAATACACAATAAAATGTCTTTGGGGGTTTTTAGTTTCTATTTTTTTATATTTTTTTTTTTTTTGCTTCCCATTTTTTTTTCTCATTTTTCTACGTGTTTTTTTTTTCTGTGTAAAAGTAAGACAACAATCTCTGTATCTTTAAGGGATGAGGTGAAGCCCTCTGTCAAAATTCTCAAAGATTCGTAAGCTTATTTTTTTTCTCGTAAAAGGTATAGAGTCTCTCGGTGTGATTTAGACGCCCATTTCAGACACGATATATGTGAATTAAATGTATTTCTCGTCTCTCCTGTTAGATGGGGGAGGGGATGGGGGGAGCTGAACTTCCTATAATTTCAAATTTATCACATGGTCGGTTACAGGCGGGGGAGAGACATTTAACGTTCGGTTCTCTCCAGTTCTCACACCTGTAGACACGGAAGGGGGCAGAAATTTTAACGTACGGTCTTGGAAAGTTAAGAGAGGGTGAAAATTTAACATAAGAGTCCCTAGTTCTGTCATCTCTAGTTGTGGGTGAGGAATGAAGAGGAGGGGAGCAGGGAAAGAGGATTTAACATACGAATCTCCGAGACTTGTGACCCCAGGGCGAGGGACTCTAGGACCTCAGTCGATGGTGTGGAAAATCACCCGCCATAAACCTCCCGCCCAACACTGTGGACATTTCCTCTTAAATCTCCAGAAAATGTGGACCTCCATTGTATTTTTGTGTCCGGAAAAATATCCGTTTTTTTTTTTTTTAACTTACTTCCTGGAGAGACAGTTTTTTGGGGTGTGTGAGGAAGACGCATCTCTCCGCTGCTCTGTTGGCGCGGCTCAAGTGTTTACACGTGCTCAGGAGGGAAGGAGGTGAGATGGTTGGTGTTAAAATGTTTCCACAAATAAGATAGCTAAACAACTTAAATATATATATTACAGTCAATGTGTAAAATATCTGTAAAAATTGTCCGTTTTATGCTGTGAATGGTGTTTATATGTTGTGTATACTGTAGGTTAGGTTGGCTAATTTGGGTTAGGTTAGACTGGTTTGAACCGAATTAGGTCGAGTTAGGTTAGTTTATTTTAGGTTAAGATTAGGCAAAATTAGATGACCCGAACAAACATAACCTGGTGTAACGAATTTTGGTTATTTTGGGTAAGTTTAGGTTAGGTTGCTTTGGTGTCTTCTGCTCTCATTAATGTTGTAGTGCCGTAGCCCCTCCAGGGACCTATGACCCAGGAAAACCCACTACAGGTATTTACATACTTTGGTGTGTTGTGGACGAGGGCTCAACACCTGTATATCCCGTTCTTTATACTGTTTCTCGGGTATTAGTCGATATTATAGCGGACTGACAAGTGGCTCTAAACATATAATTGAGGTCTATCCAGCAGTCGTCTCTCAAAGGTAATATTTTAAGAGACCCGATCATATACGAGTATGTACATAATGTGTTTCATATGACCTCAGTACCCTGCGAGAAGTTGTTTGTCTCTGTGTGACCTTATCAAACATCACAGGTTTTCTCCGGGTACTCGGGTTTCCCCCTGTTCTAACACCGGATAATAAAGGTCGTAACAAAGTAACAACAAAAAACAGACCAACCGCCCGAACGGATAGGAAGCTGATAAGTAGGGAAATGATAAAAAGTTAAAGAAAAAGTCTGGTCTGGTTCTTAGTTTTAGCGGAAATTGTGTCTGATAGTGATTAATAAGTAGTTACTGAATAATATTCCTGTATGTAAAATAATATATTTTTTTTCAATAATTTACATCCATGTTAGCACAGCAACCCATGATGGTGACCATAATTAAACATTATAATACAGGCAACTTTCCACATCTCAAAAAGGAGATACTTCAATTGACTACGGGGAACATATTTAGGATCTTAGCTGTAAGAGAGACCATTACTTAGCTAGCGTCATTTTGGTGGCAACCTGGGTCATGTAGATTTTAAGAAATATATCACATATGCACGGCTAACTGGCATGAGAATAGCACCATAGTTTAGTTGAGTTACCCCTAGAGCGCTGTGCGTTGGTTTTCTGTGTTGTGACGTTGGCTGGTGGCTAGACACTACAGCGGGAAGCTCATCATCATTGGTGAACTTTGTTTTTCCTGTCTGGTGCTTTGTTTATTGAATGATGACGCTTAAATTTATTACAAGAGACTGTTGAGGGAGGAGAGTATTCTAGATCTTGTTGTTTAACATTGTAACAGCTACACTAGTCTAGTAGGAACAACAATTCTGTTTTTGTAGTGGAGTCTGCAATAAGCCACCCCAATCTTCCTCTGTTTTAGAAGTAAACAACTTAATAATAGTTCGGGTAGAATTATGTAAATACTTCTGGATAGGTTTGGTGAGGATATACTTCGCTAGGTTTGGTTCGTACTGCCTCAGGAATATATCGGATCACCTGAAGATTAACCATCCTAACTCTAACCTAACCTCCCCCCCTCATATAGTGTTAGGATGGTTAATTTTTAGGTGAAATAAACTGGGGTGGAGATTCTTCTGGTGATCCAATGTATTCCCTCGTCCGTTTCTAACACTTGCATCAGGGTTTTCATAAGACTAATTAGATAAGAACTGACTGTGGACAAACACACTCCACCAACACCCGGAAAACGACTCGCTGGCGTCTGCTGTTTGCAGTTTGAGGAAGAAAAAACGATATTGAACTTTGGGCGAAAGGTTGATCCAGAAGTTAGAGGAGGAAGAGGAAGTTTACAGGAGAATACGTCATGGCAGCATCACAGTGAGTGGTAGTTTCTGTGTCATCGTTATAATACAGTAACGTTAAAATATACACAATTATGTTGAGAGAGAGAGAGAGAGAGAGAAATTTTATATAGGGTTACTATGTAAATGTGTTTTGTTAAGTTAGTGTCGGTGTTAATGTAAAGTTACTTCGAATTTACTTTTTTGGGGGGTGGGAGTCAACCAGGTAGACGAAATTTTACATCTGTAGTTGCAAAAGATCATTTAGTATACGTACTTCTATTAATTCAGGCCCTGCACCGCCCTGGTCAAGCATCACTAATTCGTCACCAGTTGGGTCACCACATTAACGAGAGTCATACAGCGTTAGTCAGGGAGGAATGATAATGTTCTCTGTCAGAATACGTGAGCATATACAGTGATCCCCTGTACTCCCACCCCTCATGTACAGAACCAAATACGCAATGTGCTTGAATACCTCCCACGTAAATGTGAATAACAAAGTGTGAGGCCAGACATACTGCCTCACACGCCTGTTCTCACGCATTCGTGAATAAGTTACCCTTTATGTATAGAACTAAACAAATAATGTAAATGAAATACTGTGTAACTTTCAGTGCCATAATATCCTGACAACCGGGGTTAATTATTATGACCCTTTGTAAACCCTACTCTGTAATCCTTTTGCGCTACCGCTCACAGGATGAGTGTGGGGTGCACAATAAAGTAGCCGCTGCAAGCGGCAAAATCAAAAAAATCACCTTCCCTTATGAACAACTTTCCCTCCTCCCCGCTTCTTCCTCCCCCTCTCCCATCCTCTGACTCCACCTTAATCGTCTCTCATTTACTCCTCCCTTTACCCCCCACCCCCGCTATTCCCTTCCCCTCCCCTCCCTCTTTCATCCCCTCCCCTCTCTCTTCTCCCTCCACCTCCCTTCTCCCCCTCCCTTCGTCACGCTGTCACCTTGTATAATAAAAACAAGAGTAACTAATATATGATGTGAAGCCTCAGGTCATTTTTCTAAGTTTATCTCCCCGCTCCTGGAAAGTGGGGTGATGGGGGGGGAGGAGGGAGGGAGGGAGAGGAGGTACACCAGAAAGGGGGGGGGGGGAGATGGAAGGGGTGAGGAGGAAGTCAGAACATTAGACTACCCCCCCCTCACACTAACGCACTACCCCCCACACTAACACACTACCCACCACACTAACACACTACTCCCCACACTAACATACTACCCCCCACACTAACACACTACCCCTCCCACTAACACACTACCCCCACACTAACACACTACCCCTCACACTAACACACTACCCCCCACACTAACACACTACCCCCCACACTAACACACTACCCCTCCCACTAACACACTACCCCCAACACTAACACACTACCCCTCACACTAACACACTACCCCCACACTAACACACTACCCACCACACTAACACACTACCCACCACACTAACACACTACACCCACACTAACACACTACCCCCCACACTAACACATTACCCCCCACACTAACACACTACCCCCACACTAACACACTACCCCCACAGTAACACACTACCCACCACACTAACACACTACCCCCCACACTAACACACTACCCCCCACACTAACACACTACCCACCACACTAACACACTACCCCCCACACTAACACACTACCCCCCACACTAACACACTACCCACCACACTAACACACTACCCACCACACTAACACACTACCCCCACACTAACACACTACCCCTCACACTAACACACTACCCTTCACACTAACACACTACCCCCCACACTAACACACTACCCACCACACCCCACACTAACACACTACCCACCACACTAACACACTACCCACCGCACTAACACACTACCCACCACACTAACACACTACCCCCCACACTGACACACTACCCCCCACACTAACACACTACCCACCACACTAACACACTACCCACCACACTAACACACTACCCCCCACACTGACACACTACCCCCCCACACTAACACACTACCCCTCACACTAACACACTACCCCTCACACTAACACACTACCCCTCACACTAACACACTACCCCCCACACTAACACACTAACCCCCACACTAACACACTACCCACCACACTAACACACTACCCACCACACTAACACACTACCCACCACACTAGCACACTACCCCCACACTAACACACTACCCCCCACACTAACACACTACCCCCACACTAACACACTACCCCCCACGCTAACACACTACCCCTCACACTAACACACTACCCCCACACTAACACACTACCCCTCACACTAACACACTACCCCCCACACTAACACACTATAACTCACACTAACACACTACCCCTCACACTAACACACTACCCCTCACACTAACACACTACCCACCACTCTAACACACTACCCACCACACTAACACACTACCCCCCACACTAACACACTACCCCCCACACTAACACACTACCCCCCACACTAACACACTACCCCCTACACTAACACACTACCCCTCACACTAACACACTACCCCCACACTAACACACTACCCCCACACTAACACACTACCCCCCACACTAACACACTACCCCCCACACTAACACACTACCCCTCACACTAACACACTACCCCTCACGCTAGCACACTACCCCTCACACTAACACACTACCCCCACACTAACACACTACCCCTCACACTAACACACTACCCCCCACACTAACACACTACCCCTCACACTAACACACTACCCCCCACACTAACACACTACCCCTCACACTAACACACTACCCCTCACACTAACACACTACCCACCACACTAACACACTACCCCCCACATTAACACACTACCCCTCACACTAACACATTACCCCCACACTAACACACTACCCCTCACACTAACACACTACCCCCCACACTAACACACTACCCACCACACTAACACACTACCCACCACACTAACACACTACCCACCACACTAACACACTACCCCCACACTAACACACTACCCCTCACACTAACACACTACCCCTCACACTAACACACTACCCCCACACTAACACACTACCCACCACACTAACACACTACCCACCACACTAACACACTACCCCTCACACTAACACACTACCCACCACACTAACACACTACCCACCACACTAACACTCTACCCCTCACACTAACACACTGCCCCCCACACTAACACACTACCCCCCACACTAACACACTACCCCTCACACTAACACACTACCCCCACACTAACACACTACCCCCCACACTAACACACTACCCACCACACTACCCCCCACACTAACACACTACCCACCACACTACCCCCCACACTAACACACTACCCACCACACTAACACACTACCCCCACACTAACACACTACCCACCACACTAACACACTACCCACCACACTAACACACTACCCACCACACTACCTACCACACTAACACACTACCCACCACACTAACACACTACCCACCACACTACCTACCACACTAACACGCTACCCCTCACACTAACACACTACCCAACACACTAACACACTACCCCCCACACTAACACACTACCCCTCACACTAACACACTACCCCTCACACTAACACACTTCCCACCACACTAACACACTACCCACCACACTAACACACTACCCCCACACTAACACACTACCCACCACACTAACACACTACCCCCACACTAACACACTACCCCTCACACTAACACACTACCCACCACACTAACACACTACCCACCACACTAACACACTACCCCTCACACTAACACATTACCCCCACACTAACACACTACCCCTCACACTAACACACTACCCCCCACACTAACACACTACCCACCACACTAACACACTACCCACCACACTAACACACTACCCCCACACTAACACACTACCCCTCACACTAACACACTACCCCTCACACTAACACACTACCCCCACACTAACACACTACCCACCACACTAACACACTACCCACCACACTAACACACTACCCCTCACACTAACACACTACCCACCACACTAACACACTACCCACCACACTAACACTCTACCCCTCACACTAACACACTGCCCCCCACACTAACACACTACCCCCCACACTAACACACTACCCCTCACACTAACACACTACCCCCACACTAACACACTACCCCCCACACTAACACACTACCCACCACACTACCCCCCACACTAACACACTACCCACCACACTAACACACTACCCCCACACTAACACACTACCCACCACACTAACACACTACCCACCACACTAACACACTACCCACCACACTACCTACCACACTAACACACTACCCACCACACTAACACACTACCCACCACACTACCTACCACACTAACACGCTACCCCTCACACTAACACACTACCCACCACACTAACACACTACCCCCCACACTAACACACTACCCCTCACACTAACACACTACCCCTCACACTAACACACTTCCCACCACACTAACACACTACCCACCACACTAACACACTACCCCCACACTAACACACTACCCACCACACTAACACACTACCCCCCACACTAACACACTACCCCTCACACTAACACATTACCCACCACACTAACACACTACCCACCACACTAACACACTACCCCCCACAATAACACACTACCCCCACACTAACACACTACCCACCACACTAACACACTACCCACCACACTAACACACTACCCCCCACACTAACACACTACCCCCCACACTAACACACTACCCCCACATTAACACACTACCCCCCACACTAACACACTACCCACCACATTAACACTCTACCCCCACACTAACACACTACCCCTCACACTAACACACTACCCCCCACACTAACACACTACCCCCCACACTAACACACTACCCACCACACTAACACACTTCCCGCTCACTCAAAATGGAGGGAAAATCTTATCAGTCAGTTCAGAATGGTTAGCATAGGACTGACTGGGGCGGGGGTCAAAACTCACAGATACAATCCTGACTGAATAGCACCCCCCCTGACCTTCCCCCCCCCCCCCCCCCCAAGCTCAACGTGAAATCGAATCTACACCAAGATGATAAACGCCTGGTGGTTTAAACAGCTTCTTGGTATATGGAAAATGTTATTGTCAGGACTCGTCATTAGGCTAGTCATGTGTTGCTGAACGAGTTGGAAATGAGAAAGTTTATGGGTCACGACTGAGGTTGTCTCCTTGAGTTCACAGAGCGGGGCAGTACCGAGTTACCTCACTAATATGTTGTTGTTATTATTATTATTATTATTAGTAGTAGTAGTAGTAGTAGTAGTAGTAGTAGTAGTAGTAGTAGTATTGTTGTTGTTGTTGTTGTTGTTGTTATCAGAAGCACCAGACATGGTTAAAGTAGCACAGTTATATAAGAAATATTTAATAAATGTCATAAATAATTGCTTCATGGCTTCAAAGGTAAATGAGATCTTACAACACCACATGAACACAGAGAGTTATGGGTGAGACTGAGAACTTTCAACTCACTGTATCAGACACTTATAGTTATCACCTCTTGTGAGTCAGTGCACACAGGCGCGCGTCGTCATGATCAGGGCAATTACAAAGGCTATCACAGTGAGGGTTGCTATCTTAAGGGATTTCAAGAATATTGTATTTTACTGTAAAGTTTTGGCTACAGTTCAACACTACTGCAGTTTGTGTACACATTAGAGGGCGTCGGTGAGCATTAGTTAAGGTCACCAGGTCAAGGGTTCATAACAGTCTGCAGTGTCGTTCCACCACCTGTTGAGGGTGGTGTGGGTAGGGTGTGGGTGGGGATTGTGCAGACGTTCACACAGGCTACACCATGGCACTGGCCACCTTACCCGCCAGTACCTACGCCACTGTAAGTGACGCAGGTACACCAAGGGGTGATTAGCCAGGTAGACCAGGTGTCTAGCTAGTGCCTTGGCGCTGGAGAACGCTGCCACGTCTATATATGACTCAAAGGGAAGTATGTCTCGGTACCTGGCGCCCCCATACACCACAGGCACCATGGCATGCTCCATGGGCAGCCACAGCTTCTCGGTGTGGTAGTCGTCGCACAAGGCGTTTTCAAACGAGAGGTAGAAGAGGTGGGAGGCAGCCAACCAGCGGTAGCAGTAAGTGTCCATGTGGTTCCTGCCGCAGGTCAGCTCACCACACTTGCCCACGGTGGTGACCTTGACGTGTCGCTGCAGAGCCGCCACCACTGATTCCCGCCGAGAATCAGTGCGACAGTTACTGGCCATCCACACCGCCAGCTGGGTCCTGCCAGCCCACCTCACCTCCTCCTCTGTCAACACTGTCTTAAACTTTCTCTCATCTTCATCATTACCGTTTATAGTGTTGTCTAGTTTGGTACTTCCTCTCGAGTCCTCAACATTATGTTTTTCATTCTCGTCTTTCTTGGCGACATTATTGACATTGTTTTGCCTAAAAGTTTCTGTAATGTTGCCCTGACCGCCAGGTTCTTTTCTGCTGTGACTTTGTGGAAATGCTCGACCTGAATTATTTCTGAGCCGTAATACCTTAGCTTTCAGCCAGTGATCCAGGCGAAGACTTTCACCTTGTGTTAGTGAGTCATACCTCGCCAGGTGTTCGCTGTAGCTCCTGAAGGCGGCTGAAGACGTGTTCAGGTGACTGGTTGGTAGTAGAGGACAGTGGGACGGAGTGTTGAGGGGCAGGAGGTAGCCTTGGGGGAGCATGATGTGGTTGAGGTGGTGGTAGGACATAGTCAGGTTGAAGAAGGTACCCTTCTTCTCCGCGGTCGCCCATGACGCTGTAGCTATCTGACTCATGGGCGGCGCCTGTCACCCATGGCGAAAAAGACACAAAGACATTAGCTGAGGAAACATAAACAGGTCTTTCCTAAAACAAGTAAAGAGAAGACTTTAAGACGTACAATCAGTCATAAGAGTGAATATGTCTTATCACAGAAAATAAGACATTAGTTCAGTCATATAAAAAAAAACACGTTTTCACAATCCTAATCCCCCCCTCCACACCGTTAGGGCAGAAGACCAACTATGCAGTACATGGGCAGGGTATCAAGGTGATCGTGATGAGATGAATGTTCGGGTTTTTAGATATTAACTAAGGTGGAGATAATTATATTTATATTATCGGAAATGTGAAAATTTTTACCCAGACGCCAGTTGAATGTGTTTGACTGATGACCAGATCCAACACCCTACAGACACCGGCCCGGGAGTACCCTGAAAATAAAGCTCGTGGGCAGGTCGCTTGTTAGTGGTGATACGGATGTAGAACACTGGCGACTATTTGTACTCGCCTTCCTCCGCTATAAATTTAGATACCTATGCACAGTTAGGAGGACTATGATTACCCCACTTTCAAACCAGCGACCATCAGGAGGCGAGTGCCGTATCCAGTCGGCCGCCGCACCCAGATCTAAGACTCGGCCTCAAGTCTATCGCAAACTTCTCAAACTCTCCGCCATCATTTTTCGCAACTCGTGAGAACTTACCGACACGCCACAGCCCTAAAAAGGATGATGTATCTTCCCCGCCAAGCTACACGCAGCGCGGATTGTGTTCAGTCATCTCGGGAGCATTAAAGCTGTATCTTACACAAATATCTTCTCCCTCACCCTGACAGACAAGAGTATTAATCTTAGAGAGGCGGTAGAGATGTCTCCTTCCCTCCCATTGGTTCCTTGGGGCGGTAATAATCTCTGTTGCCCGAATGGAGTTTCCGCTCTGTTCTTACATCGAAACAACACATCCTAATATCCTCTCCACCAAGGTCAACAATCCCCGTAATAAACTCTTCGTCAGGTCACCCATTGCTGACCACCTCTACGTCACCCCTCCCAGTCTCACTTGACGTATGAAATCGTTTATCTGAGGGGGACTTTTTTCGCTTTTTAACACTACCTCAAGCGATGAACAGATGCCATAACACCTGGTTCAGTAATATAACACCTGTCTATGATAACACCTGGTCCAGTAATATAACACCTGTCTATGATTACACCTGATCCAGTAATATAACACCTGTGTATGATAACACCTGATCCAGTAATATAACACCTGTGTATGATAACACCTGAGCCAGTAATATAACACCTGTCTATGATAACACCTGATCCAGTAATATAACACCTGTCTATGATAACACCTGATCCAGTAATATAACACCTGTGTATGATATCTTTAACTCCATTTTACCGCATTATTTTTCTTGAACTTGTGTAATAAAATTCCCTCCTGAACTAACGCATCTGTGAACAAGAGGATAATACTATCAGTCAGTTGTATATCTGTCATGTTTTACCTCACACGTGGGAACCTCTCTACTCCCCACCGACGGTAACACAATCAGTCATTCTCTCTCTCTCTCTCTCTCTCTCTCTCTCTCTCTCTCTCTCTCTCTCAGTCATGTCTAAAATCATTGTCTTCGTTCATTACTTCTCCTGTCATCGTCACCACCGTCAGTCTGCTCCCTGTGAAAGTCGCTGTTCCACTCTGTCTGCACTGCTTATACCTGTAGTGTGTACTGAATAAATATCTAGTCTGTCTGTCTGTCTGTCTGTCTGTTTATCTATCTATCTATATCTACCAATATCTATCCACCTATATCTGTCAATCTATCTATCTATCTTTTAGTGTCTGAATTGGAAGCTCCACTACAGTAGTACTTGTCCGTAATGCAGTCTCCACCACCCCTCCACCCTAACCTCTCTCCTTCCCCCTCTCAGCTCGTGTCTTATCGCCTCCCTGTTATCTATCACTTTTTCCTACTCGGATAACACATTGTGTTTATCTCGTGATTCTAGGAAGTGGTATCGTGTGTATAACGGCGTGACACACACGTAATAACAAATAATGGTTGCCCCTCGTGTAACGAGGATAGCCGGCCCTGGGGCCACCTAGGCGTGAATTTGTTTAAGGTGTAGAAGCTGTCGCCAACACAACAACCACACCCTGAGTTAACGAGCTGTATGACCCAGTGTCAAGGAATAGTCCGAGAAGACCGGACAACTTGCCAACTGCACTGGCTAATCATTACCCCGGAACACGATCCGCAAATCGATTAACATCAGGGTTCCCAATTACTGCTGGGTAGACAGAGGCAAATGGCGTAAAGAAACATGTCCAAAGTTTTACCCTGTCCTGGGATCCAGCCCGGGTCCGCTCGCTTGCAAGGCGAACATGCTTACCGTTATACCCTCCCCCCCCCCCCCCCCAACACACACACTCTCCCTCTTTCTTTAACCCAACCCAACCCAACCTAACCGAACTTAATTAAAAAGTTTGTCCTTGGATTGGTAAAAACAACCCGAAAACTTTTGGAGTGAAGAGCCGTAGTCACCAGTCCTCAAGACACCGACGATGGCACCTTGGTTGATGGATTGATTCGTGTTCTGAGGCATTCAGTACGAACACGATCGTACAAATCCAGCTGTCGTACTTAGTCTAGAAGATGTAAACAGAGAAACCAGATACCAGATGAACAACGATGTTATAGAGAAATCCGACTGTGAGAAAGATTTAGGAGCAATGGTAAGTAGGGATCATAAACTTAGTAAACAATGTGTGTTTGCTCGAAACAAGGCTAACATACTACTTGGGTTCATACAAAGGAGTGTTAGTTACAAGACTACCGAGGTCATCCTAAAACTATATCTTGCGCTTGTGACACGTCACTTGGATTACGCAGTTCAGTTCTGATTAGCGTGCTACAGAATGGATATAGAATCCCTAAAAAGAATTCAGAGGAGAATGATAAGACTAATCCCGGGCATTAGGAACCTTGGGTACAGAGACAGGTTAAAGCATCTTAATTTGCACTCCCGCGTGAGACGTAGAGTGAGGGGCGATATGATCGAGGTGTATACATGAAAGTCAGGTCTAAACAAAGGTGGTATACGAAAGGTACTCAAACTATCCAACCAGGAGCGAACTCGTAACAATGGTTTAAAATTAGACAAATTTAGATTTAGGCGCGAGATAGGTAAACAATGGTTTGGAAATAGAGTAGTGGATGAATGGAACAAGTTACCAAATATCATCATTAACTCGAATACGCTGGATAGCTTCAAACATAGGTTGGATGGATATATGAGCGCTATGGGTTGGGTATAAATAGGACTGCCCAGTATGTACTTATTATAACATATACAAACTATACACGGAAAAAATAGGTCAGGTTTACCCATCCATGTGAACTCAGAACAAAAGTACACTTTAGGATGCAGGCCGTTGTGTCCCCCGGCTTAGTCGTTGTGTCCCTCTGCCAGTGTGTCCCCCTGCCAGTGTGTCCCCCTGCCAGTGTGTCCCTCTGCCAGTGTGTCCCCCTGCCAGTGTGTCCCCCTGCTTAGTCGCTGTGTCTCCCTGATTAGTCGTGGAGTCCCCCTGCTTAGTTGTTGTATCCCTCTGTTTAGTCGGGGCTGTGTAACCAGTGGGAGTTCCCCTGGGGTCAGTACTGGGCCCACTCTTGTTCAAAATCTACATAAACGATCTAGATACTGGGATCAGCAGTGACATAAGCAAGTTTGCGGATGACACCAAAATAGAGCGGCAGATTAATTCAGGAGTGGTCAGAAAAATGGCAAATGAAATTCAACACCAGCAAGTGCGGCATACTTAATATTGGAAGAACTAATACTGTTAATGTATACAGCCTTAACAACATCAACCTAGAGAAATCGACTTGTGAAAGAAACCTAGGGGTACTTGTAAGTACGGACCTTCGGCCTAGAAAACAGTGCGTTAATGTTTGAAATAAGGCAAATAGAGTATTGGGTTTTATATCTAGAAGTGTAAGTAATAAGAGTGCGGAGGTCATATTGCAACTATATCTTGCGCTAGTCAGGCCACACGTCGATTATGCTGTTCAGTTCTTGTGCGTTTATTATAGAATGGATATCAATTCACTGGAGTCGGTGCAGCGAAGAATGACGAAAATGATTCTGGGACTTAGAAACCTTCCATATCAAGATAAGTTAAAGAAACTAAACTTGCATTCTTTAGAAAGACGAAGAGTGCGGGGAGATATGATAGAAGTATTTAAGTGGGTGAAAGGAATTAATAAAGGAGATATAGATAAAGTTCTTATAATATCCGAGCAGGATAGGACTCGGAGCAACGGATTCAAGTTGGATATGTTTAGGTTTAGGAGGAAGATAGGAAGGAACTGGTTCACAAATAGAGTGGTAGACGAGTGGAACAAGCTTAGCAACTTTGTAATAAGTGCTGGAACGCTGGAAAGTTTTAAAAGGAGGCTAGATGGATTCATGGATGATAGAGAGTGGTAGTTACTCTCGACAGGAGCTGCCATGCACAGGCCAACCGGCCTATTGCAGACTCCTTATGTTCTTATGTCCCCCTGCCAGTGTGTCCCCCTGCCTAGTTGTTGTGTCCCCATGATTTGTCGTTGTATCCCCCTTGTCGTTGTATCCCCCTTGTCGTTGTGTCCCCCTGCCATTGTGTCCCGCTGCTTAATCGTTGTGTCCCCCTGCCAGTGTGTCCCCTGCATAGTCGTTGTGTCCCCCTGCCAGTGTGTCCCCTGCATAGTCATTGTGTCCCCCTGCCATTGTGTCCCGCTGCTTAATCGTTGTGTCCCCCTGCCAGTGTGTCCCCTGCATAGTCGTTGTGTCCCCCTGCCAGTGTGTCCCCTGCATAGTCGTTGTGTCCCCTGCATAGTCGTTGTGTCCCCCTGCCAGTGTGTCCCCTGCATAGTCGTTGTGTCTCCCTGCCATTGTGTCCCGCTGCTTAATCGTTGTGTCCCCTGCCAGTGTGTCCCCTGCATAGTCGTTGTGTCCCCCTGCCAGTGTGTCCCCTGCATAGTCGTTGTGTCCCACTGCCAGTGTGTCCCCTGTTTAGTCGTTGTGGATGTAACGCGAGGAATTGTGTATCGCTGTAACGAAACCCGGAAGACTAAGTGGCCTGCAGTGATAAAGCTTAACACAGATATAATACAAGACAGATATAAGGTTGTTTCTATGGTTGTTATACTGTACCTGATGGTGGCCCAGTAGTTGTATAAAACGATGTTCTATTCCTGTTATGAAAGTCGAGATGCTTCAATTATTCTGCGCTGTGCAAACTCATTATTATTATTTTTTTTTATTATTATTTTATTATTACTATTATTATTATTATTATTATTATTATTATTATTATTATTATTATTATAAGCAATGGCTGCCCTCTAATTTTATGATGGGTATTACCTATAGTGTGTAGTACCCTTTAGTGTATGGGTTCTATTGTATACAACCTATAGTATGTGAGGTATAGTGTGTTGTACCTACAGTGTGTTATACCTATAGTGTGCTGTATATATAATGCGGTGTACCTATAGAGAAGCGTACAGTACCTCCAGTTCGAGCCAGATCCAGAGTTGTCGTGGGTGGCGAGGAGGGAGAGGTCGGGTGAAGAAGTCCAGACTGAAGAACACGACAGCATCTGCCTCCGCCACTCTGTGTAACGTCGACTCTGGGGTCCACACGAACTCACACCTACACACAAACGGACGATCAGTAATGTCGCGATTGATTTATATTTTACTGTAATCTTACCATAGTCACCTTTTTATCATAAGAGCAGTCATACAGGTCCTGAGTGAACTAAGACTGACCATTCTCTCATTTGAACGCTGACGAGTGTGCACCTAGTTGGACCTGAGTTGTGTAATGTTCTAAGTCATTTTTGTTCCTTAATTGTGATATCAGAACGTTTTTTTAGGAGTTCACATACGTTTAGCATGAAAACAGCTGTTGTCCGTGTGGCGTTCTCTTGCTTCTATTTCAAGCTACATGTCTTTCTATTTATCGAAGCTTTATCTCTTGGTTACTTACGTTGTGTATCTGTAAGAATGTTGGTTTTGATTTATAAAAAATAAAGCCTTAATTTTGTCCCAATAGTGTAAGTGAGCCAGTTATGTGTGTTTTTACATCTGCAGTTACGAGGAAACTTCTACGTATGAACCTTTGAGAATCCAACCCCTGGATCTGGACTGCTCACTGACCTCCAGATTGGACAGCGGGCCTCTCTCAGACGACCGCGTTGCTGTACGATGTTGCCCCAGGATGTCCACTGGTGCCAGAAGGGTGTCCACAGCACTATTAAGCGGGGAGGTGCCTCCGTCCCCTGCTGGTACACATGATCGCAGGTCTCCCTGGGCGTCCCTGTGTCCTCCTCAACTGTCCCACTACTTCCTGGAGGCCAACGACTCGGATAAACAAACCTACTTTTCTTGAAAGCGGAGAACCTCTCAAGAAAATGTAACATATTGATAGAAATTTTAAAACTTCTTTAGATTTTTTCTTTTTAATTTGACAGGGAATAGAGAACCCTTCAAGAAAATGTACCAATAGGAAGGAGGCGTATCACATTGCCCAACGGGACGAAGAATCACCATTAACCGAGACCAAATGTGAAAAGGATCTGAGTGAGTATGTTGACAACGAATTGATTTTCTCGGACCACTGTGAGAAGACAGTATTTATAGTAAATAGGCTAGTAGGTCTTATAAGAAGGTCGTTCACATACCTAGATGGTCCATCCCTCACAACGGTGCTCAAAAGCCAAGTATTTCCCAGTTTGGAGTACTGTACTGTCACCCATTCTGGTCCCCGAGATATGCTGAAAAAATGAAAGCGAGCCCCAAAGGCATGACTGCCCATTAGGGACAGTGGATACAGCACACTTTTATACTAAGACTTGGGTACACAGGGAGGCAGCATGGTCGGTACTGCACTCGACCGTAATCATTTCCCCAAGTTGTAAACTCAGGTACCTATTTACAGCTGGGTGAACTGAGAGCGCCCGGAAATCGAACTACCGTCCCCCCGGAACATGAGGTGAGCGCTGTGTCCGCTCCCGAAATATGCTACAGACTGTCAATTGATTGAAATTGTCCAAAGAGGGCCATCAGACTGGTGTCTGTACTCAGGTACCTCAGGTACCCATAGAGATTAGAACGCCTGTCGAGTGTTCGTTCCTAGCACTAGCGGATGCCCGCCCCACTAGGGTTCACAGCTTAAGGTTGAAGAAATCAAAAGTTTAGAAAACTGTCAGATCAAACTTTTTTTGGAGTGAGAGTTGTGAACTCTTAGAATAATCTCTCAGAGAGTGTTGTGGCGGCAACAAGTGTAAGCTCATTTAGAACCAGACTTGACCAATACTGGCGCAGGTGCAGATGCCTTCTGGAACCAGTACAGTACTTGCCAACAGTGCGTAACAGAGACGTGACTGACCACCCAAGAGGCTAAAGGGGCTTATCACACGTGCCTATTTCCTCCAACTTCCGGTCAGATTGCTCCGTCTCAGAAAACGGACTATCAAACACGCACCTCGCTTACGTCCATCTCCAACCCCAAATCATAACAACCAACATGGTGGAACTCTTACGGACAACAGTCTCCTCAAAAGGGAAAGCTGCAGCAACAGACTTTTTGCTCGCTTTAGTACAGGAAAATGAGCACTGGGAATTTTCTTTATGGGGACGGCCCTGGCTGTCTAAGAGAGCAACAGGGTCATGTGTGTCCATTTAACACGCGGACTTTGAACATACAATCAACGACCTCACCAGCAAGGAATCGAACCCTCGACCTACTGGGTGTGACTAGGGAACGCTTACCGGCTAGGCCACAAGGACACTAAAAGTTGTTCTAGACTCTGTTATATTTCACACAAAGCCTGTTCATCGAGCGCCATCAGCTCGATGAACAGGCTTTGTGCGAAATATAACAGAGTCTAGAACTGCTTTTAGTGTCCTTGTGGCCTAGCCGGTAAGCGTTCCCTAGTCACACCCAGTAGGTCGAGGGTTCGATTCCTTGCTGGTGAGGTCGTTGATTGTATATATATATATATATATTATTTATTTATTTATAAGTAAAATTGTTATACAAGTTCACATTGGCTCAGTATGTACAGTCAGACCTTAAATTACTTTTACCTCTTCAGTGTCGAACAATAAGACAAACCAGCGAACATTCCGTACAAAGCTCTCACATCTGACTTCACATAGGTAGCCCTGTTTTCCTTATACAGTATGGGGATGTGTGGCGCTGCCAATGATGCTGTTCCTGTTACTTATCATAATTAAAATTCCTTTGCTGTATTCTATGTTTAGAAATGTGATTAGAATTTTTTCGAAAAATAATTATAAGGAAAATGACGTCACAGTCACGCTGAGCAACCTTCTCGAGACGACAGGAGCGGTGTTCATTTTGAAATCCATCGAACCAAAGAGTAGAAGTTGTTTATAGTCTGACTGTACAAAGGCAGTGTAGGTAAGCAAAAGTAATAACGAGTAAGTGTCCTTATGTGGGGTTGGGATGACCAATTAAAAAACTAAATATATAACAACAAATGCAAAATAAACTAATATGTGACTTAAGCAACAAGCGCTACGTGGCACTATAGGTATGTCTTTTTCACACATTTAAAGGTCAATAAATGGGGGAAATTTGATTGATTCAGCAGGTATTGTTTCTATATGTGGTGGGCACAGCGACATGTTTGAGTCTAAATTTATATCAGCAGCATGAAGGAGTTGACTGATGATTTTGTTCCTGCATTTATAAATATTATGCCTTTGTTTAACATTTAGTTGGATACCTTCCAGTAACACCTGTTCTATCAGCTTTTTATGTTGCTGCGAAAGTGACTTGCAGTTTACATATACAGTGTGTGCATATTTGTGTAGATGTTTGTTTTGTGTGTGTGTGTGTGTGTGTGTGTGTTTCGTCTGTTTACAATTACGGAATGAGTATGTAATTTCGTATTTTAATTTATGAATGCATATGGAAAAGTAACTTAGAGTGAGATTAGCAAAGAGAAACAGAATTTGAACCTATGATGCCTGTCAATACGTGTTGTGATAAATTCACGGAATACGCAAACAGTGAATCCGCCAAGTTGGTTTAATTTAACATTTTATTGACAAAGCTTGGAGTACAGTGTGCCTATTCTGAGTAATTCAGTCAGGTTTTGACACTGAGGGTGGTATCACTTCTCACTGCCACGCAGGACAGAGGTTCATACACAAAGACATGTGGGTGATGTCACTGTTCACTGCCATGCATGACAGAGGTTCGTACACAAAGAAATATATCATATTCATTGACAGTATATATAGGTCAGATTCATGTGATAGTATTATTTCCACCAACGATATCTAGATAAACAGAGCGGGTAAAATGGCCAAAGTTAAACAAATATTACGAACATGATTTTGTAACCTATTTTTCAGACAACGCTAACCAGCCAAAACTTAGCAAAATTACCTAGAATCGTGAAGGTAGGTCTAGTTAGGTTTGGACCGTCTGCTTTTAAAAGAAATCACGAGCATTAGGTCCCGTTCGTGGAATTTTCTTTAACATTTGCCATCCTGCTCTGGGTGGTGAGCCAAGCGAGTGGGGATCCCGGCGCTCTCAAGGGCCTCTTGCACCGTTAAGTGCAGCTTATTAAATTAAGAGCATCTGCCACACCCTGCATGATAATCAATGCACTTAAAGTAATCTGTTGGCGCTAGGAAGATCATGTTTAAGAGCGGTGATATCAAGAGGTAACCAGTAAGCAATCTTGTACGGTATAAAGTATCTTATATCGAGGTTTGTAAATGTATGATGTTGGGCGTGTTTGTTCCTAGGTGTCACGTGCCGGATGTACGATG
The DNA here is from genome assembly GCA_958450375.1 of Homarus gammarus. Classification (NCBI taxonomy): domain Eukaryota; kingdom Metazoa; phylum Arthropoda; class Malacostraca; order Decapoda; family Nephropidae; genus Homarus; species Homarus gammarus. The sequence continues at coordinate 193,513 of CAUDMG010000767.1, read as the reverse complement.
CTGTGAGCTGAAAGTGATACGTCACGTTACAGATGTGTTGTGATATTTGAAGGATGCATGAAAAAAAAATTGTATAATAATGTATAATAGCTAAGTAGGTTTCTGGTAATAATAATTAATATGCGTAAAGTTTAATACACCATTTTTTCCAGTGTCTGATTATTTTTTAAATATAAAATAACCCGCTGTCCTGCGAAAGTTCTTGAATTGTCTGGTGATGTCGTCAAGCGGATGCTGTACTGTACACTTGTGTATATTAATCTGTAAGTAAATCTAGCAGTCATGTTTAATTGTTGCGCTGTTTATTCGATTCCAAACTCCCTTGTAGAGGTTTGACTTCTTGTAATCACGTGGCCATGAGATAAATGACGAAACATTTTATCAAAGTAATAACAGCCATTTGTCGACACATAGACGTAGTATCTCCAGAGGACGACAGTTATTATTATAATGTAAATATTTTCGGTGTTTAGTGTTTGACGTAATGAATTTTTTTACATATTATAAGATGTGAGTTGTCATAACTTGTACAATGGTTGTTGTAGTTATCATGATAGTATTAGAGCAGAACAAAGATATACTGTGTTTTAATAGGCTGTAGTGAGGAAGATAGAAAATAGCTAAATTGTTTCACTAAAACAACCTTAGTTTACACGTTACATGTAAACACTTATAAACGAAATAAAAATCTTAAAAAAATTAAGTAAGGACTTACATAATAACTTGAACATTGTTACCCTGGGAACTGTTACAAAGCAATATAATGTAAGTTATATTATGTAACACAAAGGGTTGGTGTTACACAGGAACCTTGTAACGTGAGCAGACTAGTAGATGCGTTACACACTGTTTAGATTCGTGACGCGGCAGGGGAGTGTTGATGTTAATAAAGGCCTACTACACCACTCTCTCACACACACACACACACACACACACACACACACACACACCCCAAGCAACAAGCTATTCAACTCTCACAATACAGACAACACAAAAACCTCGGCAGCATCAAAAGGTCAGACGGCCCACCAAAGTTTCAACAGAAAGAGGGAAAAAATAAAATAAAGTCACACCACTGTCTTTGACCTAACAGGACTCGTGTGTGTGTGTGTGTGTGTGTGTGTGGATAACTTTAACTAGCCACACTAGAAAATCTAACCTAACCAACCATCCAGCAATATATATTACCATAAACATATTCCATCCCCAACCCAACCAAACCAAACCAAACCATACCCAACCCAACCCAACCCAACCCAACCCAACCAGAACCCAACCCAACCCAACCAAGCCCAACCCAACCAAACCCAACCCAACCAAGCCCAACCCAACCAGAACCCAACCCAACCAAACCCAACCCAACCAAACCCAACCCAACCAAGCCCAACCAAACCAAGCCCAACCCAACCCAACCCAACCCAACCCAACCCAACCAAACCAAGCCCAACCCAACCCAAACCTAACATCACTAGTCCATAGTTAATATAATCATTCTAAAACGAGGTTGATATGAAAAAAATTAATTAACATATTTCTAGATCACTGATTGACTTCTGTCTTTTATTTGGAGACAGACAGAGACAGACAGAGAAAGAGAGAGGCAGAGATACGGACACACAGAGAAAGAGATAAAAAGACAAATGGACAGACAAACAGAGAGAGAGAGAGAGAGAGAGAGAGAGAGAGAGAGAGAGAGAGAGAGAGGCGTTCCCGGGGTATTTTGGTCAGATCTAACACAAGTTTGCGTATCTATTAATTTATCTACGCGTCTTGTCATCTTCACTTCATCTCCAACTAATGAAGTGGAACAGTTAACATCGAGGCTCACTATATAATTCTTAATAAATTTTAATAAACATTGAATCTGTAAACATCATGTGATATGTACAGTATATTGGTAGTCTAAGGAGAGTTTATGTGTATGAAGGTCATTGTGTATGTGGCTTGGCTCAGTATAGTCTATTGTGTATGTGGCTTGGCTCAGTATAGTCTATTGTGTATGTGGCTTGGCTCAGTATAGTCTATTGTGTATGTGGCTTGGCTCAGTATAGTCTATTGTGTATGTGGCTTGGCTCAGTATAGTCTATTGTGTATGTGGCTTGGCTCAGTATAGTCTATTGTGTATGTGGCTTGGCTCAGTATAGTCTATTGTGTATGTGGCTTGGCTCAGTATAGTCTATTGTGTATGTGGCTTGGCTCAGTATAGTCTTTTGTGTATGTGGCATGGCTCAGTATAGTCTATTGTGTATGTGGCTTGGCTCAGTATAGTCTATTGTGTATGTGGCTTGGCTCAGTATAGTCTATTGTGTATTTGGCTTGGCTCAGTATAGTCTATTGTGTATGTGGCTTGGCTCAGTATAGTCTTTTGTGTATGTGGCTTGGCTCAGTATAGTCTATTGTGTATGTGGCTTGGCTCAGTATAGTCTATTGTGTATGTGGCTTGGCTCAGTATAGTCTATTGTGTATGTGGCTTGGCTCAGTATAGTCTATTGTGTATGTGGCTTGGCTCAGTATAGTCTATTGTGTATGTGGCTTGGCTCAGTATAGTCTATTGCATATGCAGTATGGCTAGGCCCAGTATAGTCTAATATTGTATCTGGCTAGTTTCAGTATTTTCTATGTACAAATTGAAATACATTGTGTGTCCGGGTAATGGGCCGCTTCCTATCCTGTACTAAGGCTGAGGTAGTATAAGTGACCCCCCTTCCCTCATAAATCACTCCTTACCTCTCCTACGTCCTCATACTCTTGTGATGAGGAAATATCACCAGGCATCTTAACTACATTGGAATATCATTTTTTTTCCTGAAATTGCCCTAAGTTTATATCACCTTAAGATTACTCCCCCTAACGCTACTTGGGGAGGGGGGTTGGTTAGGTTAGGTTAGGTTTAGGTTAGGTTAGTGTTAGGGTGCTTAAAGTGATATAACTTAACCACAATCCAGAGATCTTAAGACTAAACAAACGTAATATACTGAAAATAGGACCTTAGAAAATACCGTTTACATTAATTCATACTCTTACCTTCGTTGTTAGTTTGGTTGTGGTTGATCTGGTTGTTGTTAGTTTGGTTGTGGTTGATCTGGTTGTTGTTAGTTTGGTTGTGGTTGATCTGGTCGTTGTTAGTTTGGTTGTGGTTGATCTGGTTGTTGTTAGTTTGGTTGTGGATGATCTGGTCGTTGTTAGTTTGGTTGTGGTTGATCTGGTCGTTGTTAGTTTGGTTGTGGATGATCTGGTTGTTGTTAGGTAGGTTGTGGTTGATCTGGTCGTTGTTAGTTTGGTTGTGGATGATCTGGTTGTTGTTAGTTTGGTTGTGGATGATCTGGTTGTTGTTAGTTTGGTTGTGGATGATCTGGTCGTTGTTAGTTTGGTTGTGGTTGATCTGGTCGTTGTTAGTTTGGTTGTGGTTGATCTGGTTGTTGTTAGTTTGGTTGTGGATGATCTGGTTGTTTTTAGTTTGGTTGTGGTTGATCTGGTTGTTGTTAGTTTGGTTGTGGATGATCTGGTCGTTGTTAGTTTGGTTGTGGTTGATCTGGTCGTTGCTAGTTTGGTTGTGGTTGATCTGGTTGTTGTTAGTTTGGTTGTGGATGATCTGGTCGTTGTTAGTTTGGTTGTGGTTGATCTGGTCGTTGTTAGTTTGGTTGTGGTTGATCTGGTTGTTGTTAGTTTGGTTGTGGATGATCTGGTTGTTGTTAGTTTGGTTGTGGATGATCTGGTCGTTGTTAGTTTGGTTGTGGATGATCTGGTCGTTGTTAGTTTGGTTGTGGATGATCTGGTTGTTGTTAGTTTGGTTGTGGATGATCTGGTCGTTGTTAGTTTGGTTGTGGTTGATCTGGTTGTTGTTAGTTTGGTTGTGGATGATCTGGTTGTTGTTAGTTTGGTTGTGGATGATCTGGTTGTTGTTACTTTGGTTGTGGATGATCTGGTTGTTTTTAGTTTGGTTGTGGATGATCTGGTCGTTGTTAGTTTGGTTGTGGATGATCTGGTCGTTGTTAGTTTGGTTGTGGATGATCTGGTCGTTGTTAGTTTGGTTGTGGATGATGTGGTCATTGTTAGTTTGGTCGTGGATGATGTGGTCGTTGTTAGTTTGGTTGTGGATGATCTGGTCATTGTTAGTTTGGTTGTGGATGATCTGGTTGTTGTTAGTTTGGTTGTGGATGATCTGGTCATTGTTAGTTTGGTTGTGGATGATGTGGTCATTGTTAGTTTGGTTGTGGATGATCTGGTCATTGTTAGTTTGGTCGTGGATGATGTGGTCATTGTTAGTTTGGTTGTGGATGATCTGGTCGTTGTTAGTTTGGTTGTGGATGATCTGGTCATTGTTAGTTTGGTTGTGGATGATCTGGTTGTTGCTAGTTTGGTCGTAGATGATCTGGTCATTGTTGGTTTGGTCGTAGATGATCTGGTCGTTATTAGTTTGGTTGTGGATGATCTGGTCGTTGTTAGGTTGGTCGTGATTAATGTTGGTCATATTGTACTCCATCTTGCCGAGGCGTTGGTTCAAATCTTGGCTGGTGACCTTATCTTGGGCGTGGAGGAGGGGCGTGGCAGGCTTGGGGGTCAGGTCACGGCTGAGGAGCCAGTTCACCCAGGCTAGCAGAAGTAGGTGCAGCAGGAGGAACCACTTTCGATTTCTTCTCACCCTATTGTGTTGTCTAGCCTCACCCTGCCCGGACACCCTGCACTTCGCCCACACCATCATCTCTTCCTCCCTTCAGTGGTCTCTCTCTCTCTCTCTCTCTCTCTCTCTCTCTCTCTCTCTCTCTCCTGCATGCACCAGGCACCTCTAGCGTGGGTTCCTCCTGGAAAAAAAGAGGAGATTAAGTTCATCTTTATTGTGCTCAAGTGAGATTGCAAGGCCCCAGACGGGACCAGCGGCGTACAGCAGTGACGCAGTGACGTATTTACCCAAAAATATTTGCGTTGTTTTCATATATTAAAAGGCAACACTATCCTATGATGCGTGTGTGTGTTGTTTATATCTCCTGCCAGAAGAAGGAATTATATTCTTTTTCAGGCTTAAAAACATAAGAACATAAGAATGGAGGAAACTGCAGCGGGCCTATTGGCCCATACTGGGCAGTCCCGTTTACACCCAACCCCTATTGCTCATATAAGCATCCAACCTATGTTTGAAGCTATTCAGCGTATTCGAGTTAATGATGATATTTGGTAACTTGTTCCATTCATCCACTACTCTGTTTCCAAACCAGTGTTTACCTATTTCACGCCTAAATCTAAATTTGTCTAATTTAAAACCATTGTTACGAGTTCGCTCCTGGTTGGATAGTTTGAGTACCTTTGTAATGTCCCCTTTGTTTAGCCCTGCCTTCCACTTATACACCTCTATCAAGTCGCCCCTCGCTCTACGTCTCTCGAGGGAGTGCAAATTAAGATGCTTTAACCTGTCTCTATACTCAAGGTTCCTAATGCCCGGGATTAGTCTTGTCATTCTCCTCTGAATTCTTTCCAAGGATACTATATCCATTCTGTAATACAGTGACCAGAACTGAACTGCGTAATCCAGGTGTGGTCTCACAAGAGCAAGATACAGTTTTGGATGACCTCGCTAGTCTTGTAACTAACACTCCTTTGTATGAACCCAAGTACTTTATTAGCCTTGTTACGAGCAAAAACACATTGTTTACTTGGCTTAAGGTTCCTACTTATCATTACTCCTAAATCTCTCTCGCAGTCGGATTTCTCTATTGCATCGTTGTTCATCTGGTATCTGGTTTCCCTGTTTACATCTCCTATACTGAGTACTTTACATTTGTCCACGTTGAATTTCACCTGCCAGTTTTCAGACCATTCGAAAAATTTGTTTAGATCTTCCTGTAGTTTTGCGGAGTCCTCGTCAGATTTAATAACACGTCCTATTTTAGTGTCATCAGCAAATTTGCTTATGTTGCTGTCTATGCCGATATCTATGTCGTTTATGTATATAATAAATAATAATGGTCCAAGTACTGAGCCTTGGGGAATTCCACTTGTGACGTTGCTCCAATGGGACTTAGTGCCATTACTGCTCACTCCCTGTTTCCTGTCCTGTAACCACGCCCTAATCCATTTAAGGATATTACCTTCGATGCCATGTGCTTCTACCTTTCTAATTAGTCTTTCGTGGGGGACTCTGTCGAAGGCTTTGCTAAAGTTGAGATATACCACATCATAATTGTGCCCCTCGTCCACCGATTCGAAATCTGATGAAAAGAATGTTAATAGATTAGTTAAACATGAACGTCCGCTTGAGAAGCCATGCTGGGAATCATTGATCAATCGGTGCTTCTCCAGGCGATTTCGAATAGAGTTTGAAATGATTGCTTCCAGTAATTTGTCTACTATTGATGTTAGACTGATTGGGCGGTAGTTAGAGGATAGTGATCTATCCCCCTTCTTGAAAATCGGTATTACATTCGCTATCCTCCAGGATTCTGGTACTACACCTGTTTTTAAGGACATGTTAAACAACTTTGCTAAGGGCATACTAAGCTCTTCCTTACTTGTATTTCCTTTTTTTTTTATCCAATAAAATGTAGTAGCCATTCTATCATGTCTCAGCAGAGTAACATGACATTCAGTGTAGACTCGTGACATGATGCAGTGTGATCGGATATTTTTATTCTGTTGCTAAGTTGTTGTATAATTTATCTTTGCTGTTATTTTCGCGGGTTTAGGCTCTCACAGAAGTCAAGCATTACAGACATTTACAGTACATTTTCGTCCTTAGTTCCCTTATATTTTTACCTACAGGCTGTACAAATCTAGCACATTGATAGTTGTGACAGCCACTACACAGGTGAACTGTCATTTTGTATATTATGCCAATATCAAAATACCTGGCCAGCTTAAGCACACATTGAGACAACTTCCATTACTATCATTACCACCATAACCATCATTACCACACCACTACAACCATCACCACTACATTACCACCACCACAACACACACCCCCACCACACCCACCATTACCACTACCATATCCCCACCGCCACCCCTACTACCACCACCTTCACCACCACCAAACCCCCACCAACACCACCACTACCCCCACCACCACCAACCAACCACATACCGCCAAGGACCAGTTCGTTCCTCTGTACCACAACACAGGAAGCTGGCCGTCATGCATAACAATATCTCAATGACACAAAAACCCGCTATTATATCTGTCTTGGCTATGGCAGATCCACCCTCATCCCCTTCACTGTACTTGAGCTGAAATGTCTTGGCTTCTGTATTTGTGTGGGACTATTTAATTTTTATATGTTTTGAGGGTGTTCGTTTGCGTCCTGTATTTGTTTGATTTTCTAGAGAACTAATGGAAGGATTTTGAGTAAACTTGATGGGAACGTTCTATCGGCTGGGGAGGAAGCGCTCACTTTGCCCTCACCAGATTGCTTCTTCCTCTCACGGCGCGAGGCGGGTGAGGCCGACTCACCTCTTGATACTTATTTTGTTTGATCATACGAGTATACGTGTCTGGCTACGTGTCTGGCTCATCTTCACTTGTTTTCCTGTATTTAAAACGTATCTGTGTTTGTTTGTGTGTATATTGTATGTGTGTTTGTGTGTATACTGTATGTGTGTTTGTTTGTGTGTATACTGTATGTGTTTGTTTGTGTGTATATTGTATCTGTGTTTGTGTGTATACTTTGTTTGTTTGTTTATGTCTCCAGGTCATATGAAGATTAGGAACCCTTGCTAATTTTACTTGATTAAACACCCCTAACACTTAATGGTATGGTTAGGTTAGGTTAGAATCGTTATCTTTTCTTTGTTATATCTTATTATAATCTACATGGTGATCGTTTATGGCTAGTCAAAAGTTTTCCCCAAAAGAGACAGAAATACATAGAAGTTATCACAAAGCTACACAATATAACTGGTGAATTAACTGTTAACATAAGATGGGAGTTTAATAGTTATTGCCCATCATAAAACCGACATGTTATTATTTATCACCTGTTGACATAATCTCTTACATTATCTACTGTAGAATGATACAACTCTCTCCTCAGTGTTTCTGTAGTCCTTCGCCGAGTCTTATTGTCACGTCAGTTCCTTGTCACGTCAGTTCCACTTTTATGTTTTATTCGTTCTTTATTTAGGTGATCCGAGACGAAGAAATTTTGTGTATATTCTCAAGAGCTCGTGAGTAAACAGTTAAGTGTGAGCAGTGTGTTGACTGTTAATTAGCCACGTTACACGACACCACCGCTAACCGTCTGTTTCGGTCACAATACCGTAATGTAGAGCATCCTCCTCTTTGTGCTCTACCACCCAGTATTTACTTATTGGCAACTCTCTGACGCTCCTCGCAAGAATTTTCACGTCATCTGTGAAGCTGGTATACACACACACACACACATACGTAATCACACTTTCCTAGGCTTCTTCCAAAGTTGCAGAGTATGTTACAGTGTCACAAGGACCACATCACTTGGCGTGGGCTCACCCGTGGGAGTATAATATTATTCTAAAGGTTAAATTCCATCTTAAGTGGTGCTGGTGACGTCATCGTGTAGCGCCTTGAGTTCTTTCAGTTACCCCTTTTTTTCGTAAAAAAATAACAAGTCAAATTTTCGAAATTAATGTAGTGTCAATGACCTTCGTCGGTAAAGTCAATGTGTCGAGTATATTCATCTGTGTTTACAGACACAGGTTGGGATGTAAATAAATTCCCTGAAAGGATAGCATTACAAACAACATTTTCATCGTGTTGATACAGTCACGGAAAATTATTTTGTGATGAAGTATTTAGTCGGTGTAATGTTTATACATTCATAACTTCCATTATCTTGTCTAAATTTCGGCTGAAAAACGTTTTACGTACGATTATGCAGGGAATGTAAGTTAACCCTGGAAGATACTGAAATATTCGTTACAACTAGAATATAATGCACTGGTCATTCTGAAAGTACAGAATACAGTGTATGGCTGTTCCCTATAATATTGTATACGCGTTTACTGTTTTGGTGGACCCAGGGAGAGGTTGCCGACCCACGCTCTCCATTCCTCCTCCTCCACGTCTCCTCCTCTCGACTCACACGTGTTAATTGTTTATATTTATGTTTCACAGGTACAAGATAATAATTTTTTTATGCCTTTAAAGTGGCTCATGTAAGTTACGAAGTCACATTACTGAATGCTGGAGTTAATAATTTCTTTAATACTGTACTTGTGAAACTTGTGAGGTATCCACGACCACCTCCGGTGTGTTGGGCTGCCACAACTACTCTCCATCCTCCTTCCTCTGTTGGATTCACGAGGACTTTATTTTTTAAACGGCATTTTGTGGCAACAGTGTGTGTTATCCTCAAGTATTCCAAAGGTTAATATTAAAGGTACACTAACTATGGTAACCAGTAAAGCAGTTGGATGAAGGATAGCCACTTAAATGGACAGCAGCAATTGTTGTGATAGTATTAACACAAGTTGTAATAGATGATATGAAATGAAGACTGATGTTACAGCAGTCATGGGAGGTGTAAATATAGTTACGTTAGCTACACTAAGAGTTAATATTCCATACACCATACGCTACGAAACACTTTACACAGGCTTGTGTATATATATTATATATATATATATATATATATATATATATATATATATATATATATATATATATATATATAAGTTCAAAGTCCGCGTGTTAAATGGACTAAAAATGAAGTATATATATATATATATATATATATATATATATATATATATATATATATATATATACTGAATTGTATACTTGCATTGTCTGTACGCATGCTGAATCACTCTAAACTTTTATGGCGATTTTGATGAATAAAACTGAACTCACTTGGCTAGTCGCCGTAGCAGTGGACGTGGCAGTGAGCTCCCGTGCGCGCGGGCTGGCGACCAGTAAATATAATTTCTGAGGGTTTTCCGGGATAATGGTTCACAAACGTAATTTCCATCTCCCTTTTCCTCTGCTCTCTCTCTCTCTCTCTCTCTCTCTCTCTATATATATATATATATATATATATATATATATATATATATATATATATATATATATATATATATATGCTGATAACCACATAAGAAACAGGAAAACACGTCTTCCTGTTTCCTTTGTGATTATCAGCATATACAATACATGGGTACGCGCACCTACAGTGAGTTATTTGCATATATATATATATATATATATATATATATATATATATATATATATATATATATATATATATATATATATATATAAGGTGAAGGTTCTCTCATAGTTATCATTATCTCGCATACAACAGCTCTGCCATAGTTTACGATTACACTAAGAATGTTATTTCACTAACAGGATTAAGACGAAGTTATCATTAAATAGTGGGTGCTGGAGGCTATTGGATAAAGCACTCACCTACTGTTCTATGGGTCATTGGGTCGATCCCTGGCTGCGCCCCCCCCCCCCCCCCACCCCCTACAACCTTAAATGGGTACCTGGCTTTACAGTGCAGTGTGCAGTAGTAGGGTGTGTCATAGGAGGGAAGATCAGCTAAAACTAATGGCCCATCACTTATTTGGTAGATTTTAGTGTATATAAACAGAAAATAATTTCAGTTTCAATATTTTGCAACCTTTTGCAAGGTAAATTTTAGCGTGAAATTTATCGAAAATCTAACGTACAGCTGCATTAGTGCATTACAATTAAATAGTGAACATTGCTTTCTGACTTCATTCTTTAACAACCCAACTAACAATATTTTTTTCTGTTTCAGATTCTGATGCATTTATAAGTTGATAATATTTGCGATGGCTGCTTGTGTCAGGACGAGGAACCAAAAATCCAGCCATCTCAGTCACTATCTTGGGTCTGGGAGAGAGCTCCTGAAGTCGGAGTTGCCTACATTGAGAGATGCTTTGAGATACGGTGTTTTAATCAGGCAAATCAGTGAAAAGAACCAAAGAACTTACACAAACAAAGACATTGCCAGTGATATGACCAAAGCTGTCTTGGCACAGTACACTCTGGCTAACGCTCGGTTCAAGCCTCCAGTCATAGCAAGTCAGAAGAAGATTAGTGAGAGACTGCTAGCCAGTTGGGAAAAGGCAAGAGATATCTCTCTTGGGAGAGGAAAACTTGCAGTTAAGGACAGCTTTGCCAAGCAACTGGACCAGTTATTTGACATAATTACTTGCAAGTGCCCATTGTTCTCTGTCCTGAGTTTGGATGCGATCGTGGTTGTAAATCCGAGGCCCACATCTCCTGTATTTGCAAGCGTGAACTGAAGATTCCTGTGATTGAACTGGCATTTGTCAAAGCACAGAGAGAGAAGACTGGCAGTATAGGGGCTCTCATGATTTCTAGCCAAGATATTCCGGAGTCCAAGAGACAGGAGGCTGCCACAGAGAGACAGAAGAGGAGAAGAGTTGCCGAGGAAAAGAGACTTGAGAAGGCCCAGGGTGAGGTAAAAAAGGCTGATGATTGGAGTCAAGCTGATTCAGAGTTTAATGACTTCCCCATGGCTGATCCGAGTGCTGACCAGGAGAATGGTGACTTTGTCCCTAACCCAGAAAATAATGATCCCAAACCTTCCAGGCATAAGATTCGAAATAGGAAAGATATCCCGAGCATAGCTCTGGCCAGCATGCGACACCACACTGGTCTCAGAGAAACTGCAGAGATAGCAACAGCTGCCTGGATTGACGGTGGTTTGATAACACCTGATGATGTTCACCTGGTGATAGATCATAACAAAGTAAGGAGAGCTCAGGAGAAACTTGTCAGTAACCTAGAAGAGGAGTTTGATAAGGGGATAAGAGAAAATGGAATCAATTGTTTGTTCTTTGATGGGAGAAGGAATGACACTAAAGTGTTCATGAAAGTTGGAGATTCTGACAAGTTGTTCCCTGCCATGGTGAAGGAGGAACACTACTCCTGCTGCAGTGAACCAGGAGGGAAGTATTTGTGGCATTTCACTCCAGAGAAAGATGACATCAGGAAACCAGCTGAGATAGTGGCAGATAACATTGTGAACTGGCTCAGAGAGAGGAACGTAGACCAGACCCTGCAGGCCATTGGAGGGGACAGCACCAACACGAACACAGGGTGGCAAGGGGGGTCATACAGTGGATAGAGCGGAAGATTGGGAGGAAGCTGGTCTGGATTGTTTGTGACCTCCACACCAACGAGTTGCCACTCAGACATCTGATCCAGGAGCTGGATGGCAAGACTCTTTCAAACAACAGATGGTCTGGTCCTCTTGGCAAGATGCTGGACTCTGCCACTGAGTTAGAAATAAATCCGAGCTTTGAAAAAATCACAGTTGGCCCTCCACTCGTTGAGCTTGCACATACTGTCATTGACGACCTGAGTACTGACCAGTACTATGGTTACATGATTTGCAGTGCCATCAAAACTGGGGTCATGCCTGATAGACTTGCTTACCTGCAGATAGGTCCAGTCCCACATTCTAGGTGGCTCACAACGGCTCTCAGGTTCTGCAGAATTTGGGTCGCTCATCATAAACTGAAAGGGAACCAGCTTCACAACCTGAGACTTATTGTCCAATTCATCGTGAGTGTCTACTTGCCAAATTGGTTCAACACCAAGGTCAAGTCATCATTCTCCGAAGGTCCGAGGCATGTTCTCTTCCAGCTTGAGCTCCTGAGGAGTCAGCCAAGGAAGGTTGTTCAGATTGTGGAGCAGACTGTGAGGAGATCTTCCTGGTATGCTCATCCCGAGGCAGTTCTGCAGACAATGCTCTGCAGTAAGGATGAGGAGGAGAGAAGAGTGGCAGTCAAAAAGATCTTGGATATGAGACTTATGAGAGGATCTGGGCATGACGAATCAGTTGGTGACGATTCCTTCACGGTCAGGAAGACTCCTGAAGTCAATCTAGGTACCAAGACCCTCACTGATCTCATAGATCTGGATAACATCCAGGCTGGCAGTGAGCCCCCCTCTTACCTGCAGCCTCACCAATGTTCAAGTCAGAGCTTTCCTGGACAACCCCATGCATGTCCCTGCCTGGCCCTCGCACACCCAGAGTATAGAGCGTTGTGTACAGCAAGTGAGCGAGGCCAGCAGTCACGTGTACAGCCAAGAGAGGAGGGAAGGCTACATCCGAGCTCAGGTGGTCAGCAGGGAGGTGATGAGTAGAAACAGAAGCAAGAAAGACATGTTCTCTATGGTGTGCAGCAACACCGGGTCGTAGTAGTAAAACCGGTTTTTGTATTTGATGATTTTGTTTTCTAAAGGAATATTAAATTTAATAAATGTGTCAAGATCATTCGTTTCACTATTCTGGATCATTTTCATCCTAATAAATTAACCTGATACATTTACTTTACTTTAAATAAGCTATTTAGTGGTGTTGGTAAAAGGGTGGGAATACTGAATTTTCATAAGATTTCAAGTTAAAATTTACCTAGCAAAAAATAAAAACTTTTCAAATCTGAAGATATCACATGATTCTGCACATAGAACTGCATCATTAATACCATGGGCCGATTTTTCAAACTCCAAAAAAAAAAATTCGCCTCCGTATGACACACCCTAGTGCAGTAGGTCACGCTGTCCCCTTGTTTAACGTAGAACGTGCTGTATTTGACCCACTTTTTTCATTATAAAATCAAGAACCATCGACGTTGTATAGAATACCCTGATACAGCTGTTATCAAAGGAAATACTGACAAGAACATAATTATTAGATTATCGACCATGGTGGGCGGCAGTCTCGGCACGTCACTTATGATTCAAAATTATTTAACAAACAGTTACTTGTTGACACATACCGGTCATACTGTATATCTCCTAAGATGTAGTGATCTTTCAGGGTTATGATCGAAGAAAAATCATCCTGTAATTTGCAGCATAAAAGTCATAAGTCACTCATACAATATATTATACAATTACTACTGCATTCCAGGGCCGTCGTTAGGGGTGGGCTTCCGGTGCTTTAGCCTCGAATGTTTTTTGTCTTGCCCCGAATCTTTTCAAGAATTAATAATTTTTAAAAATCAGGATTTACTTCCATCCATATCAAATAAATTTTATGAGTGTCCTTAATTTATCAATCACTACTCCTGATGAGTACTGCTGTTTCACAGTGCCTTGGGAAGATTGGAACAGCCATGGCAGTGGGTCTTAGAGCAAAACTGTGCAGGTTACCAACAATCTACATGCATAAGTTTCTTCAAAGGGAAACTGTGGACTTGGCCCAAGCACTGCAATTCAATGAGGCAGTCTGTGACACACTGAGAGAAAAGTGCATTGGTGAAATGATTGAAGATCTATACAAGAAAGCAAAAGCCATATGTGAAACTAACCACATCCAGGAGCAGAGGGGTCCAAGACGCAAACAAAAGAAAATGGAGCAGTACAATCGAGGATGCAGCCTGACTAGCGCAAGATATAGTTGCACAGCTGTGAGTGCTAGCTCCCAAATTCGGGATGTTTTCGAGCCTATTACATTATCTGAAGGATATATAAACTTACCAACTTGTGTATAAGGACCTGAGGATAAGATAAGTATCGTCAAGCAACTTTGGTGTTGGGAACTTACTGTTTACCTTACGAAAATAATTGCTCGGGGTCCCATCACTCCTGGCTGGGTGTTGTGGGATGTCAACATTGCCTCATGGAAAATGAATTTTCGCTTAAGAACTCTACATGGAAGAGTAAAGAAAAGATAGTATTGGACGAAGTTCTTGAAGACCTTGAGTTGAGTAGTGATGAGTCTAATACGAGTGATGAAGCACAAGGGAAGTTCGAAAGTGAGAAAATAGAGCTACAACAAGAGGTAGTGAAAAAGAAAGAAATTTCTAAAAGGATGAGGGAGACAAGCCGGCAAGAGGACAGTGAAAGCGGAGAAGTGAAAGAGGAGAAGAGACAAAAAAATCTAGGACAAAAAAGGAGATAGTGGAGAATGGATCAAGAACAGAGCAAAGTGTGGAATTTGAAGGAAGCAGACAAGAACACACACAAGGTGAAGTTGGTCGTGTCAGGAAGAGATTAACTTTTCCACAGTCATGCCCGATGACTTTCCTTGAAAAATTAAAATGGGCAGTACAACTAGGACGGGAGCATCGCAGCTTTGAGCCTCTTTTGAAAGAAGGCACACACAAGCCTTATCTTACAGTGGGGACCATGGAGGCTGTGGAAATGTTGACAACTGTTGGGTACAAGGGATTACTGATGGTTTCGCCAGAGGAGAGCGACATACTACTTACAAAGGTTATAATCTTCAGGTACCCTGTAATACTAGATCCAGAATACTTATTGGATGAAGAAAGATTTGTTTGGGTCAAGAGACATTTAATAAGGGGAGAAGAGAGAAGCCAGGTTATTGCTCAAATGAGAGGAAAGGTTCCAGAGAAAGTGTTTATCACAGGAGCAGGGTATAGGAAGGTGGCACTATATGTGGAGGGACCAATAATGTGTCTCAAGTGTTGCAGATGGGGACATAAGGCCTGGAGCTGTCAACTGGACTCACGTTGTAGATTCTGTGGGAAGAGGCACGAATCTAGCAACTGTAAGGACAAGATCAAAGCAGGAGGGAAAGTGAAGCCTTGTTGTTGTAATTGTGGTAAAACTCACAATGCTAGTTCAATTGCATGCGAGATGAGGCCACGTATGAGAAGTGACCAACAAAGGAATTATTCAGAGAACACTGAAGAAGTACGCTGTGGTTTGACAGTGACAAGACAGCAGGAGAACACACAGACAGTGGAGACAGTGATTCCTGAGAATGCCTGGCATGAAGATTCAAGAAGGATAAGGACTGCGCTTGCGGCCGGAAGCGTTGTTGATACCAGGAACAAACAGAGTAATAAACAAGTAGCAAGTGAGAGTAGTGGTGCAGCCCTCCAGGTTAGTGATAAAACTGTGCAAGAAGTTCTGGGAGAAGAGGTGCTTAAGATGTTTCAGCTTTTGCAAAAGTTAGGTCAGAAAATAGAAGTGATAGAGAAAAGACTTGATACGTTGATAAATAAAGAAAGGGAAAATAAAGCTGTGAATAATGTAGAATTAGAAGGGAAAGAGGAAAGTGAAGAGCTCAAGCTTTTGAAAAATTCAGTGCTTAAAATAAGTATTAAAGGGAAGGAGAGGAAAATAAAGGATTGTGTAGTGCAGGGAGCAACAACTGAAAGTTTTAAAAAGGTGTTGGTAAAGTGTAAAGATGCTGATAAAGAAAAACTTTTGAGGAAATGGGAATCTGTGCAGGAGGATTGGGCCTTCTTAAAGAATCTGATTGGAAAGGATATAAAATGTGTAAATATTAATCATGGATCTA
Organism: Homarus gammarus; assembly: GCA_958450375.1. Lineage (NCBI taxonomy): Eukaryota > Metazoa > Arthropoda > Malacostraca > Decapoda > Nephropidae > Homarus > Homarus gammarus. The sequence continues at coordinate 177,257 of CAUDMG010000767.1, read as the reverse complement.
GCTAACCTTAAGATAATGTCCTGGAATGTTAATGGTCTACAAAATAGAGTGACAGATGTACATTACTTTACCCTTAAAAATAATATTGACATAATTACCCTTCAAGAGACTGGGGACAGGAAAGGCGACCTGCTTAAACTGTCTGGATATAAGGGATTTCATCTCTATTCGGGTAGAGTACAAGGAATAGAAAGTGTCTGTATAAAGTTATATTTGAAGGAAGGAGAATTGAACATAGCAAATTTGTATATTTCTGGAGGCTGTTTTGACCTCAACTTCTTACCAGATTGCATGTTTTTGGACTCAACTTTGGCTGTAGGCGATTTTAATGCTCGACATCCAAGACTCGAAACAATGGGGAGAATTAATAGTAATGGTATAAAATTTGGGCAATTTTTACAAGATCACCCAGATGCTTACTTGTTAGGAAATAAGGAAGTGACTCATATTAAAGGAGGAAGGTTAGACTATGCTTGCATGATAAGCAGTCAGGGAGTCCAGAGAGAATGTGAGATAATAAGGGAGCTAGTCAGTGACCATTTTGTTGTGTATGTTCAATTACCATTAGGGAAGAGACAGGTGAGATATAGGAGGAAGAGATTGAAACTAAACAAGGATGACACAGAAGTGTTTACCCAAAATATAGAGAAATGATACAGAAATTATGCACCAGTCTGTATGGATAGCTTTTATAATGACTTAGTTGGGGAGATAGAAAGATATTTAACTAAGTCAACACAGAAAAAAATAAATTATAAGAGACATGGGGCTAGGAAACACTGCTACACCATTGACAAAATGTTGAAGGGATGGACACAAATGTTAAGGGCAGCACATAAAGATTAGGTAAAGAATGGTAGAAGAGAAGAAGATCGGGAAATCTTCATGGATATAGCCAAAATATGTGGGCAGGCTAGGAAGGAGGCAAGGGAGAAATAGTGGCAAGATTTTGCACAGCACATTGGGGAGAGTAAAAATCTCAAAGAAATATGGCAGGATATTAACAAAATTAGAGGAAAAAGGAGTAATTTTATTAGCCATCCTCATCCAGAGGAAGAAGCGCATAAACTGGTTGACAAATGGGCTAAAGCAGCTAGTGTTGCCTCCCTGCCTAACAGGAGAATAGAAGCATTAGATGAGTGGCAAAATGAAAGAAAAAGATTTATTTCATCAGCTCTAAATATTTGTGATGTAACATGTGTAGATATTACTCAAGATGAGTTATTTAATGCTGTTAAAAGAGGAAAATCTACAGCACCAGGCGAAGATGGTGTGACATGAAATTTTGAACTGCTTAGTTGGTATGGAAAATAGTCCATTATTAGATTTATTCAACATGAGCTATACAGAGGGTAGATTACCAACAGAATGGAAGAAAGCGATAGTTATTCCTGTCCCTAAGGCAACTGGTGGAAACAGGCCAGTGTCTTTAACATGTTGTTTTTCCAAGATGATGGAGAGAGTATTATTAAATAGGTTTGTATATATTGTGGGGGAAAATCTATCTTGTAATTTATTTGGTTTTTTGGAAGGGAAATGTACTTCAGACTGTGTTATAAAATGTTTATCAAATGATGCAGACAGATGTAGAGTTTTGTGGATTTACAAGGAGCATTTGATAAAGCTCACAGTGAAGTAGTTATGAATGAACTGGCTGCTCTAGGGGTATCAGGAAAGCTGTTACACTGGATAGGTGACTACTTGCATGGAAGGAGAATCTGTGTATGGTATCAGGGATGTTTGTCTGAGGAAAGAGCACTTGAACTAGGCACTCCCCAAGAGGGAGTATTGAGTCCAATGTTATTTAATGTGTTAATGAACAAGATAGCCTCACACAAATATCACAAAGGAGTTGTAACCATCATTTATGCAGATGACATCTTATTTCAAGGAAACTCGATCAAAAATTTGTCGATTGCATTAAATAATTATAGTGTTCTTTCTCAAAAGATGGGCTTAGTTATCAATGAAGAATAAACCAAGTGTGAATGTAAAGGAAGAGGAACTGAATCCGTTTTTCTAAATTGAAAAATTGTTGAGAAAGTGTCAAAGTATAAATATTTAGGAATGTATATTGGCTTTACTAGTGAAAGTAAAGAGGTAGAAATATATCATGTCCCCACTCAATGTAGAGCAAGATTACAGCCCTTGAAGGCTCTAGCATGTTGTGGTAAAGGTGCTGGGGTACCCATACTGAGAATGATGTATATTTCTACCATCAGATCACTTATAGACTATGCAGCACCTGTCCTCTCTTGTACTGGTGAAGGAAGGCTACGGAAGCTTGAGATCATGCAAAATGAAGCAATGAGAATAATTTTAGGGTGTCAAAAGAATGCAATGATTGAGATAATGAAAATGGAACTAGGGTTACAGAGCATTTCACAGAGGGTCAATGAAATTAATACAGTTGCAGCAGTTCGATTAATGAGAGGGAACAGTAGGGGTAAATTTGTACAAGATATAAATGACGGTTTAAAAGATAAAAGGACCTTCTGCAGGCAAGGCAAGAGAGGATACATGAATGGATTAGTAAATATTATTAAAAAATGTAATCTGGCAGACTGGTGTACAGCTGTTCAGAAAAGTTGTATGAATCCACCCTGGGAAGAACGAGAAGTAGAGTTAGACATAGTGCCTCTCACAGTGAAGAAATCATAACATGAACCAGGACAGTTAAGGGCTTTATATGGGAATAAAATTAGTTATTTGCCTAAAATAAACACATTGCATGTATATTGTGACGGTTCAGTTATGTCAAGTGGCAGGGCAGGGTGCGGGATCCTTATAAGACAGTACACAGAACAAGGAAATGATGACATCAAAATTGGACTTCGGTTGAGCAGTTTTATTTCATCAACACAAGCTGAGTTATATGCAATGTTAGTAGGATTGGAAAATGTTGTAAAGAGGTATAAAGATGCATATTTTTTTGTTGATAGTAGGGCAGCTTTGGATTCTTTGAACAGTGGGAGTCCAGTCTTTGGACACTGTTACGAGTTGGGGATTTAGAATATAGTTATACTGTACGTCTACCCAGATCCCAACAGGTAACAACAAAAAAAAAACAAAGACAATCGGACATAAAAGGGTAGACAAAGGATGCGAGTTTTTGTTGTATATAATAAAGTACCATAAATTCCTTAACAAAATATTCAGCTTATAAACTACCCTTAACCAAACTTAACCTAAACATGAACAGTATATACTGTACATAGTAATAAAACATAAAACAATAGTGAAGCAATGTGGAGGGGGGAGAGGCAATACAAGATTACAAATACTTAAGTGAGGAGCTGAGATGGCTGACGAGCAAGGCTGAGTATGGTAGAAGACGGTAAATAGTCACTGTGCCGTAGGTTTCCAGGATAGGTGATCCTGTGGTCGCTTCCCAGAGTGAAGTGTGTCCTCTCCTCGAATTGGAGCTGACAAAGTAGACTGAGGCGGAAGTGACGCAACAACCAGGATATGGAGAAGGGAAACCCGGAAGTGGTAACTAAGACGAGCCATACTCGTGTCTCGTCCCTAGATGGCGTTGATCGTGGTGCTGGGTAGGTAGATGAAGACAATCGGTGGAGGGGTTCGTAACAACACATTATTGGATCATGTAGAAAATTAGTAAATACAATAAGGAAAAATGGCCATAATGTTCAATTTGTATGGGTCCCTTCACATGTGGGGATTGGTCTTAATGAAGCAGTAGATATAATAGCAAAAAGAGCCACGGAAAAGGCTGAGATCGACATAATACGTACTAAAACCTTGAAGCAATTAAGGAGCAAATTACGGAAAATACAATCAATAGAAGATAATTTCAAAAGGAATGAAATATACGAGAAAAGTGAAACAATGAAACATTACCATCATGTTCTCATGAACACAAAATTTACATATGGGAAAGATAGGAGCAGGTGGAAAGATTCAGTGTATATGAGGTTAAGATTAGGATATAAATGTTATTGGGAACTTGAAGCTGAGAGAAGTGAACAGGATAAAGAATGTAGAGTTTGTAGAACATCCAGATCCCATACCCTGCCACATTTTATACTGGAATGCCCATTGCTTAATGTATATAAAAATGCCCATATAAATAATGTCCCCAAGCAAATAGAGTGGATGTTTAAAAAGAGGAAAATAGATGAAATATTAAAGAAATATAGAAATTTTGCATCTAGAATATAACTATGTACTATAACTGATTATATGAAACATTAGGAGGGATTTATGTGAGTCCTGAGAGGGACATTCCTGGACTGGGGTGGGGATGACTTATGTCACTTCATCCCTTTGAGATGTATTAATGTTTTTTTGTATCTCAATAAACGTATCAATCAGTCAATCAATGGAGCAGTATGTGGTGGAGGCCTCTTGTGGAACAAACTCCAATCTCAGCAATGCAGAACTTCTGAAAAGGAACTTGTATTGCCTTGCCTTGACAGAATGATTAATGAGCTTGACCAACGATTTACTGGTGTAGAAGCTGATCTCATGAAAGGTATCCAGGCTTGTCTCCCAGCTTCTGTGACTTTCCTCTCTGAAGAGATCTTAACAAAAGTTGCTACACACTACAAAATCCAGCTGGAATCAGAGGAAATGCTTGTTGCTAAGAATTTTCTAGCTAGGAAGAAGGTGACAGGTGCCACTCCTGACATGCTCAGTGTATACAGGTTGCTCGATTATGATGTTTCCACCTCTGAAAGCCATCTTTCAAGCGGCACTGACCATTCCTGTCAGCAGCTGCAGCTGTGAGCGATCCTTCGGTGCCTTGAGACGTCTACACACATGGTTAAGGAACACTATGGGACAGGACGGACACCATCACCTGGCAGTTCTGTCCATTGAAAATAATACACTGGATAGTATTTAACATAATGAAGTCATCAACAGATGTGCCAGACTCAAATCAAGTAGTTATAGTCTGATCCCCCCCCCCCCCTCCAAAAACTAAAGGTGTGCCTAGTGTGGTAATCAGTCATTAAGTTAGTGAAGGGATAGAACATGTCAATATTACTTTTGCAACATTTGATACATTAACCAATGTTAACACCCAGTCAGCATGTTCACATGTCTCATTACACTGGTAAGACAAACACAGACACTCAACAGAACAATAACAATCCACAAGCATTGATCACCATATACACAAGTTACACAAACTTGACACACGTTGGCCTACTACTTCCATTATACACATCCTAGGAATTTTCTAAAATATATATATATACCGTATATATATATATTGATAAAATCACACGGGAAAATGGAAACAACGGAGCATCTTAGCTTTCGTCTTTATTCAAGATGTCTTGAATAAAGACGAAAGCTAAGGTGCTCCGTTCTTTCCATTTTCCCGTGTGATTTTATCAAGATTTATCTTATCCACGTTTTCATTGTGGATTTACATGAAATATATATATATATATATATATATATATATATATATATATATATATATATATATATATATATATATATATATAAAATTTTTGCTGTATTTAGACCGTTTGGTTTCTTCTTTTAACTGCCTTCAAATGGCAGGAAATGCTGGCACAGACAGTCTAAATTCAAAAAAATTCCAGGGGGAGCATGCCCCCGGACCCCCCAAAACTCGCGCCTTCGGCTCTCGTGGTTCTATAGAACTCAGGGCTAAGCCCCCAATGTCCTGAAGGTCTAGCTATGGCCTGCTGCAGTCTTGTTACTATCATTAAAATTCACCATTTATTTTAGTTTTGTAATTATTATTATTTCTATATATGTAATATCCACAGCATCATTTATATGTTACATTAAAAGAATCAGTAGTAGCAGTTCGGTTAACGTTGTACAGTGCATTTCATGTAGAAATTTGTACTATATCCAGAGGGTACTGTATATACCTTAACTGTGTGTAATACAACTATATAGCCAACCCTGAGACCCAGAGGCACCATGGTCGCTTTCCGCATTCTTCTTTGTATAACTATAATGCTTACAGACACTGCTCTCCTTATACCAGTAAGTACACAACACATGCTTTATAACTATTAGGTGATGCAAATAAAGAACTAGACATAAACATTATCTCATCCACTCTTTTTTTTTGGGGGGGGGGGGGGAGGAGATGTTTAATTGTAATGATCAGATGTTTGTCTACCTGGACAAGTTTCACTTCGTACTAAACTAACAGTAGCATAGTCTATTCTCTACACGTTTGATCCTTTAGTATTCATATAACACACACACACACACACACACAGAGCTGTTTGGTTTTACATACTGTGCAGGACAATTATCAAACAAAACGTTGCAGTTTGTTTTCTCATACTGAATCTTATCACTCATTTAACATTTTTTTGCCAGAATTTACGATTACACCAATAATGCCACCGACACTATTAGAATGAAGATAATGTAAGATAAGAGAGACGCACCTGACCACCACACCACCACTCACATGTAAACATACGCGGAGCTTCATTGAATATTAGATTATACGATCTTTTTGTTTACCTCACTAAAGTATGGCGCGAGTTAAAATGTAAACAACACCAGTACATTTCTTGTATTTCCTTACAATTGTAGCATGATGAGTTTAGAGGAAGTTAATATTTATAAAAGAGTGGGCTGTCGTTGGTTGAGGTGCAGCTTCCTCCCCCAACTCGACGGGTTGGTGTACGGTTGTTGTCGACGTTATAATGTCAGCATTGTGTTTTAGCAACGAAGGTTTCAAAGTGTGTAAGTATATTAGTAATTATACTAATCCAGCGACTATTACAAATTATAAGAGACACGTCTGTATTCTAGTGTACTGGAACTGGATGACTTCCACAGGTTAGTTAGACCTAAAAAATTGACTGTCGCTCATCTCACTCGGTTTACAGTCAGCAAGGTCCGTAGATCCTGAGGTTTTAGGACCATGGTTTAGGTCAGGTCACGTTTGGATAGATTGGGTCAGTTAAGAGTTAGTCTGATGTGGTTCATTTTTCTTTCATCAGGAAGAGTTTGTTCGATATTATGGAATAATATCAATGTAAATTAATACAGTTTATTCTCGTGGTGGTGCTCACTGCTTGGCCTAATTATGAACGATTTTGACCTTGATACCGCTCTCTACACCACACCCTTCAACGCGGCTATTGTAGGTGTGGTACAGCTGCGGGCCACATCATTTAATCATGACAACCACTTCCTGCTAGTCCCTGCTAGCCAAGATTAATAAATATACAGTACATATATAAAGTTGTCTGCATGTTTCAAGTTACACTCGTCACCAGCTAGAATACCGACCAACCACACCACAGGTCAGTTGCTGTCATAACGTTAAGTACACCACGGGTTACCGGCTATCATATTGTCAAGGTGCCTTCAAGAGTCCCGTGTATTACAGGCGCGGATCCAGGGAGGGGGTCCTGGGGGTTCGGACCCCCATTTTTATCAGAAAATTCCACTACCTTTTCTTTAATGCAGTATTGTACTCAGGCATCTGTGTATTGTAAAAAATAATTACTATGGCTTCAAAATGGCCTCAAAATGCCCATGATATTGGTCAGCTGGGTGGGGTCGCTGTGCTCGCCATGTTTCCCCACCCACAACTTCTTGGATCCGCCCCTGTGTTGTGTTTGCTAAAGGAATAAGAAGTAACAAGCAGGTATTACAGTGTGACAGGTGTGACAGATGGCAACATAGTGCCTGCAACACAGGTTTTCCCAGACAACAGTGTGTGGACATGTCAGTGATGAAAAGTGTAACGCTGACGTGACAGTATGGCCTGATTGGCCTGGTGTCCCGGATGCTGGCAGTGTAATCTATCTGTCGACGCTGATGTCAAATGGATTCTTTTATTATTGTTGTTTTAATAGTTTGTGAAGTTAATCTCAAAGTGCCTACTTTAACTTTCTCGTTTTTTTTTCCAATGTAGAACTTACTGTACGCATCGCGCATTGTTGGAGCTAACAGTGGAGACGACACAAAAGACGAATCAAATATATCACATTTCCACTGAGCAGCTGCGAGCCAAGATAAGGTTTCCTGTCAAAAGCAGAACATCAGCGCTGCAATAGCTATCTATGCTGTGACTAAACTTGCCCTTATCATGACATTTAATGTCTCGCATTAAATGTTAGGAAGGGTTACAGCCCTCTTATCTGGATCATAACACTTGACTTACGCCCCCGGCCCCCGAGTACCTGGTAAGGGGTTTCTGTGTGTTTCAGTGTATATTCGGTTATGGTAAATTAGGTTTTATTATGGTTAGGTTAGGTTAGCAGTGGCGTGTCCAGGACATTTTGGATGGGGTGGCCAAGGTGAGGCACAGAGTCAGTGTGGGGGGGGGGGGGCATATAAAATTTCAAATGAATGCCAGGTGATGGACATGCGTAAATACCGTGGTTCAATGAATTTAATGCTTCAAGTTAGGTCTGTGCATCTTCCTATTGAAATAATTCATACATCAATTTTCAAACTCATGACATTATCTATTTCCATGTTTGAACTCAAGGCCAGGATGATATATTAAGAAAATGAGCATACAACACTAATTTCACTTTCAAAATGTCTTCTATAACTGTAAAGTAAAATTACTAGAATAATACCAACTTAAACCTGTTGAAGAATATAGATAACTTAAGATACATCTGCTGTTTGGTTTTCCACCTATTATATTTTCAGGGAATAAAAAAATCATTTTAACTATTCAAACAAGCCTCTTCCCAACCAATAATGTCCAAATGAGGTCACACCACAGTAACCTAAGAGCAATAATGATACATGGTAAGGTAATAATCCACTTAACTCCGTTTATTAAATATAATGTAAATGAAATATAAATTAAATATCAATAATATAGTGAATATTGTTCAAACTCACACTGTAATACAGGAGCACAAAAAAGAACATAAAATCCACATAAAGTTCAAAGCCACAACCCTTATATTACAAAGCTGTATACAGTACAATACTATACACCTTTAGAACAGTTTAATTCGCCTGTTCTCGTGCAGAATAGTGATCATTTTAATAAACTCGTCCTTGTCTAATGACTTCGCTCTTCTAGCTTCAATTCTGAGAACACTCAGGTTACTCAGTCTGCTGCCGCCATAGTTGTGCGCAAATGGCTCTTTATGAGTTTAAGAGCTGAGAAGCTGCGCTCTCAGAGAGCGCTGCTGTCTAGGACTCTAGGAACACCATTAGCTCGAATACACTGGACAGCTTCTGCACTCCACTTTGAGTTTTCCTTTCCCAAATCCTCTTTGCTTGGTGCAGCTCATGGCTGAGATCTTCAACATCACACTCATATATCTCTGCTAAGCAAAGTACAACTTCCTCCTCCAAGAAACTCTTGCTCCTTGGGTCCAGGGCATGTATTCCTTTCATGATGTGACAATTTGGTTTAGGGAAGCGTCTCTGCAACTCACAAACAATGGTGTCCACGATGGGGTAGAATATCTTCCCCCTGAAGCTGTCTTTGTCACCAACATTACACCTCTGCAGTTGACTTTTTGTGACCTCTTCTCAGCATTTTCAACAGTAACATTGCACTCATTAGCAGTGTCTACAATGCATTTCCATAGCTCCTCAACAAATGACTCGTTCCTGTACTTGTGAATTGTATCCTGAAGTGCTTCAACCAAATCCACCGCCCTAGCTTGGTCAAGCGAAGGTGATTGTAGCATGTCGAATAGCAACTTAGTGTCCCCAGAAAGTTTTCGAAAAGTTGCAAGACGACCAATAAATGTGAGGTCTATTTGTGTAAGGAAACTTAGAGCTTCTACAGATCTGTCTCCACTGTTTTCAAGGTCTATCTCATGCAGAACACGTAATATAGCAGATAATATAGCCATTAGATTCCTGCAAGCCAAGTACCTACATGCCCACCTGGTGTACAAGCCAAGTACCTACATGCCCACCTGGTGTACAAGCCAAGTACCTACATGCCCACCTGGTGTACAAGCCAAGTACCTACATGCCCACCTGGTGTACAAGCCAAGTACCTACATGCCCACTTGGTGTACAAGCCAAGTACCTACATGCCCACCTGGTGTACAAGCCAAGTATCTACATGCCCACCTGGTGTACAAACCAAGTACCTACATGCCCACCTGGTGTATAAGCCAAGTACCTACATGCCCACCTGGTGTACAAGCCAAGTACCTACATGCCCACCTGGTGTACAAGCCAAGCACCTACCTGCCCACCTGGTGTCGCTAAGTTTTCGCAATTCCCTGGGCTCACCTTCATATATTTCCCTCTGAACATCCATCCACTGCTGGTGCACCTAGGACCCTGACCTGTACACGTAGAGCTTCTGAAGCAGCGAAAAAAGCATTCAGCCTCAGGAACTGACTTCACAGTGTCAACTAGCACCAGGTTAAGGCAGTGTGCATTACAGTGGACATAGAAAGCATGCTTAGCTTCTGCTTAAAATTCTGGCTGCCACTCCAAAGTGTTTCCCACTCATTACTGCTGCCCCGTCATAACCTTGCCCAACGAGATTGGATCTATACTCTAGCCCATACATTTCCAGGCAGACTTAACTGAACAGTGTGGACCTCATAATAATTATTGCGTTGCGCTCGAAGTTGATTTAATTCATTTGTTCAACGACCTATCACCGTAAACATCTCACCACTTCTGAGTGGGGTGGGGGGGCACTGGGGTGGCCAATTAGATTTCAGGGGGTGGGCTACCCCAGGCCACCCCCTGGACACGCCACTGTAGGTTAGGTTACGTGCGAGGAAGGGAGCCAGCAAACTGTGTCGAGCAATCCTAAATCTTGTAAGCCCAGGACGGGGTGGTTGGGGAATGGGACAACTGGCCGCCGCCATCTGGCCGCCGAGGACTGGGGATAAACTGCAAACGCCTAATTTTGCGCTCTCAGGGCAGGTTAGGTTAGGTTAGGTTAGGTTAGGTTAGGTGCTTCATGGGCTGCGGCCAGATGGCGGCGGCCAGTTGTCCTAGACCCGGGTGGTTGGGCTTTCAGATGTGACACACCTGCATGTTAGCTGACCAGTGACCTTTGATATCGGTACATTTCAGAGTGACAGGAAGCTGCCACACTCACTTACCACCATGTAATCACACAATAACAACATGCACAGAGCTTATTGGCAGAGTGATGATAATACATACAGCTTTATCACTGCTCCTCCGCCTTTTTACGTTGAAGCCATGACCACATGATTTCAGTAGTAGTAGTAATAATAACATTAATAATAATAATAAAGGTGATAATAATAATACTAACACATAATGATATATATTACCAAGGTGTACAATATCTGTTCTGTCCGTTATATCCAATAGAAAGTATAGACAGATAAATCCAACTTCATGTCTTATAACGTGTTAGCAGATAATAACGCAGTTTTCTGTCTGTTATATTTCGTAGACGGTTAAAACCTAGTGTTATATTTCGTAGACTGTTAAAACCTGTTATAATTATGTTGAATTCACTGTGGGTGAAAAGCAGCTAAAATTTTCAAATAATCATCCTGCTGAAGATGTTAAGTGCTGCTGACTCTATCATGTGACCAGCTTTGCCCACATTAAAGAAAACATTACAGTGTACATTCTTGATATCTGCACTTAATTATGGTGTAAAGATGACTTAATAGATATACTGATAACACTGGTCAACAAAGTTTTTGTTGCATTGCTATAAACACTTGATTCTACCTAATTTGGGTGTGCTGATCTCATATCTGAAGTTAGTTTCTTTCTGTAAGCTCTAGTTTTTTTGCAATCAAGGTATTTTGAAATTTCAAAATTTCGTCTTCGTCTTATTGACCTCGTCGTCTATCTTGAAAAATATGTCATTAAACTGTCATTAAATTAGCTGGGTAATAAACAATAAAATATTACATATTCTAAATTTATTCAACAACACAATTTGAAACATGTTCCATCTAAAACAAAGGTTGAAATTTGTATAAAACTCATTGTTAGGTAAGAAATTTGTTACTATGAGGAGACAAAGCCCAATCACATTTTAGCCAGGTAGGAATTTGCGCTTGAAGCTCTTGTGTTTGTGAAATGTCTCAGGGCACTCTCGTTTAATGCTCCAGCAGTAGTCTGCCATCATAAGTTTGTCCCATCTCCCTTGGTAGCGGTCTTCCATGGTCTTGAGATCCTGATGAAACCGCTCGCCTTGCTCGTCACTTACTGCCCCTAGGTTCTCAGGGAATCTATCAAGATGACTATATAGGAAATGGAGTTTGACACTCATATTGCATCCAAGGTCATGAAAGGCTGACAACATGGTTGCTACAAGGGTTTCATAGTTGTCAGCCTTTTTATTACCAAGAAAGTTTTCCATTACCGCCACAAATGAAAGCCATGCACCCCTTTCCTTGTCGTCCATCTTTCTGACAAAGTCTTGATCACGTACAAGTGCACGAATTTGTGGTCCATCAAACACACCTGCCTTTATCTTCTCAAATGACAAAGCAGGGTGAGCAGAGACTATGTGTTGGAAGCATTCACCATCAGTATTTAATGCTCTGACAAACTGTTTCATCAGGCCCAGCTTGATATGGAGAGGAGGAAATATGATCTTTTCTCGACTGACGATTGGATCATTGACAATGTTTGGCATACCAGCTTCCAGAGTCTCACGTAAGGGCCACTCCTTCAGGTTCCAATGCCTGTCTCTAGCTCGGCTGTCCCACATGCAAAGAAAGCAGGGATACTTTGTAAATCCTCTTTGTTGGCCAAGAAGGAAGTTCACCATTTTGAGGTCAACACAAATTGTCCAGTTGTGCTCATGGTATTTTAGCAGGTGAATCACAGTTTAAATAATGTCATTATACTCCTCTCGTAAGCACACAGAATGACCCACTGGAACAGCTGCATAGACATTACCATTATGTAGTAGCACACACTTCAGGCTACGCTTACAACTATCTAGAAATAATCGCCAGTCATTTGGACTATACAATGGAATCCCTAATTCCTGGAGAAGACCCGGGATATTATGACAGTAAACAAACTTATTCTCCTCTGTAAAGAATGGCACAAAATCCTGTTCCCGCTTTCTGAAGTCTGAAACTTTTGTGGTCTGGTTCAGTAGAGCCTTTTCTTGCAACCTAGAAGCTAGAACTTCTGCTGCATTTTTGGAGAGACCCAAATCACGCACAAGGTCATTCAGCTCTGGCTGACTAAACTTCTGAGGGGTTGATGACTCTGGTTTACCATCAGAAGAATCGTCGGAATCTGCAAGTATTTCTTGAGTTTCATGTTCACTCTCTTGGTCTTTGTCGCTTCCCTCCTCTTCAGCTGGAGACAACCCATTAAAAACTGGAACTGGTAGCTCATCAGAGTGCAAAGTAGGTCGAATTGCTGAAGGGATACTAGGATACGATATTTTATGTCTGTTTTTCTTGCCAACACCCTTCGTATTGATCAGACAAAAATAGCAGTCAGTTGTGTGGTCCTTCGGTTCTCGCCAGGTCATGGGAATTCCGAACGGTAAGCCCTTACGTTTTCCTTTTGTCCAGTCACGCAGCATTTCTTCGCAGTTATGACACACAGCATGTGGAGCCCATTTTTTGTCTTGGTCGCCAAGAGTAAGTCCGAAGTACGCTTTATAGCCGCGCCTCACAAACGATGTTATATTGCGCCTCTGACGAATAAGCGTGAAGTATCCACAAATATAACAGAAGGCATCAGGTTTGTTCACACATTGATTTCTCTTTGTAGCCATGACCAAATCTGAAAGAAAAAACAGACAAAATTATATCTCCCTATTGATACCATAATCGTGTAATTAATTAATTTGACCGCAAACGGCTAGAATGTAAAACCTCAAAATGCATGAAAACTGGAGCATGCAGAACAAAACTGGTTTCAAATATGAAATCAGCAGATCAAAAATGGTAAGAAACAGTAAAGAAATCTCATGCAACTGGGAATTATAAAAAATTTGTTGTCCTGTGTAATCAATAATAATGTTAGATATATATATATATATATATATATATATATATATATATATATATATATATATATATATATATATATATATATATATATATATTAAGTAAAATCGTATAGCAAGTTTACGTTGGTTTAGTAGCATCTCGCTTCTAGAAGTATCTTTACGGGGGTCCGATGCATTTCAAAATGAACACCGCGACTACTGTTGTCTCGGTAGGGTTGTCAAAATCCTTCATCCGTTGTGTCATAATTAGTGTCTCACGCAAACTTACAAGCATACTTTCTGGAGAGAGTTACATAACGAATGGTTGTATACACATAGTGGTAAACAGAATGTCGATTTAATAAACAAAATACAACGGTAATATATGTTAATGACTCATAACCATAATGTTTTTGTTTTTTTTTATCTGAAATCCCTTTTATGTGTCTGTTTTCGTAAGGGTGAACTATCCAAGCCTAATTCTACATTCCTGGTTCATTACAAATTCCCAAAGGCCTGGATAGTTACAAATGTGTCTCGTTCCTTAGATAAAAACTTAATGGTATTCAGGGCCCATTGTCTAGTACACTTCATATGCTATGGTTTATATATACAGAACTCTATAGCATTATGATTTTACTTCTTTTTTCTTGTTTGTGTAATTGACAAGAGGTGGAAGTATGTAGACTGTAGAACAATATAAGTGATCAGTGAACTACAGTATATATAAAAGGTTGATTTACTTAATTACTGTACATCATGGATAAGAAATATGAAGATAAATTATTTAGTCGTGAGAGAGAGAGAGAGAGAGGGAGAGAGAGCGTTGTATATGGATGGTAAGGCGTGAGAGGACTGGAAATGTCTTAAGAAGTGAGAGGTGCGAGGAATAAGGAAGGTGAAAAGTGAAGGGTTGGATGGCTGCTTGCAACTGTACTTCACCTCGGTATTAACTCGAGGACTAACACACGGTTTGCCTTGATATTAACACAACAAGCACATATTATTATATCCTGAGACTCAAAAAGGATTAAATTGCTTGAAGAATTTCCCTCCATGACGTCACTTACGAAGACATTTCTGCTGATAGACTTTTTCTCTTCTTGGTAACTCTGCCATTAAATGCCTCGAATATCCCTTGTTTCATCCGCCCATTGTATTAGCCCTGTGCTATCGATGATACCCTTATCATGCTTCATTTTTACAACTTTCTTATCAGTGTCCAATAACACACTCCCCCTCGTCTTTCATGCGGGGATAACACAGCCTTCTCGCTTATAGAGGACATTCATATACCATTATGTACATTAAGTGTATTTATATGTTGATGAACTACAGTCATCTTGTAAGGCTATTATCATAATGTACTGTACTTGTATATGTAGAGCCAAGGTAAAATATACAGTTGAAGAAGACCGTGAGCAAAAGTGTTGGTTAATGTGCTTGTCCAGCTGTGTCCGTGCCGTCTGTATGTAGGTTGTTGTGAGTCACGTGAGGGATTATGTAGTCGCTCTTCATGTTGAATTGTATTTTGGTCTTCATCTGGGGTGGGCATATAAACAGCGTGAGCACCCCGCAGCCTCAGGTCCGTCCTGTGATGTTTGAGCAAGTTGGATAGATAATACGATCCCAAATTCTGAAGGTCCGCTTGTGAACACACTTCCAGAGGATCACTCAAATAACTTAATGATCTCAGCACTTATTTCCTGCCTTGATAATCAAAAGTCATCGCCTGCAGTTTTCATTGCTTTCTCAGTCACTTTGCGTTAATGAAACTTAAGCGCTAAGTAAAACACGTTCCACAATTGTATAAGAACTTGTCACATTTGTCTCGCCTGAAACACAAAACAAATTTGTGTTAAAACTAATATTAGAAAAAAGTAATAGTGGAGTAAACTCACATTGTACATAAAAGCTTAGCTAGTATTTGTATCACCGTATTTTGTGGTGTGAAACAGTGTGATCCTATCTGTAGTGTTCATTGAACGTAGTGAGGAGGATTAGGACGTAGATTTATAAACATTTTACGTCGGGTTGACAAAAGTTCAGAGCTCCACTGATACGATGAAAGGCTTATTACATTTCTTACACGTTGACAGATTTTAAAGTCCTCCATGTTGTACGATAATAGTAAGACAGTTTACAACGGAAAGGTCACGGGGATACGCGCTTCACCAGGGTGGTATTTGATGATAAAACATGGTTTTCAGCGTCATGACGAGAGCCCCACTTCTAACATTTACAATTAAAAGCAGCAAAAACGCTGAAAAATCTCACAACGTATTGGCAGTGCATGGGGGTTTTACCACAAAACGTAAATTTCTCGAATTATCAAGCTACACATCCTGCGAGTGCTTGTCAGCACCGGAAACACTGTCGTCGCCATGTGTTGGACCGACTAGCCATTTACAAACTACCTGTAAGACACTCGGTTTGTGTCCTAAGGGTCGTTGGTTCGATCTCGGGGCATTCCCAGTCCACCGAGCTGTAGATTGGTACAGTAGGCCTTACTTTACAAGTTAGGTGAGCGAAGGCAGTCAGGGCTTTGGCACCCATTTTTCTCTTTTTTTTCATAATTGGGTAATGATTTAGATCTTTAAGGTAAATGAGGAAAACTTAATATGGTGTAACAATACGTCTACAGCAGCTTTTAATGTTCATATGAAATTGGTCAGAACGAACAATCGGAAATTCATATTTTGTGTGAAGTGTCTTCCCGACCCTAACTTATAGCGCCGGGATAATGTTCTCAGCGTGACAATAATCTCTGAACAAGAATGACCAAGAACTGTTCCTGGGCTGCGTTAAACTAGACTTGAAAATGTTTACTTACGCGGGCAAAACATTTGCAGTTAGGTCAAGAAAGGCTAGCATTGTGCTGACTAAATGCAACCAAAATCTGTCTTTCGTGAGAGCACAACTTGGTAGACCTCTTGTACGTGTCAATTTGATTTTACATTTCTGAAGTGGTGATAATCAGATGTTATGTTTTTACTGTTTTACTTGTTGGTAGCAGTGAGGAGAGTTAATACTCACATCCACGGGATCACGTGTGGGTAGGGTGGTCAGCGTTGTCTGTGTAAGCTATTGTTGTTCAATAAAATTGAGACATTCCATAACTGGAAATTCATAAATGTTACAGGAATAAATGTGAAAGAACTATTCAAAACAGTCTGCAGGAGTGACTTTAGTAATTTTATTTGATCAGTCTCAGTAGTGTTCGTAGTGGCAGGTGGTTTTTCCTACCCATTACGTGGGACCTGAAGTTGAGTCGAGAGAAGGTTGTCTTTCGCCTACAAACTTGCCCGAAATGAGAGCTCAAACTGCGGTAGGTTCTGGATCAGAGGAAAATAAGAACCTCATCTTTCGAGAACGAAGGCTAGCGTCACCGCCCCAGGATGCTGTCTACCACGTGGCCTTCTAATGGATGTCCAGACATGTCGGCACCTTGGGAAATTTGGCAGCAGATGGCTGCCGAGACTTGCTCAACCAAATTAACACCTGAACCCTACAGCAACTTAGGATTCAAAGTCTTCGTAAACAGAGATAGGTCAGAGAGCTGGCATTTCACTTGACTCCCCGCCCACCGGGTACAATGCCCTCCGTAGATTACCTGGCCTGTCATATACCCTGTATCTACGAGAGAGGGTCGTGAAAAGAGCAAATGATCGTGGCTCGTATTATCATTGGGTACAACTTTACTTGGGAG
Source organism: Homarus gammarus (assembly GCA_958450375.1). Classification (NCBI taxonomy): domain Eukaryota; kingdom Metazoa; phylum Arthropoda; class Malacostraca; order Decapoda; family Nephropidae; genus Homarus; species Homarus gammarus. The sequence goes on along the minus strand of CAUDMG010000767.1, from coordinate 159,654 downwards.
TCTGGTAACCCCGTCTCTATGCATTGTACTAGAGACCAGACAGCCACACCCTTGCTCACAACCTCCGGAGATAGCCCCACACACAAAGCTTCCATGTTGACTGCTGGACCGCCACTCCACGGCCACCTAAAGGAGAAACATGGGTCTTCATTCGAGTGGCCGTACATTTTGTACATGATATGGATAACGTTTTAAGGACTATTCTTCCTTCCTGCGTCTGTGGCTGTTCCTTTACATTATTTGATTATACTTATAATAACTGCCAGATACTTCTAGTGTTATAATACAGGGGTACTTAGCTACAGCACTATGATTCCGTTCACTCTACGATGAAAGAAACACTTGGACTTAAAGGTGAAGATTGAAAGAAATTTCATTAAAAAGGGTTAATAAAAAAAAGATTGCATGAGACAGAAAGAGAGAGAGAGAGAGAGGGAGGGGGGGGGGGGGAGGGGGGAAGAGAGAGAGATATAAAATTAAGACTGTGTAAGAGGGAAGTATCACGCGTGTTGATGTGAGTTTGACACCAGAGGGAAGATTAATAACCAGTGCCCTCACGCTCAGTCTAGAGAGCGGTGTTATTATTCCTAGTAACATGGTATTCTGACCCCCTGCCTCCCCCTCTCCTCTCTCACATTCGTCACCTCCAACACCCTCTCTTTCTCACCTTTTTCACTCATTCCTTCCCTTACCACCTCCGCCTTGCCCTAGCCTCACCTCACATTCCTTACTCCATCACCCGTTTTCCTTACCCCCCTTACCTCCCATTCATCTGACCTTCCCTTCACTTACCTCATTTTATCCTCACTCTGTTGATCGACGGGAGGAGAGTGGTGGGGGGGGGGGGGGGAAGAAGTGTAGGAAGAGAAGGACTAATAAATATCCGATTAGCTTATTATCTTCCAGCTAAAAATCTACACAAATTGTTCCATGATTCAACGCCTTTTATTAAGGTTATTTGTTGTTTATCACTTTTGCTGTAATGCTCTTGAAGAAAAAAAATATCTTCTGTATGTTTTGTACAATAATTCGTGTATGTATTGTCTGCTGAGTGATTTTTTTTTGTCTATCTGTCTTTAATATTTCATCTTCTCCCGTTTTTGTGTGGAGTAGATCGTGGCGGCACAGAGAAGGAGGGACGTGGTAGGGTACAATAGTTCATGACTTTGGTGCTGACAGTGACATGAAATAGCAAAGAGAATAAGTAAAAATATTTCCACGTCCTTGTTCTTATCCTCCACCTGCATACATAGTGTATAAGGGGAATCTTTGACAGCCTTATTAACTCACACTGACAGACACATACACACATACATTCACATAGACAGAGTTGAATACTGGGAATAATGCATCCTGTCCGTATCACTAGATGGCTCAACTTTCATCTCGGCCTCACAAAGCTTCAACATCCTTCAGAATAAAAGGGATTTCTTATATAATGTGTTTGTTTTCTTGATAATACAGTTACACTATATTTAAGATTTTATTATAACTACAACATTCTTTGCTAATCATAATTGTTTCTTTTAGTAGTGTAGCTGTATGTATTTGACCTTCACCCATATACCACTGCTGTTTCCAGTCATCAGAAGGTACAGAAACATCATGGAACCGGAGACATAATGAGGAGAGTTGTGCAAGGCAAGTGTAAAAAGTTGCAAGAGAGTGATGATATAAAACCAGGCAATTTGTAAAGGAATGTTCATATTGATACTACTGTCCCATTAATCCTGGAATGTCGTTTTTGCTCCTGTATAGCCTCTTCTTGCTCCACATATATAAATATCTTTTCCATTCCTCCCAGCAGCATATATTCCTTTGTTTATTGCACTGACCTTCGCAAAAGTTTACCCTACCGCTACAATGGCCAGGCAAGCCTCCCAGTACATAACTTAAACACTGTAATAAATCTGTACAACAACGTTTTTGCTCTTTATGGCAACCACGTTAGTCCTGACATAATGCTGCCCTCAAGAGTCGCTTACTTCTTATTTACCTATTAGATAAATACCTGTACAAGTTAATGCTATTGGCTTCATCAGTTACCACTCCATCACTTCCTCCTTACCTCTCCTCCATGTCTCTTCACTTTCTTTTGGGGGTAATGCGCCGTTGACGACCCTTCCCTTTAATACAATTCGCAACACACGGCACTCCTTACCATACCACCCCGTACCCTATACATGTTGCATTTAGTCACACTTCATCATCACTTAACCTCCTTCATTCCTTGTATTTCTCATCTATGGAACTGCCTGTCGTCTCACTCTTTATTTTACACCAAAATAATTAATCTTCATATTTCTTAGCCGTAGTGCACTAGGTCTGTCTAGCTTGAATATACAGTATTTCACCTCTCAGTTATGGCGCCCCTCAGCAGATAGGCTCTCATGTTTAACTCCCCCCTATAGTTCGTCACAGTTTAACACAAAGTGCTTCTTAATTTTCCTGGGATGAGATCGGAAATTTTTAGTTACATCGGCTACTAGACCAAATGGAGGTATACGTTATTACACCAACCTTTGACATTAAGCCGTAAGTAATTTTTAGTTACGATACAAAAGAACAATAGTGGCAAAATGTACAAGTATAAAAGCACGATAACCAGAAATAATGTGTTTAGTTAGACTTATTTTGCCACCAACACAATACAAATAAAGTACATTACAAAGTAACCAAGAACGGACCAACCGCTCGAACAGCTAGTAAGCTGTTAAGTGATAAAAACAAAATCAAAGCTTCAGATAAGGTTAGCAATAAACCGGCTTCTAAAATTTTCGGGAGACATTTCAGGAAATGTTCCTCCGTTAGTGAAGGTACCTAAGGAATTGTTAGGTAGATACTGTAATGAATCTTTTTTATTTTCCAAATGGCAAGTTAAGTTTGTATAATTATATAGATGCCATGTACAGTGTTTGTGTACGGGAGCCAAAATGAACGTAGTAGGTTCGCCTTACTTTCCAAACAGGGGGGACGACCCACCTCACAAGATTTCAACCCCTAGACAGTGTACTCCACCCCTAGACAGTGTACTCCACCCCTAGACAGTGTGCTCCACCCCTAAACAGTGTGCTCCACCCCAAGACAGTGTGCTCCACCCCTAGACAGTGTGCTCCACCCCTAGACAGTGTGTTCTCCCTAGACAGTGTGTTCTCCCTAGACAGTGTGCTCCACTCCAAGACAGTGTGTTCTCCCTAGACAGTGTACTCCACTCCTAGACAGTGTGTTCTACCCCTAGACAGTGTGCTCCAACCCTAGACAGTGTGCTCCACCCCTAGACAGTGTGCTCCACCCCTAGACAGTGTGTTCTACCCCTAGACAGTGTGTTCCACCCCTAGACAGTGTGCTCCACCCCTAGACAGTGTGCTCCACCCCTAGACAGTGTGTTCTACCCCTAGACAGTGTGATCCACCCCTAGACAGTGTGCTCCACCCCTAGACAGTGTTCTCCACCCCTAGACAGTGTTCTACCCCTAGACAGTGTGCTCCACCCCTAGACAGTGTGCTCCACCCCTAGACAGTGTGTTCTACCCCTAGACAGTGTGCTCCACCCCTAGACAGTGTTCTCCACCCCTAGACAGTGTTCTACCCCTAGACAGTGTGCTCCACCCCTAGACAGTGTGCTCCACCCCTAGACAGTGTGTTCTACCCCTAGACAGTGTGCTCCACCCCTAGACAGTGTGCTCCACCCCTAGACAGTGTGCTCCACCCCTAGACAGTGTTCTCCACCCCTAGACAGTGTTCTCCACCCCTAGACAGTGTGTTCTACCCCTAGACAGTGTGCTCCACCCCTAGACAGTGTGCTCCACCCCTAGACAGTGTGTTCTACCCCTAGACAGTGTGCTCCACCGCTAGACAGTGTGTTCTACCCCTAGACAGTGTGTTCTACCCCTAGACAGTGTGCTCCACCCCTAGACAGTGTGCTCCACCCCTAGACAGTGTGCTCCACCGCTAGACAGTGTGTTCTACCCCTAGGCAGTGTGCTCCACCCCTAGACAGTGTGCTCCACCCCTAGACAGTGTGATCTACCCCTAGACAGTGTGCTCCACTCCTAGACAGTGTGTTCTACCCCTAGACAGGGTGTTCTACCCATAGACAGTGTGCTCCACCCCTAGACAGTGTGTTCTACCCCTAGACAGTGTGCTCCACTCCTAGACAGTGTGCTCCACCCCTAGACAGTGTACTCCACCCCTAGACAGTGTGCTCCACCCCTAGACAGTGTGTTCTACCCCTAGACAGTGTGCTCCACTCCTAGACAGTGTGTTCTCCCTAGACAGTGTACTCCACCCCTAGACAGTGTGCTCCACCCCTAGACAGTGTGTTCTACCCCTAGACAGTGTGCTCCACTCCTAGACAGTGTGCTCCACCCCTAGACAGTGTTTTCTACCCCTAGACAGTGTACTCCACCCCTAGACAGTGTGTTCCACCCCGAGACAGTGTGTTCCCCCGAGAAAGTGTGTTCCCCCCAGACAGTGTGTTCTACCCCCAGACAGTGTGCTTCACTCCTACACAGTGTGCTCCACTCCTAGACAGAGTGCTTCACTCCTAGACAATGTGTTCCCCCGGACAGTGTGCTCCACCCCTAGACAGTGTGCTCCACCGCTAGACAGTGTGTTCTACCCCTAGACAGTGTGTTCTACCCCTAGGCAGTGTGTTCCACCCCTAGACAGTGTGCTCCACCCCTAGACAGTGTGCTCCACCCCTAGACAGTGTGTTCTACCCCTAGACAGTGTGATCTACCCCTAGACAGTGTGTTCTACCCCTAGACAGTGTGCTCCACTCCTAGACAGTGTGTTCTACCCCTAGACAGTGTGTTCTACCCCTAGACAGTGTGCTCCACCCCTAGACAGTGTGCTCCACCCCTAGACAGTGTGTTCTACCCCTAGACAGTGTGCTCCACTCCTAGATAGTGCGCTCCACCCCTAGACAGTGTACTCCACCCCTAGACAGTGTGCTCCACCCCTAGACAGTGTGCTCCACCCTAGACAGTGTGTTCTACCCCTAGACAGTGTGTTCTACCCCTAGACAGTGTGCTCCACTCCTAGACAGTGTGTTCTCCCTAGACAGTGTACTCCACCCCTAGACAGTGTGCTCCACCCCTAGACAGTGTGTTCTACCCCTAGACAGTGTGCTCCACTCCTAGACAGTGTGCTCCACCCCTAGACAGTGTGTTCTACCCCTGGACAGTGTACTCCACCCCTAGACAGTGTGCTCCACCCCTAGACAGTGTGTTCTACCCCTAGACAGTGTGCTCCACTCCTAGACAGTGTGTTCTTCCCAGACAGTGTGTTCTACACCTAGACAGTGTGTTCCATCCCTAGACAGTGTGTTCCACCCCGAGACAGTGTGTTCCCCCGAGAAAGTGTGTTCCCCCCAGACAGTGTGTTCTACCCCCAGACAGTGTGCTTCACTCCTACACAGTGTGCTCCACTCCTAGACAGAGTGCTTCACTCACAGACAATGTGTTCCCCCAGACAGTGTGCCCCACTCCTAGACAGTGCTTCACTCCAAGACAGTGTGTTCCCCCAGACAGTGTGCTCCACTCCTAGACAGTGCTTCACTCCTACACAGTGTGCTCCACTCCTAGACAGTGCTTCACTCCTACACAGTGTACTCCAGTCCTTGACAGTGTGTTCTCCCTAGACACTGTACTCTACCCCTAGACAGTGTGTTCTCCCTAGACAGTGTGTTTTACCCCTAGACAGTGTGTTCTCCCTAGACACTGTACTCCACCCCTAGACAATGTGTTCTCCCTAGACAGTGTGTTCTACCCCTAGACAGTGTGTTCTACCCCTAAACAGTGTGTTCTACCCCTAGACAGTGTGCTCCACCCCTAGACAGTGTGTTCTACCCCTAGACAGTGTACTTCACCCCTAGACAGTGTGTTCTACCCCTAGACAGTGTGCTCCACTCCTAGACAGTGTGTTCTACCCCTAGACATTGTGCTCCACTCCTGGACAGTGTGCTCCACCCCTAGACAGTGTACTCCACCCCTAGACAGTGTGCTCCACCCCTAGACAGTGTGCTCCACCCCTAGACAGTGTGTTCTACCCCTAGACAGTGTGCTCCATTCCTAGACAGTGTGCTCCACCCCTAGACAGTGTGTTCTACCCCTTGACAGTGTGTTCTCCCTAGACAGTGTACTCCACCCCTAGACAGTGTGTTCTACCCCTAGACAGTGTGTTCCACCCCTAGACAGTGTACTCCACCCCTAGACAGTGTGTTCTCCGTAGACAGTGTGCTCCACTCCTAGACAGTGTGATCCACCCCTAGACAGTGTGCTCCACTCCTAGACAGTGTGCTCTACTCCTAGACAGTGGGCTTCATCCCTAGACAGTGTGCTCCACCCCTAGACAGTGTGCTCCACCCCTAGACAGTGTACTCCACCCCTAGACAGTGTGTTCTACCCCTAGACAGTGTGCTCCACTCCTAGACAGTGTGCTCCACCCCTAGACAGTGTACTCCACCCCTAGACAGTGTGCTCCACCCCTAGACAGTGTGTGCTACCCCTAGATAGTGTGCTCCACTCCTAGACAGTGGGTTCTCCCTAGACAGTGTACTCCACTCCTAGACAGTGTGCTCCACCCCTAGACAGTGAGTTCTACCCCTAGACAGTGTACTCCACCCCTAGACAGTGTGCTCCACCCCTAGACAGTGTGTTCTACCCCTAGACTGTGTGCTCCACTCCTAGACAGTGTGTTCTTCCCAGACAGTGTGTTCTACCCCAAGACAGTGTGTTCCATCCCTAGACAGTGTGTTCCACCCCAAGACAATGTGTTCCCCCGAGAAAGTGTGTTCCCCCCAGACAGTGTGTTCTACCCCCAGACAGTGTGCTTCACTCCTACACAGTGTGCTCCACTCCTAGACAGAGTGCTTCACTCCTAGACAATGTGTTCCCCCAGACAGTGTGCCCCACTCCTAGACAGTGCTTCACTCCAAGACAGTGTGTTCCCCCAGACAGTGTGCTCCACTCCTAGACAGTGCTTCACTCCTACACAGTGTGCTCCACTCCTAGACAGTGCTTCACTCCTACACAGTGTACTCCAGTCCTTGCCAGTGTGTTCTCCCTAGACAGTGTGCTCCACCCCTAGACAGTGTATTCTACCCCTAGACAGTGTGCTCCACTCCTAGACAGTGTGTTCTACCCCTAGACAGTGTACTCCATCCCTAGACAGTGTGTACTCCCCCTAGACAGTGTACTCCATCCCTAGACAGTGTGTACTCCCCCTAGACAGTGTGCTCCACTCCTAGACAGTGTGTACTCCCCCTAGACAGTGTGCTCCATCCCTAGACAGTGTGCCCCACCCGTAGACAGTGCGTTCTCCCTAGACAGTGTGCTCCACCCCTAGACAGTGTGTTCTACCCCTGGACAGTGTGTTCCACTCCTAGACAGTGTGTACTCCCCCTAGACAGTGTAGTCCAACCCTAGACAGTGTGCCCCACCCCTAGACAGTGTGTTCTCCCTAGACAGTGTACTCCACTCCTTGACAGTGTGTTCTCCCTAGACAGTGTGTTCTACCCCTAGACAGTGTGCTCCACTCCTTGACAGTGTGCTTCATCCTTAGACAGTGTGTTCCACTCTTAGACAGTGTGATCCACCCCTAGACAGTGTGATCCACTCCAAGACAGTGTGTTCCCCCAGACAGTGTGCTCCACTCCTAGACAGTGCTTCACTCCTACACAGTGTGCTCCACTCCTAGACAGTGCTTCACTCCTACACAGTGTACTCCAGTCCTTGCCAGTGTGTTCTCCCTAGACAGTGTGCTCCACCCCTAGACAGTGTATTCTACCCCTAGACAGTGTGCTCCACTCCTAGACAGTGTGTTCTACCCCTAGACAGTGTACTCCATCCCTAGACAGTGTGTACTCCCCCTAGACAGTGTACTCCATCCCTAGACAGTGTGTACTCCCCCTGGACAGTGTGCTCCACCCCTAGACAGTGTGTACTCCCCCTAGACAGTGTGCTCCATCCCTAGACAGTGTGCCCCACCCGTAGACAGTGCGTTCTCCCTAGACAGTGTGCTCCACCCCTAGACAGTGTGTTCTACCCCTGGACAGTGTGCTCCACTCCTAGACGGTGTGTACTCCCCCTAGACAGTGTAGTCCATCCCTAGACAGTGTGCCCCACCCCTAGACAGTGTGTTCTCCCTAGACAGTGTACTCCACTCTTTGACAGTGTGTTCTCCCTAGACAGTGTGTTCTACCCCTAGACAGTGTGTTCTACCCCTAGACAGTGTGCTCCACTCCTTGACAGTGTGCTTCATCCTTAGACAGTGTGTTCCACTCTTAGACAGTGTGATCCACCCCTAGACAGTGTGATCCACTCCTAGACAGTGTGTTCTTCCCAGACAGTGTGTTCTACCCCCAGACAGTGTGCTTCACTCCTACACAGTGTGCTCCACTCCTAGACAGCGTGCTTCACTCCTAGACAGTGTGTTCCCCCAGACAGTGTGCCCCACTCCTAGACAGTGTACTCCACCCCTAGACAGTGTGTTCCCCCCAGACAGTGTGCTCCACTCCTAGACAGTGTTTCACTCCTTGACAGTGTGCTCCACCCTTAGACAGTGTACAATGATAAACAGTAAGTCGATTGGGCCCTTGATAGCCCAATAAAGCCATTACAAGCTTTATATCCACTGGGGTCCTCTGCTTAGGCTGGGGGCAGTAGTCAGTATCAATAAATCTGCAAAAATATAGACGAATTGATTTCTGGTTAAATGTGACAACTTTATTGTACTAACGGAGACTGGTCACTTCCGCAATACATTCTTAGAACAGTAATACAGAAAATCACTCTCCTCTTGCTTTACTTTGATCAGTTATATATTTTTTTTATAATTAATTTTGAACTGCGTTGATATTACAACTGGATTTAATAAGGTTAGATGAATTTTTCCAGTCCTTTGCATGTGATTTTTTTCTTGTTTGAACGCTTACAGTACACTGGATACTGTGGGGTACGTTATGTTTGGGTTCACACTCAGGATGGGATGGAGAAAGGAAACTCACAATGTGCTCTCTGTAGACATGTTATATTGGATGTACAATGCAGCTTGGTGCTGGGAAGTGGCAGCGTGGTTACAAGCGTGATGTAGAGAGAGCTGGTTGGTGAGGGTGCTCAGAGGAGGACAAGCTTGTGGGTGTCCATGCTCGCCGGCGGGAGCGAGGGCCGCCAGGCAGAAGCGGAGGAGGTGGTGTTGCTTGCTGCGGCTGTAGCTAGAAAGAGGAGGTCACCACGAGGTCAGGTCTTAAATAGCGGAGGTAGGCGTGGCTTAGTAGTTGACCTCCGTGATGTATGGCGGCGCTGGTTGACCCAGACCACGAGGCATACACTGGGGAATTCACGGGTCGGCTACTCAGCGACAAACAGCGTTTGTAGGGGAGAAATCCACTACAATACTCCCCCCTTCCCTCCAGGCGGTGTAGGAGACTTGTTGTCTGCAGGGTTGCATGGCACATGTGAGGCAGAACGGCGATGGCGTGGATGAGCCGGCCGCTAGAGGAGACAACTGTCTAGATACACAATATCTGTGGGAGTAGAGAGGGAGAAAAAGGGTGTGTGGAGGCGATGAATGTTGTGCTTCCCTCACGGCAGGTACAGAGTCGTCAGATGCGCCTGCTGGGGTGTGTGGGCCTGGGTCAGGAGCAGGGGCTGCGTCAGCAGAAGCGGATGAGGGCTCGTGGCAGCAGCTGGGTCCACGACAGCAGCAGGGTGCAGGACTGTAGCAGGGGGTACCTGAGGGAGAAAAGAGGGGTGTGTGGGTCCGCACTCAGGCGCATGGGCCGCGTCGGGAGCAGGGGCTGCATCAGGAGGAGCGGCAGGGGGTACTGCTGGGCCGGGGGCGGCGTCTGAGGCAGGACGGGTGTGCTGGGGTCGGTAGGACGTGGTGCTTGGGGCAGGAAGAGGAGTTGGTGTCTGCTTAGAGAAGCAATGCTGCTCTTGGGTGTCTAACCTGCGGTGTAGAGACAGTAGCTGTAGAGCCGATGAGAGCTGCTTCTGGGTGGATAAGCCAGTCTTCCATGTTGCTTGAAGACTGGGAGCGTGATCGGTTTCTCCTCCATCCTGTGTGAGTGCGAATCTCTGGGGATCACCATTTGTGGGGTTCGGGTTGTTTGTTCGGACTCAGGATGGGATGGAGAAAGGAAACTCACAATGTGCTCTCTGTATACATGTTATATTGGATGTACAATACAGCTTGGTGCTGGGAAGTGGCAGCGTGGTTACAAGCGTGATGTAGAGAGAGCTGGTTGGTGAGGATGCTCAGAGGAGGACAGCTTGTGGGTCGCCATGCTCGCAGGCGGGAGCGAGGGCCGCCAGGCAGCGGCGGAGGAGGTGGTGTTGTTGCTTGCTGCGGCTGTAGCTAGAAGAAGAGAGCGGTCACCACAAGGTCAGGTCTTAAATAGCGGGGGTAGGCGTGGCTTAGTAGTTGACCTCCGTGTTGTATGGCGGCGCTGGTTGACCCAGACCACGAGGCATACACTGGGGAATTCACGGGGTCGGCTACTCAGCGACAAACAGCGTTTGTAGGGGAGAAATCCACTACAGTACTCCCCCTTCCCTCCAGGCGGTGTAGGAGACTTGTTGTCTGCAGGGTTGCATGGCACATGTGAGGCAGAACGGGCGGTGCATGCCACATGTGAGCCATAACGGCGATGGCGTGGATGAGCCGGCCGCTAGTGGAGGCAACTGTCTAGACACACAAGATCTGTGGGAGAAAGAGGGTTGTGGAGCTGATGAATGTTGTGTTTTCCTCGCGACAGGTACAGAGTCCTCAGATGCGCCTGCTGAGGTGTGTGGGCCTGGGTCAGGAGCAGGGGCTGCGTGTCAGCAGAAGCGGAGGAGGTGGTGTTGCTTGCTGCGGCTGTCGCTAGAAAGAGGAGGTCACCACGAGGTCAGGTCTTAAATAGCTGGGGTAGGCGTGGCTTAGTAGTTGACCTCCGTGATGTAGGCGGCGCTGGTTGACCCAGACCACGAGGCATACACTGGGGAATTCGCGGGGTTGGCTACTCAGCGACAAACAGCGTTTGTAGGGGAGAAATCCACTACAATACTACACAATTATGTTCACTACTACCGCCAATTACCTTCCCGGTTCATATCTTCATTCCTTATAAAGCTTGATGTGAGGACTAGCTTATAAGTAGTGCTGAACACTCAAATTACCGCACATGAGGTTTGCAGTTCTATTTTAATTATATTTTTTTGCTTGAAATGGTATAATAAAAAAATGCGAAAACTCTTCTATACCGCAATGTAGATTTTTTTTTCAAATATTTGTTTGCTGTGGACTAATGTTCCCATACTCCCTTACAAAACCCTTGAGCTTAGAGTGGTTTCCAGTCCATTTTCTTGGGTGTAGACTACAAAATAAATTTAATCACAAATTCACAAATCTAGCCCTTAGTAACACTTGATTATCTGAAGGGTCTTCCCTCATTGATTGTTCTATATATAGTTACAGGATCAATGTCACAATATGTCAGTGATCACGCTGTGTACACGAGGCCACATATTGGTTTAGGCTTTTATAACATGTGCATTTGTTGCGACAATTATGCACACAATTGCCATACAAGGCGGTCTGCTGACTCCGGTATTCACTTCACTTGTTCTCGTCGCCGCTACTCCCCGGCATTCATTCTAGAAACACCTTTCCAATATTGAATAATTAAGACTTACAGCAAAATAACACACATATTTCAGGATTCCAAATTTTTCCCTAATTGTATTGAAATTAAAGGATAATTAAATCACGGGAATTTTCGGCATCTTGACAATGTTTACATCAAATTTGGTACATGTTGGCCCTTGATGCCTCACTCCTCAGTTGTCGGGCTGTGACAGATAGTGGTGGATGTGTCCTGGCGCTCCTCGCATTTACAAACCTCCCACAATGAGTATAGATGTCGAGAAAAACCGGAATTCAATATTAAAGGCCTTTAACGATGTAGTGAGTGACAAGACGGCCACAGATTGGTGAGTAATTACCATTAAGCGGAGTGTACCGTGTTATGGCCGGGGTCAGTGGTAAGAGTCTATATTAGATGTTGATATCTAAGGCCTGCGCACAGAAAATTACATGTAGAATTAGACATTTAGTCGTTTAAATGATAGTTTTAGAGGAGTAAGAACACAGAACAAGTCTTGTACCGCATGGTATCGAGTGTTGTGTCCTGGTGCTGCTTTGCTTGGTCAGGTGTTTTGTGCATGAACCCTGTTGGGCACGACCGGGAGAAAGTGGGAAGCATACCCATGTTATTGTTACACCAGATATGTTTACAGAGTGTGTAAGTTAAAGATATAAATAAATATATTCGAATGAGTTTACCTCCTGTTTTAGTCCTCTCCTGTTACTGAACATTGTGTTGTACCACTGGCCCCTATTATTCCCCTCTTTAGTGAGGTTTGTTTACCTCACGCAAAAGTGGGGGTGGGTTAAAGATGATATTAACATTGAATTATTATGAAGAACGTATGGAGATAGTTTATTTTGTCAAATTACTTGGTAGGTGTCGAGTCACTAGATCAACAGCAACATACATGGTGTCATCAATAGGTTACTTTTCAGTTGATCAATAACTGAAGGATACCCTCACAGTACAGTACATGTTGGTGCTCAGGTTTTGCTTTGTTTGTGTTTTGAGGAATGTATTAGGGTTAGTGAATTTATCATGAGCATTTGTAAGGTATGGGTGTATGTGGTTAGTTTATTTTGTTTGGTTTTGTCATTGGATTAAACCACTGAACACTACTAAAATCAGTAATATTATAGTTCAGGTGTGGAAAACAATGCTTATTGATTTGTTCCTGCTAAAGTCAGAGTTCACTGATGGTTTGTTTTGATGTGCCAGACCTGCTTAATGGGGAGAAATTTTGGTAATCCTGGAGCAGATAGCCAACACCAGAATGCTTTGCTTGATTTCAATCACTTTTTTCTGCAGGTGTTCTTTGAACGATAGTAAGTACTAAAATGATGGGGGTTGGACCGAGTAATCGGTAGGTAATTGGCCAATTTGCCGATTAATCAGTAATCGGCCTTTTGACCGATTAATCGGGGCCGATTAGTAATTTCATATTTACCATTATAAGGTATTTAATGTCAGTATGGTGATCTATCCAGAACTCTGATGCCTCGCCAAAGCTTTTATTTCTAGCAAGTTCTTGTATAAATGTATATTAGTTACATTATTTATATTAGTTTCATGTTCTCCTTCTATTTATTTTTACTTCATTTCCCATATTATGGAACATATTAAAAATATAGACAGACAGAAAACAATGAAAATAAGGGGAACAAATTCTTTCATCTTGTTTTATTTTTTCATAAACAACAAAAAATTATTTTACTTTCAAGCCCTTTACTGATGTTGTATGTCTGGTTTACCTGACTTGGCCCAAAAATAATTTATTCCATGGATATCAAACGAAGAATCAATCATGATTAATCAAGCACAAGTAATTTAAAATTCGACTTTAAATTTATTTTATAGTATGTATTCAACATAAATATTGCTGCAGCTCTAAATTTAGAAAATGAAACAAAATTGCCTTTTATCGCAATCAAGAAGTGTGAAATATTTCAACCAACACGTGCGTATTTTTAATTAGAATTAAAAATAAAAAGTGATATTTACAAACTATAATTATATTTAGACACTGAGGTCCCAAACAGACTGTTACTGAGAAGTTCAGATAGGGTCTGAGAGGTCAGGTACAGTTTATTCACACTACCATTTCTATTAGCAGCTATAATGACCACAGAGAACAAGAGAAATGGGAATGTTTAACAAATTTCAACCAGGATGTACAGAATGAGATGTTACAAGTTACAACTACGCAAAACTAGACTTTATACGGGTGGGAAATCACTAAAACCATTTACTCCCTATAAAGGATATGGCAGGTGGGTAGCAAAACTAGGTCGAAAATAACATTAGGGTGATGTCTTTAACTGTGGTACCAATAATTTAATGAAATTTAGTCGTATATAAAATTCTTAATAATTGGCCGATTGTTTACAGCCGATTAATCGGTAATAGGCCAAATTACTTATTGGCCCAACCTTAAAAATTATATGACAATGCACAGAACCTAATAGAACCTGACCTAGCCAATCAAAGAAACCTACCTAACTTCCTGTATTGAACAGAATGTACTTATTGTACGTACTTTGATATCTTATACCGTTGAAAGCAACTTTCTTGAAGCGGCCTGGTGTAATTTTACGTTTTCTTTTGTGGACGTGACAGTATGCTCAAACTGAGAGGATTGGTTGTTGCTCAGAAACACATGCCTACACAGCTGGTTTTCAGCAGAATATTTACTGTAAATAATTAATTTCTTCATATAAAAAGCACGTTGACACATCATTTTAATGTCATGTGATCACCTTTTCACCAGTTCCCTCCTCACAATTTTCCTCATCCTTCATATCCTACCCACTACAGGTTATTTATGGTCTTAGATAGAAGAAATAATGATTAAATACCTGGAACTTATAATTAAAACACAGTTGAAAGTTGTCATGTCGTTTTTATTACTTACTATCATCCAAAGAATATCTGTGGGAAAATGGACGACATCGAACAACTCCTGGTGTTAGCCATCTGCTCAGTATTACCAATTTTTTTATTTGTTAGAATGACTTTGTGAACTAGTTTGCTTTTCTTTGGGAATATAACTGAACTGTTTATTTTCATCAGAGAATGTAAATTGTAGTTGCTGACATCCCATCAGAAATAATGTAATAATCTTGCTTGGATGCAAATTGGGTGGGGAAGCAGATTGTAGAGAAAATCTGCTCATGTAAATATATATATATATATATTTTTATATATTTTTAAAAGTTAGGATTGCTTTAATCCTGTTCATAATGTAAGTGAATGTTTAGTTTTGGACATCTTGGGAATCATAGGAATTTAACTGTTTGATGAATTACTGATTTCCAATAGTTAAACAGTTTGTCTTAGTAGCTGTGTACCTTGGCTTTGAAAAGTAACATTGTACAGTATACAATACAGTAATAGAGCTATATAAGTGCACATTTATAGCAACCTTTTATAATAAATATTTAAAACTTTCTAACTTCCTAACTGAATTGCTAATGCCTTGAAATGATTTGTATTTTGATAATCCATATATTTAACATTATTTTAGATAATATCAGGTGTGCTTACCAATTGTGAACACATTTGGTGTGAATTTTCTATGAACCAATCCGCTATTAGTATAGAAGAGGGGCAGGGCCTACAGGCCGGGTTAGTGTGGAACGGGTATGGTATCATCGACTAATTCTAAACCTCACTGAGGTCACTCATGTTTTAATTTTTTTTTTTACCCAATAGTTTTCTGGTTCCCTGTCTGATAATACTACAGTTTGTTTATTGAATAGACTACCTTACCGGTCACAACAAAACAGCCTTACAGGTCAGGCTGTTTTGGGTTATTTTGTCGGTTCATTGTTCATTTACCTTATTGGCCACCAATTTGAGGTGGCCTTGCCAAGGGAAGGAGGCCAGTGGCCTGTGTACAGTAGGATCCCTCCTTTGTTCTTGATAATTTTGTCAAGGGCTGTTTTGAAGTCCAGTACTGTTCGTGATACCACAGCTTGGGCTGGTAGAACGTTTTATAGGTCTACCAGCCTCTGTGTGAAAAAGCATTTCCTTATATTCATTCTGCTTGACATCTTGGCAAGCTTGTACTGTAGTTATACCCTCTTTTGTTGGTGGTACGTGACATCACAAAGAAATGTCCCGGGTTAACATTTTCCATCCCTTTCAGGATTTTGAATGTTTCAATGAGGTGTGCCCTATTGCTCCTTTTCTGAAGGGTTGTTAATGCTAAGGCCCTCAGTCAACTTGGATAATTCAGATGACATAGTTCTTAGTCGCTGTATGTTTCACCTTTTCTAGGAATGGAAGATCATTCTGGGGGTAGAATTTCCATGCCTGTATACAGGTATCCAGACTGGGACGTCCTTGAGATTTGTACAGTGTGAAGGAATATTTTCTTATCCTTGTATTCAAATTTATCCTTTATAATTCCCAAATCTCAATTTAATGAAAGTCTCTCAGAAGTCTCAGAAAGGAGGTGGTGTGGGGGGGAAAGTAAAAAGTGTGGGGCTATTAATTTGAAAAAAGTTTGGAAATAGAAAAAAAATTAAAACAAACCCCGAACCCCTTTGTTTAAGGTCCGACATGGATAATGTTTCTATGTACATATCATGTGTCTGAGGTGTCTCCTTAGGTGTGAGCGTATTAACGGAATTAATCTCAATTTAGCGAACTAGTTTGCTAAATTAAGGCACCAAGTTAGGAGCAATTAATATTTATGCACGATGAAGGGATAGAGTTTCAAGAAAATGTATTTAATTCAGAAGTGAAGAAATGTTTGAATGTATGGAGAATGCCAGCAACACATGAGGAGTGGAACATCAGCCAAGATGGGTTATACACCTTGCTGGCTGGTGTACATGATATTTTGCTTATTTTTTTTTTTTACATTTTGCTGCTTGAACCATTCATATACCATTCATGGACTGTCCCTGGTCCAGTTTTCACATAATTTCCACTTTTTTAACACAGCCCTTTACATTTCCCTTTTGCACAGTTAAACTCAATTATATTACTTTTGTGTTTGTTTGAGAGCACTGTGAAAGTAAAACAAAGTCAATATTAAACAAAGATTATAATTATAATACAGTATATCTACACCCATTAGGAACTAAGACTCCTTGGTGCATTGGTCATAGCTCAAGCGTATGTGACCACAGCGTTTGTGCCTTGTAAATAAATGATGATGCAATAGCTCATTATCAGTCGAGCACGGGATTTTTTCACAGAAGATGTATCTCCAATTATAGGAAAATGTACATTGATATATGAATGATCGATTTAATAGCTTTTTTTTTAAAAAACTGCATAACCCCTCATAAATTTTGCTCGACCTGTAATTACTGAACTGTTTCATTAAGCATAACATTAAATGTTGATTTTGTGATTTTTTTTCCAAATATGATTGTTAGTCGTCACATTAATCCTTTCTCTGGCTGATGCCAAGGGTTGTGTCACTAAGAACCTTAGTTTCCAGACCACCACCTGTGCACAGCCAACAAATTTTCAGAAAGAACTTGATATTGTTGATCTTGCAGATTAATTAAACTAAATAAAGTCCAATCCTAATTTTGTATAATGTAGCCAGTTGTGTCAGCCAGCAAGTGGATTCAGTTTGTATGATGCAACTTGTGTCAGCCAGCAAGAGATTGAGATTTGTCTAGCTGTCGGTAATGTGTTACGGTTAACTCAGTCACTCTACCCAGCTCGATCTGATGAACTTAAGAGCCCTTGCACCTCATCCATTAGTTCTGTCCTTGGCTGTATGGCTGTGACAGCTGTGGTCAAGGAAAGTAAAACAGCAGAGAGAGTTTCTCTGAACAGTGACGTAGTTTCTCTGGTCTTACTTTCTCTCATTGTGGCTGTCATGATAAAGAATCATCCCTCCATTGAACTGACAATTCTGCTACCAGGAGGTTTCTCTAGTTATTTGTGGTTTATGACTCAATTACAGTATGTACTGTATTGTACAATGATTTAATTAGATGTTTGGTAATAATTTTGTAGTACGGTACTGTATATATTCATACATAAAGTTTTAAGATTTCCATTAGTTTTATGTCTAGGCAAAATGTTCTTCATTGTTTTTGAGAGGTCACTGAATGTTTGACTCAAAGTAATTCTCAGATATAAAAAATTACAGTAAAAATGTTAACTACAGTGGGGTATGCTATAACGAACGTAATTGGTTCCAGAACCTCGTTCGTTATAGCATTCGTTCGTTATAGGATTAATCCGTTCCAGGCCCCCAAATACAACCACTTAACACTGAAAAAATTCTGTGGAAAATGTAAAAAATACGGTACTTTATCTTACCTTAGTGTTATTCAGCATGCAGGTACCCCTAAACACTGGCACATCACTATCACTTCCACTGGGAGTCTTGGCTTTAAGGTCCTCAAACAATTGTCTGGCCTTCTCACAAATTGTAGCTTCACTAATGTTACCACCTGCCATTTCTTTCTCCTTTATCCACACTAAGAGTAAATTTTCCATCTCTTCAATCACATTACACTTTGCTTTGCTAAGTCTAAAGATTCCCTTAGCCACTTGCACAGTTCTTAACTCCTCTTTATTCTTCAAAATCGTACATATAGTCGATTTAGCCATCCCAATTCATCACTAAGTTTCGCAATGCTTCTTCCATTCTCACGTTTCTTTATAATTTCTTTCTTAGTTTCAAGGATTATTAGCTTTCTCACTCGCTTTGGACGACTCATTGTTACAATTGTATACTTGTATAACAAAATAGTTATACAAATAACGCGAATTTCCACATCAAAAGACGAAATTTCAACAATAACAGTGGTGCACTGGCTACACAATGAGACAAAGATGGCGCCTGACACTCTTGTTGTGGGTCGCGGTACAACAATATTCATGCGCCAGGCGAAATAGTCCCATATTCATCCGCGTTCGTTGTAGGAGTTGCGTTCGTTATAGCATTCTCAATTTTATAGGTAAAACCGTTCGTTATAGGAATATTCGTAGTAGGATCCGTTCGTTATAGCATACCCCACTGTATTACTAGATACAGTGGGGTATGCTATAACGAACGGATTCTTCTACGAATATTCCTATAACGAACGGTTTTACCTATAAAATTGAGAATGCTATAACGAACGAAACTCCTACAACAAACAGTATTTTTTTTTTTTTTACTAATTTATTGTTTTTTATTACAAATATTAATGATATTCTTTATTTCAGGAGGTTAGATGCATATTTATGCAAATTTTTACAATTTTATTTTATATTTTTCAGTGTTAAGTGGTTGTATTTGGGGGCCTGGAACGGATTAATCCTATAACAAACGAATGCTATAACGAACAAGGTTCTTGAACCAATTAGATTCGTTATAGCATACCCCACTGTAGTTTGTTTAAATTTTAGCTTCATAAATACTTTGTTGACCTTAGATTTAATATGAGACTGTCAGGAAGAACTACTTTTCATATTTTTTAATAATTGTCTAGTATGTGAGATACAAAAATACAGTATACATATAAAGAACAAAATGATTGTGAAAAATTTCAATCAATATTGTGTTAACTTAGAGAACTTGGTTTCATCATGCATTGAGTAATTCAACTTAACTCATTTGGGTAAAAAAAATATATATACTGTATATCAAATACTGTATTCATGAGTTTGGATAAATTTATGGCTCTTTCTTAACACTTTAGTAGTACTGTACTGTGGTGTATTCTGATCCTGAATTTAAAATTATGCTTGGTATCAGCATTTGCCTGCTAAGTGGATGTTAAGCTCCTTTGACCTCTCTTTATTTTTAAGTTTTATACTTACTGTATTTTACATGACTCTTGTTGTCAGTCATCTCTCTTTCTTTTCAGGGCTCTATTTGGTTATGAAGGCCAAACTAATACTTTGAAGGTGATTGGAACTGGAGGTAAGAAAGGTTATCACAACTTTAAATTTTCTGTATAACGAAGTAATGTATAGATCATAAATCTTTAATAACGAATTCTATCCGTTTCCAGTTAACATTTTAAGGTTTTGACTGAATTTTTTTTAGTCTCCAGTACTGTAGTTGTCTGACATAACTGTGCAGCTTTGCTCTGATAGTTTTCCTGCATTCTTCCTTGGGGTCCCCTGTGCCTTAATTTTTTTTTCCTCTAGCAGCAGCAGCTTTATATATAACTTTCTCTTATACTTGCTCAGGTTTGTTATTTGAAAGAGAAGTGGTCACTGATTTGTACAAGTATGCTGTAGTACCTGATGAGAGAGAGAGAGAGAATTTAATTTCTTCTCCAAACAAAGGAGGGTCTGAGAAAATTGTAGCTAATGTATTTCTTCCCACTATCTTGATTTCTGCCCTTTTATCTTTAATATTGCTCATGTACAGTATTACAATTTTGCCATTACAGTACATTACATTCTGTACATCTAATTTTGGCCCCCTACATCCAGATTTTTTATTCTCGATAACCTGATTTTTTGGTCCTCAACAATAAAGTTTTCTGCACAACCTTATACAGTTGACAAAAATTTACAGTTGTAACATACCCAGAGAAGGTCTCAATTTAATAAACACTGTAAAATCTTGGAGCAGTTGGTAGACTGTTGGTTGTACTAAGGTACAAGAGAGCATGGTAGTAACGCTTTCTCAGTTAAAGATGAAAACAATGCATAAATTCTCAGAAAAGAATGCAGGATATGGAAGATTTGGGATGCCACCATGTTTTTAATCATTAGTGTAAGAGGATTTTGTTTTAAAAGAATTTTTGTTTATATAGTTTTTGTATACAAAACAGTAAATGTGATTAGCATGGTTAACCTATAAGTATCAAAATGTCGTATTGCTTGCAAGATGCTTTCCCTTATAGACTACACACAGGGAAGATGAAAAGTTGGTGGACAAAGGCACATGAATGCTAATGCTGGCAGTCCCTTAGTTACAAATGCTCTACTTATGAACAGGCTCCCAATACTGTACTGTACTGTACTGTACTGTATATTCATCAAAAAAATTCCAATTTCTACATTATTGCACTTTCATTATTCTATATTATATGGTATATTATTTTTTTGTATGGCAGAGTTGTAACTAACATATCCCATTTTTTACATGACTTTATTTTGTTAAATTTACAGTACTGTACTGTATTTACATTTGTTGTTATGTATGGGTTTGGATACTATTGATACTATTGTTGTTTTGTTTTGGCAGGGTTGTGCTTTAACCTAACCTAAACTGTGGAATTAACACTGTTCTGACTTACAAACAGATTGATTAATGAATAGGATCCAGGGACATAATCTGTTCTTAATTTGGGGGCTGCCTGTATATTGTTTTATTGCCAGTACAGTATTACCCCGCCTAACGCGGTTTCACTTAACGCGTTTTTTCATATACGCGGTGCCTCGCCAGAAGCGAACTTTCACTTAACACGGATTTTTTCCACATATACGTGGTGAGTGTCCGACTCGAGACGCTATTTTTAGATTTGCCCCACGCGCCACCCGCCCGCCTGCCTGCCTGTGCTTCTCGCCTCTCCCTCCTCCTCCCTCCGCTTGGGCAAGCGGCGCGGTAAGGTTGCGCAGTGTGTGTCTTTGTTGCGTTATCACCGACGTCATATGACGTATCGGACTGTGATTGGCCATGCATCCCTACCCCCCCTCTGCTGCTAGCTTTAATTGGCTTAAAGTATTATGACGTGACCACCCGGGGGAGGGAGGGAGGGAGGGAGGAAAGACGACGCTTGACCTAGCCGCGGCAGTTTCATCCCTCAAGGCCACACCGTGTAAACGCGTATCCATTGTTCCGTAAAATGGCTTCCGCCGGAACACCACCGCCACCAGAGAGAGACCTTTCCTTACCTGGACCCAGCGGCACTAAGCCAAAGAAGACACGACGTTCCTTAAGCTACGAGGTGAAGTACCAAATTGTTCAAGATTTGGAGAAAGGAACACGGCAAATTGATCTCGCGCGCAATCATGGCTTCAACGAATCTATGATTCGCACGATCAAGAAGGATGCAGCCAAGATCAAAGAGCACATGAAAATCACAAATTCTGCAGGTGCTTCATCTATCAGGTATTGCCAGAACAGGGTGCTGGCAAAAGTGGAAAATTTGCTGGTGAATTATTTGATTCGTCAGGCGCGACGCAACATGGCGGTACACACTCGCTCAGTGCAGGAGTACGCACGTGAGCTATACGCAGCAGTGTCACGTAAGCTGGGAATTGCAGAGGCCAAACCCTTCAATGCTTCCTCTGGTTGGCTGCATAGGTTTAAGAAGAGGAACAAGATCACCAACATCAACATTGGTGGTGAGGAAGCGAGTGCTGACCGTGTGGCGGCTAGAGATTTTCCTCCGTTCTTACGTGAGATTATGGAGGAAGGACAGTACAGTGACGACCAGGTGTTTAACATGGACGAATCTGGTCTTTTCTGGAAAAAGCTACCTTCCAAGACCTTCGTTGTCCAGTCTGCCAGCAAGGTAAGGGGTCGGAAGTTGCAGAAGGAACGCATCACCGTCCTGTTTACCACCAATGCCTCCGGTACCTGTAAACCAAAGTTATCGGTGATTCACACAGCCCGCAAGCCGCACGCTTACAAGAATATGGACATGAACAAGCTTAATGTCCACTGGCTAACCGCACGTAAGGCGTGGATGTCCTCTTCTCTGTCCCTCTTCTGGTTTGACAACTGTTTTGTTCCTGACGTGAAGAAATTCTGCGAGCAACAGAATGTTTCATTCAATATTTTGTTGCTCCTTGACGACGCACCTGGACACTCGCCCCTACTTATGGATCGTCACCCCAACGTAAAAGTGGTCTTCCTTCCTCCCAACACTACATCATTAATCCAGCCCATGGACCAGGAGTTGATTTGCAATGTGAAAGCTGCGTACTCTGCAAAGAAGTTCAAGCTCCTGAACGACTCTACCAACACCAAGGATGAGTTGCGTATGCTGGGTGACAGCGAGAGCAAAAGCGACGAGGACAAGGAACAAGAGGCGGTGACTCAACTTCTCGTCAAACAATTTTGGAAGAAGTTTAACGTTAAACAAGCTGTAGACTTCTTGGTGGAGGCATGGGATCTGCTGACTATTGCTACGATTCGTCACGCATGGAGACATGTGTTGCATGGCATACCAGGTGAGAGGAGGAGTGAACCTGTGACTGGTGAGGTTCAGACTGTTGCAGTAGCAGTGGACCTTGCCAGAGAAGCTGCGCTCAATATTACAGCTGAAGGCTTCTCCGAGACCAACGAAGACATCCTGGAGGTGATCAGAGATCCTGAAGTGACTGCCGACGAGATGTTGGAAGAAGAACACGTCAGTGAAGAGGAGGAAGAAGGTGCGTCATTCTCCGAAGAACACAGTTTAAGTCATAGTGATATTAAGTGTGCCATAGAGTGTGCAGAGAAAATGAAGTCCTTCCTTTCCCGCGACAATGACCGCTATGAAGTCTTCCATACCCGGCTGGTGCAGGCTATGGAGCCGTACATCAAGGTGTATCACGACAACATCAACGCCAGCCGTCAGCAAAGCATAACAGATTTCTTCGCCCGCAACCCACCACAGCCAGCCCAAGCCAGTGATAGTGGCAGTGAAGATGACTTTGAGGGATTTGTCAGGGAAGCCCTGACAACTGTAAGTGACAGTGATGGTGATTCACCTAGTAATGGTGATTCACCTGAGGGCCAGTAATCTGCCCTCTGCCTCGGAACCAGCCTCCATCCCCGTATGCCGACCCATCTCTTCTACTACCGTAAGTGTTCCACCTAACTTTTAGTTTCTCTAACCTAACCTTTATTTTTCCTATGTTAACCTTTATTTTTCCTAACCTAACCTCTTCTATATTACTTGTTTTTTCATACCATCATAAAGTTAAGATAAAATTTTTACTATAACATTGTTATGTGTCGTCAAAAAGTGGAGTTTGGGGGTCGGGCTGGTTTCTATTGGAATTAATCCCATATGTTCTGTTGTTCACTTAACGCGGGACCCTCTGGGTTCTATTGACCGCGTTAAGTGGGGTACAACTGTACCTGTAATTAGCATTCCACCCCCATTGAATACTGTAGATAGCACAATTGGATGTCTGGAACATTGGGTAGATTTGTAGTCAATTTTGTTTTTATGTCAGTCCTGTACATAAAAAAGGAGCTATCTTATATATTTTACTTCAGTAACCTGTAATTATTTTCATTCATGTTTTCTTGTGGTATTACAGAGGATGGGCTAGAAGAGTTGGCAGATGACCTGAATAGTAGTAAGATTATGTATGCTGTCGTCAAAGTCATTGACCCCAACACCACAAGACCCAAAAATGTCCTCATTAACTGGGTATGTATACGGTATAGACTGTATGTGTGTATTGCAGTTGTGGGAATGTAGTTTGAATGATAATGGTTGACAATGGAGAGCATTAAAGATAAAAGTTCTTAAGCTCGGTTTGTTCATGATAAATGAATTCTCAGTGACCCTCAGGTGCTCATGGATACACCAAGTTATCATTATAACAGTGAATTACAAGTGCTCATAATCCCAAGGTACCCACAGGTGCTATAAATGATACCTATTGACTGACAGGTGCTCACTCGGATGCTAAGTGTTTGACAGCAAATGTCCAAAACATAATTAAACATAATTATAAGGACCTTTAAGTGTGTATTATGACTTACATGTGTTCATAATGATTATAGTGAATCATAGATACTCATAATAATTACAATAAATCACAGATGCTCATAGTGGCCACAGGTGACTAAACATCATTCATGATCATCCAGCATTTTCTTTGTGATTCACATCTGCTCAAATTGATGCCAGATTACTTATATGCTTATTATGATGCTATATTTGCTGTGTAGGAGTGCTATAGATATTGTACTGTACTTTACTTATAGACAGTACTGTATTGTATGTCATTTTCTGAAGGTATTGCCATATGCGAGAGAATTGCCATATTGTACTTCCAGTGCCTGTGTTTTCAACTACTGTACAGGTATCCCCTGATTTAAGATCTTCTATCTATGATATTTCACTTGAAGGATGGAGATGTATTAGGACCACTTCCCTATTTACGGTAAAAAACATTAGCAACGATGGTCATCGTCTGGTCAAAATCGCTGATGCACGAAATATGGAGCTGCATCTCTTGCTGCTTTTGTCAGCTGCAGTCTACCCGCATGCTGTTACGTAGCTACCCAGTGCACTACAGTACCAAGCTTTGTTCCATGGTGATTGCACATGATTGCTAAGCCCAACAATTACTGTATTGGGCTGTATCGGTGTTGTTACTTATTCTTTTTTTTTTAAACCTAATAGTGAGAGGACATGACTAACATTCACATTGTACTGTACTGTTTTGGTGATTGTGAAATGATTTTTGATATGTTTTTTGTGACTGTAAAGTGTTTTGCCTATATTGTTGTGAACATGATGTGAGCAGTGTCGGGCCGCTATCATGGTTTTTACATTATCATCGTTCACTCTGTTTTTGTGACAAGTGGTTTCACTCTGTTTTTGTGGCTGGGAAGTGAGCAGTGTAACTTTGAAAATGTTTGGGAAGGCCAAGGCACCCAAGAAAACCATATCTCGAGGTAAAGCCTGATATTGTGAAGCTGTGTGGGAGTCAGTGACATCTCCACTTCATCCTCAAGAGACCCCTTAGCCTCAGAGGGGACATGTGATGATGACCAGACTTGTTCTTAATGATGTGGCGAGTTTTGTTTAATTGTATTTTATATATAATATTGTAGGAATTTTGTTTTTGGTGTTACATGTGGGTATTGGACTAACTGGGAATGTTTCCCACTGATCCCGATTTATGTTTTTCAGGAACGGAACCCCATCATGAATAGGCTTCTGTTAATTTGAGATTTTTATATGTTGTATATTTCTAAAGGAGAAATTCATCTTGGAAGGTTTCTAATAGAGTACTGTACACTGTACTGTAATTTGTAA
This sequence comes from Homarus gammarus, assembly GCA_958450375.1. Taxonomy (NCBI): domain Eukaryota; kingdom Metazoa; phylum Arthropoda; class Malacostraca; order Decapoda; family Nephropidae; genus Homarus; species Homarus gammarus. Next base: position 134,102 of record CAUDMG010000767.1, on the reverse strand, counting down.
GATCCTCTTGTCTCTATTACTAAATTGATAAAACATGAAATAATTTATGGTCAAAGTTGTGAATGGCAAAATATTATTGCCAATCATAACATTTTAAGTGGATTCATACAAATTCATTGTGCTTTTGTTGTCTGTACAATTGATTATACTTGGTGTTTTGTGTGACGAGACTAATATTAAAGAGGATACATTATTGTACTGTATGTGAGCAGACATGTCATGGGGAAAGTAGTTAATGCTGGAATTGAAAAGATTTGTTGATGCAGAAAAAGGAGCTCTGTGTTATGTGAGGATTTTACTTTTGAAATTGAGAGAAGCATTAATGTTTTCTCAGAATACACATAACAGTAGTTTCATTAGTGGGGTACCTAATATGAACAGAGATGAACTGATAAAATATATTTTACAATATTTGTTCATAGAAATAAGTTTTTAGTGAATCATGAAATTGCAATGTTGTAGTGTACAGCTAGTGCCCCCGCCCTTAAGAAAAAAAAGTACAATGTTGCTGCTTTTAAGTTTAAGCCATAAAACAACAATCTAAACAGATAAGAAGACCATAGAAGGTGTGGAGGGTAGCAGTTACTGTGGAAGCCTAGTGACACCTTTGTGTTATGGAAAACTTTGACCAAATGCGTTATCAACAAAGTACCAGGTAGTTTAATTTGACTTGTTGATTGGTGGAAGTAATGTTTTGAGAAAGGTCCAGGAAGGCAAGGAGTGTTTTAATTTGCTTTATTTAGCTTAATTTATGGTTGTTTAAAGAGTCAAATAAAAAGGTTACAGAGACCAATATTTTTTGGAGGACACTAATGTACACTGCAATGTTTTCCATATCTTGGGTAAGTGTTTGGTATTTTTTTTTTTTTTTATTCTTATTATCCTTGATGTGGTTGGTGTCTTGACTGGAAATTTTGAGGGTCAATTAACTGGTACTACTATAGCATGCAGTCTACAATGATATATTTAGTTTAACTTAACCTGACCTAATTTAACCTAAGCTGACTTATGTAAATATTTTGTAGACCGCACGCTATAGTAACACCAATTGAACTTTGATAGTTTAAATTTTTAACTCGGCAACTGCTTTTATCTGTTACTTGTAGTACACTGTAATCTTGTACATGTGTCTTTTCTTTACACTTGATATGAAGCATGTTGTACATTTTGATCTACAAATTCCTTGTTGCAGAAAGTTTCACTCAAAATGTATGTACAGTTTTCTAAAATATATAGTGTGCTGTACTTGTACACTCGATAAAAAAAAGTACAGTATCTTTACAATTTTTTGTGCGAAACAAAATTACACCACGAATGAAGGTTTTTGATAAAGGCTCATGAAGAATACTTTTATTCACCAATCATATTACAAAAAACTAATTCTATATTTTGAATGATATAACTAAATTAGGCCTACCATAATAGGTAGGAAATGTCTCACAATCATGCCTGCGAACCCTAGCGAGTCAACAAGATGGTTCAGTTCCAAATTCATCGAACCCCTCCTGAAAGGTACCGTACTTTTTTTTACCGAGTATGAACATACAGTACAGTATTTGTTTTCTCCTTAACCCTTAAAATGCAGCCATCATTGGTGAAAGTTAGCAATCATCATCTGCGGAAGTTTCGTGTTCCAAATGTTCCATTTTTTCCAGATATGGGGATCCTTAGTTGCTGGTGAAGGGTTAATGTCTTTGTACGGGTTCTCTCTTTGTGTGCAAAGAGATTGTACGAGTTTTACTAATTATTTTGTGTACTTTAAAAAAATGATGCATATAACATGATATCTTCTATGAAACAGGTGCTGTTATATTGTACAGGACTTAGAAACCTTTCTAGAGCTATAGCTTGTGAATCTCTTGACCAGTGCACATACAGTATTGGTTATATTTCTCCTGGTCTTTTTTAGAACACAAAATATTACATATCTATACTTTTTTTTTAGACCTAAGACACAGATCATCTTGTGGATGTGGTCAAATTTAATTTTCAGGTTGATCCCTCAAGTTGACAACACTGGAAATACAGTATTTTTTTCATGGCCTTCTATATTCTTAATTATGACTTTTAAAAGGAAATATTTGGTAAAAGTATTAGTGTATCTCAATATTGTCCATAAAACATGATGACACATAATTTCAAGTGCAGTATGAACAATATTTCAATACCCATACAGTTAATTTCCAATTAGAAAAATTCTGTATCGCACATATTTAGTGCAGGATCATAAATAAAATAAATTTAAAGGACTTTCTGGGGGGCATTAATCTGAACTTTTGAAGGATAAGATATATTTTGTCATTTTCTTGCAGCAAGGTGAAGGAGCCCCAACTGTACGTAAAGGTACCTGTGCTCGACATCTTCATGACATTCACAAACTTCTCAGAGGTGTGCATGTTACTGTTAATGCTCGGACAGAGGAGGAAGTTGAACCAGAAGTTGTTATGGCTGCAGTTCTTAAGTTATCGGCTACAACTTATAACTTCAACGAGAGATCAGAGATGAATGACAAGACTACTCCGGTGGTATGTCTTTCCCTAGAGATATTGAAGTTACCTTTGTTTTTAGTCTAGAACTTAGTACAGTTGAAAGATTTACTGCTGTGAATAGACTTTTGGGTATTCCGTATTTGATATACACAGAGGACAAGATTTCAGTCTTGTAGTAGGTCTCACAGTGCATGTATGAGAATTGCATGGACCTTTTTGTTTCAGTGAACATTAGTATCTGTCATGCAGAGAGTGCACTGAACTGGTTAAATGCAATCACAGAGATGATCCTAGATTCTGAAGGGAATAATAGTGGTATTTTCTTTTTATGAAATTTATTGCCCCCCCCCCCCCCCCCTTTTTTTATGATGGCCATTGAAAATTTAAACTTGGGGAAAATAGAATTTTAGGGATTAGTTATGTACAGCTATAATCAAAATGGGTTGTTATGCTGTTATGAGTAATATTACTGTAACATTACAATATTATCAGGAAATTTATACATTACTTATGAAATGATCAAAGATAATATAAAAGATAAGTACACTAGGTCTTCAGTTATCATTTACAGGTACAGAGTGTTTATTTATGTTGTAAAAAAGTCAGGGTCTCAGATGTTCAGGTTGACTCTTATTGCCAGCTGGCTGTCAAGAATTGTTCAGTTGCACAGGTGTGTGTGTGTGTGTGTGTGTATGTGGGCATTATTGCAGATTTAATAGCATGGCTGTAGACCAATTTATTATATTTTTGCTACCAAGCTTATTTTATATCCTTGGACATGGGTAGCCCTTACAGTATCATGAAGATATTGGTGAATAGACTGCCATCTTTTATATACTATTATGTTTTTGTTGAGTGAATAGCACAGATGAAGTTAATAGTTAACAGGAAAAACATTATCTCCATTAAAAAGGCAGTGATACTTCTGCAATTAAGAATGAATATAAAGCTAGTAGTGATGTAGTGTAGATATTGCTTTGCTACTTTTATTTCAGGTCAATGTCAGTAAACTGTTCTCTTTCAGAAAGGCTTAGTAGACACTTTCAAGAAGGGTGAAGCAACAGGGGCTGTGGTAAACAGTGTGTCATTTGTGCAAATCATTTCTGCATTCTGGCATTCTGAAACGACTTTCAAAATTTTTAATAGAATGGAATCATGTACAGTATTACATCACTTTTTATTGATGATCCATTATGTAGCTGCTCTGAATGTGATCTACATTATTATTATTTTTAAGGCTTCCCATTCAAGATTGCATGAAGGCCTAAATTACATTAGGATCTCTCACTTTATTGGGTAATTTTATTTTATTTATGTAAATCTTGAGGGTTGTTTCAGATGTGACACTAATTATTTTGATTTATTAAACCAATTTCCTTTAAAATGTTCTCCAACTTCTTACTTTATTTTGTTACAGTCCGAAGGGTCACATGATCTCCGTATTCTTCTTGGTTGATTTTCCATGTCAGAAAGTTTTGCTTTTTAAGGATTTTAATATTCATAGTTAAGATCAGACCATTATGGCCTATGTGATCATTCTTTTTTTATAGATAATTCATTCAGAATGTTGATAGTGAGATTTTTGTTTTTATAATACAGTATACAGTAGTACAGTATTTTTTAAACCAATTTTATCACTCGTGTGCTGGTCTACTCAGTCATTGAAATATAGAGTCGTTCGTTAACCGAATATTTCATGAACCGAATCTGTTATTTCAATGGGATATTAGGTAATTGCTTCCAACTCACAGAAAAAGTATACATACAAAGTACTATATACCAGTAATAGCATTAACAAAACATTAAATGTAAACTAAATACAGTTCTGTACTGTACAGTATACTGTACAAAAATAAAAAAACAATAGAATACTGTATTTTAACTTACTTTGAGGTGTGTATGTCGTATTACCAGCAGCTTTGTTTACATATCAAACAGCTGATTGTAGAGGCAGTCGATGATGACATGCCATATTCTTTACAGAGTGCATTGGTTCTAATGCCTTCTTCGTGTTTCATAATAATTTCTTCACTGTATATTATCAATATGTTAACTAAATTTCAGAATGACCAGTAATTTTAATGTAAAAATGCAAAAATATTCAAGAGACCAACAAAATCGATGTTCACTCCACTGTAAACAAAGTTAAACTGAGAAGCGTTGTTGGGTGATTCAATCAGCTGATTGGCGTACAAAAACTGTTCCCTGTACTGTATATATCATCAATATGTTAATTAAATTTTAGAATGACCAATAATTTTAATATAAAAAATGCAGAAATATTCAAGAGACCAACTTTCTTGATATTTACTCAACTGGAAATGAATGTAAACATAGAACTGATTACTGAATTGGCAGACTGGCTGATCAGTTGATGCACACAACAAAACATGTTTGTTGTAAGGATTTCGTTAATCAAAGTTTTGTTCGTTAATCAAACTGAAAGTCCCTATGGGAGCTAATTCGTTAACCGAAATTTCGTTAATCGAACCATTCATTAAGCGAGGGTCCACTGTATATCCCAGTGGTTCATTAGTGAATCATCAAAACAATAACAGCACTATGTTGTCATGTTTACCTAGCATCAGGCATTCTCAAAACAAAGTCCAGACAATGTCATTATACTTCTAAATTGACTCGTATCTCCATCCGTGCATTGTCTGCAGGGAAGGTGGTGACATCATTGCAATTGGCGGCCCTGTTTCTAGAGAAATAAACTTATCTCGACTATTATAACAGGACTTAACTTTCATTACAAATTATATACTATACCGTATCACTCTACGAATGTGGCAGAATGTATTTCTTGTGTTTACCCAGAATCGACAACGCGTCCATTCACATCAGCATTGTAAAAAGTGTTTCCTAATACATTCACCACATTATAGGAGGACAGACTATATTGTTGTATGAAGCAATTGTGTGTACAGATGTTAATAGCATGCATGTACAGGTACAGTGTAGGGAACCAAGATAAGCTATTGTCTTATCCCCTTTAAACCTTTAAGCTTTTGGCTGCTACATATTTTTTCCAGAAAGCTTGAATAATTGAATTAATTTTTGGTCTTAGGAAAATTCTGAAAAAAAAATGAGGTTGTAGCCTTATCAAAAAGGAATTTTTGGTCTAAGTAAATTGATGTAGAGTACTGTACTGTGATTCGGGATGCCGTGGAGGCAATTTTAGTGGTGGTCGCAAAATAAAACTCGACAAAGAAATATTAAAAATTGCTTTACACACACCTCAATAATTCCTTATGCAGTAGGTAATATCTCCGTTAGCCAGAATCCCTCAAACACGGAACTCTCCGATAGCCGGATTCTTGGAAAATCTTTCCCAAAGCTAGAATTTTCTAGAAAATTCTGACTGGGAGCAATTTTCCAAGGGGCACTTTTTTTTTAATTATTCTGAGATTTTGCCAGAGTTGATGTAATGTGCATTTTCTGAAACTTCTGAAAACATTTTTGTTACCCAGAAAATTCCCGGTATGAGGGATTTTTTCCAGGCTTTGAGAGGTGAAAAAATGCATCATTCGGGAACTTCCAAAAACAATTTTCCATGACACGGAAAATTCCAGGGATAGGGGATTTTTTCCGGCTTTGAGAGAGTCCTCCTGTTACCTGGAAATCTCTCATTCCTGGAAGTGCTGTGCACCAATTGTTATGGCTAACAGAAATATCACTACTGTATTTCTAGAAAGGTACTTACAAACAACCCAGAAATACACTGAAAAGCTCTTGGAAACATTTGCTGCATTTTATTGCATTTTTTTCCCACTTTTCACACAAATGCATTTGTACCTCTGTGCACAATGCCAACTACAGTATCATATTCATCAATAAGATAAAAAATAGCTATGTTTTCTACTGTTTATGGTTCAAATAGGCCACCAAATTGGGTGACAAGGAAGCGTGCATGAGAAAGATGGGTGGGAGGAGCTGCAGCACTCATTGCCAAACACTATATTTTTTACAATAAATTTTACCATCTATTACTGTGGCATCCAGTGGGTAACGGAGAATTCCTACTGCCCGACAACTGCTCCAGTGACATGTCTGAGGTTTGGCTTTTGGCTCAAACATGGTGGTCCCATTCAAACAATACTGCGAAACTTAAAAGCCGTCCTAGCGATGTGGAGCAGGCGGCCTGCAGCAGCCAAAGGGTTAAAGAGACTCCAAAACATTGTACAAAAATTTCCTCAGGGAGGGGGGTCACATAACCTACAATAGGAAGAAATATATTTGAACCAATTATTTTTCTTACAAACACAGTGGTCCCTCGGTTAAAGAACGGTTCGATTAACGAAATTTCGGTTAACGAATTACCTCCCATAAGGATCTTCAATTCGGTTAACGAACAAAACTTCGATTAACGAAATCCTTACGGACAACACGTTTTGTTGTGAGCTTCAGCTGATGGGCTAGTCTGCCAATTCAGTAATCTGTTCTGTGTTTACATTCTTTTCCAGTGGATTAAATATCAAGAAAGTTGTGATCTTTAATATTTTTGCATTTTTTATATTAAAATTATTAGTAATTTTAAAATTTAATTACCATATTGATAATATATGCCGTACAGGGAGCTAGTTTTTTGTGCGCCCATCAGCAGCTTGACTTGGCCACCAGGCGTCAGTTTGGCTTTGTTGACAGTGGAGTAAACATCTATTTTGTTGGCGTCATGAATACTTTTGCATTTTTACATTGAAATCATTGGTCATTCTGAAATTTAGTTAACATATTGATAATATATAGCGCAGTGCAGTGTTGATTTAAATAAAATAATTTTGAAATACACCTAGTGAATTAAAAATTTTATTGGTGAAATGACGGCATCAAGCATGGGTCCCCTGAAAGGTGATTTCTCCTCCATCCCCACTTCCTTCTCTTCTCCCTTCTCCTCCACCCCCACTTCTAATTCCCATCATCGTCATCAACTAGGAACCTTCTACATACACACCTCAAAGTAAGTGTACTTTACTGCATTTTTTTTTTTTTTACTTTGTATGCACTTTTCGGTGAGCTGAAACCAATTACCCGATATGCCACTGAAACAATGGATTTGGTTAACGAACGACCCTCTGGAATGAATTGTGTTCGTCAACCAAGGGATCACTGTACAGTAGTTTAAAATATATATATATATATATATATATATATATATATATATATATATATATATATATATATATACACACACACATACAGTCGACCCTCGTTAAAACGGACTAATAGGGGGGAAAGGGTGTCCGTTTTAGCCGATTGTCCGAATTAACTGATTTAGGGGTTAATATTGCATAATATTGCATTATACAGCTATGTGTATGTTTATTTGAGTGCTCCGTCATAGGAGTCCGTTTTCTCTCACTTCAGGGCGCCTGAGTCGTCCGTTTTCTCTTAATCTTAGAGTGCAGTACACCATCGACTTCTTTATTTCTTAGTAATGACACAGAATTTGAAATTGCAACTGGGGTTGCAATTGTTGAGGCAACTTAGGTATGTCTGATTACAGTTGGAATATTCAAGATCCATTGTGAGTGATGTTTAAAGCTTCAACTGTCTTTATGGTTGGTAAAACTTGTCAGTCTGAATGGCATGTGTGAGGCCTTGTGTTTGTACAACCGCTAAATATATAAATATATAATGTTATGGTAATTATCAGAAACACATAGGCATGACGAGGTTTATTACAAAGTGATGAAAAGGATACTGTAAAGTGGGTAGTCCACAAAACATGTAGCTATGCCTCTCTTTATTTGAGTGTCCCGTCAAAGAAGTCCGTTTTCTCTCTCACTTCAGGACGCCTGAGTCGTCCGTTTTCTCTTAATCTTAGAGTGCAGTACACCAGTGACTTCTTTATTTCTTAGTAATGACACAGAATTTGAAATTGCAACCCCAATTGCAACTGGGACAATCCCAGAACCAGAAATTTGATATGAACAGTTCAGATTTCGTCCGATTTATCCAAAATCCGGATTAAAGGGGTCCGAATTAACGAGGGTCGACTGTAGTATGAAAATTTGTAGTGGTTATTTACCTTATATAGTTCCATGGTAGCCAGAATGGGGTTTATAAATTACACGTTCCAAGGGCTTAGTAATGAGCCAGAGTGGGGGGATAACTCCAGGGGTCACTGTGCCTCTCTGTTTTGTCTATTTAGGTGTGTGCATTTGTTTTATGTCAAGCAAATAAGTGAACCAATTTTTAAATTTTGGCACCATATCAAACATCTCGTATTAAGAAGACCAAAGACCCTCTCCAAAAATCATATGAATGGCCTGAGAGTTAGGGATTATAAGTACTGTAACCTTAAAAGTTCACAGTTCACATGACAATATGGTCCCTTAGTCACATTATAAATGTCTTGTATATACACATAAACTCCAAAAACAGTATCATCCACCTTTGAACCCCTAAAATGGCAAGTTATAATGTAATTGATAGTGGTATTACAAGTTTGTATGTATTGCATTTTTGAGCTTGGAAAATACTCTTAAGAAATTTAAAGAAATTCTACTTAAGAGGACATAATAACTTCTTAGTCAAAAAGTGGGTACAGTACATGTACAGTTATAGTAAAGACAATATTGGCCAGCTCTTAATTTTTCTTAATTACTGTATTGTTTTGATTGTTTTAGTATTTTCAGTTAATGTATATGTTACGTGAGAAGTTGGAAAATTTATTTTATAATAGGATATTATTTTACTTCTAGTCCTTATGATATGACAACTGAGTTATTAAAGTATTTTTTAAGCTGTGTGATTTACTAACAATCTCATATTGTTTTGAAATTGCTCTAATTGAACATTTGCATTTTGTTGGGTTCTTAATCATTAAACACTTAAATGGTTACTTAGGGAAATTTTGATGTTGCATAAATATTAATTGCTCCTACCTTGGTACCATAATTAGTTCACCTTTACTAAGTAGAGGTAGAGCTATTTGACTCTTGGTAACCATGTCCATGCCCAGGTTAAGTTTTAAGTTGGTGCCTTTGGTGGTGGTGATAGGAACAAGCCTTGTACCAGTCATTCTTCTAGTGTAGTTATCATCTTAAGATTTATTTGCAGGTAATGTTAGCAGAGTGGTTTACAGAAAAGGCTACTGCATTGTATATGTCATGTGTAGATTTTTCAGCTGAAAGAATTTCCAATATAACCCTAAATTCTTTGGCAGCCAAAGTTTAGAGCTCAGACTTCGTTTCCTATTGAAGCTAGGGTTCATTAGGATATGGGTCTCATTTGGCCCCAAATCATAACCCCGGTGGACCTAAGACATAATGAATTTTAATGGGCCAAACTCTCTCATACATGTCATATTTCTGTAATACACTGTACTGTATACATTTTCAAGATTAATTAGATCCTTGTATGGAAAGTTCTGAACAAATTCTAGAGGGATCTCCTCTTGTGGCTATCCTAAATCCAATAAGAGATTTTGAAAAGAAGTCTGGTCAGTGGAATGCTTATTGTATATAAGCATGATGCAGAATATTTTAACATTTGACAAAATATGCAGAAGTTAACAACTATAGTCTTCATCAAAGTTCTTCTTTGTTAATTGGTTTGGCAATAGGCAGGTTTCAAATTACAGTATATGGCAAGACATTGTATATTTCTCTCTTGCTCACAGTGGAAAACATGACTGTATGTTTGGATAGTCATATACAGTGTGTGAATCTTGCTGCATGGTCTGTCTCCACTGAATCTGTGGCAGGTTTCCACTATAAGGTCTTGAGAAATTTTGTTTTGCCAGCAGTTGAATTACTAACCGAGTTTGGTGGTGCTTTTGGTTAACAATTCCAGTTTTCATTTTCTAGTTATATATCTTACTAATACTTCCCTTCATTTAACCAGCATTCTCATAATATTTGTGCAATTTTTGGTTTGGTTGTGTATCATAGCTTTATAAGTGTGATTTTTCTCTTGATGTACTGTACTCTATACTATAGTCATCTTGAGATTAATGATAGTTTTCTTCCTCCTGACTCCTGAGGAAGCCAAAATATTCTTGAATCAGTGTGTGTGTGTATTCATTATTTCACAGAATGTACAGAGCATTTAAAGCACTAATTATGAAAATATTTTGTAGGTACCATTGGACAACATTACATTACTTTTAAGAAAACTGATCTGTGTTATGCCAGTACCTTTGTTAGTCACTGAATTTACTTTATAATATAATGTTCTATAGGATACATTTAACTCGACATCTATTCTGTGACAGTCTATTGAAGCATATCTTCATTCATTGATTTAAGCCCCAGACCAAAATTTTCTTTCCTAAACTGTAAAGATAATTGGGAATCAGGAACTGACACACACAGATGATTGGCACTTTCATAATTTTAATGCTAAGGAGAATGGAATGCAAACTCCCATTTGTCTTTGCCCGTATGTGCATTAATGTCTCACTGGGATGTTGAACTCCTGACATGATTGCATGATATTGCAAGCAGACTTAGGAGTTGTCTTTCACTAAAATCCTATAAAATACAGACATCTTCAGTATTTTTGTCACAGTAGAAACAATTTATTTGTTTTTGAGAAATTTAGTACTGTACAGTATAAGATAAGAAAATATTTAAGCTTAAATGTTAAGTACCTTTTTTGCTTAACATCATAAGAATATTGAAGTGCCTGTTAGGGGTCAAACTTTACTCTCTTTCTTGCCAAATATGTATAGATTTTATTCATGTGGGTACATATCTTCTTGTTTGCCTGTCTAACAAGTTTAAATTATAAACCATGAAATCAAGTTTCAATTGAAATCAAAGGGGTTGCATTGACCTTGCTAAAAACTACAAAAAACTTTTTTTTTTCACATTAAAATGAACTGGAACAATAAAGTCTTGGTCATGTGGATAAAGTTTTGTTGTTCTGCCCATTGTTCAGTAAAAATAATATAAAAGAATAATTTTGACCCCAGCTATTAGTTTATTATTATGGGTTAACTGAATTAGGTCAGCCTCTGTGGGACCATGTAAGAATCCACTGCCACATTTACATGCTTATTCTTGAATTTTGTGGAATGAATACTATTATGGGTCAAGTCTCAACAATATTATCAACCATTAGTTCATTACTTTAACTCATTGAATTATTGAGTGAGTAAGCTATTTTTGGAAAATGGGGAAGCCTTTTGTACGAGTGGTAAACTTTTAAGTTTATGAAAATGAAACGAGAATTTACGATGTGAGAATTCTTGTTAGATTGCAGGCAGATTCTTCGTGGGAAATTAAGTAAAGTTAAGAACCTCACACCTTGACCTAGACCTTTGCCCTTGATAATATAAAACTTAACCAGTTTATGGGATGAGCCATGTACAGCACTTCATTGGGAATACAGATAGAGTGCATTTGGTCAGAACAATGGTTGATATTTTCAGAGTTTTTCTGTGGAATGACTGACATAATAGTTCTCACTCAGACCAGTTATAATACCTCTACATCTTCCCTTCATCTCTGGGGGTTGGTAAATGTGATAGTGAGACCTTCACAGGCACTGCACTCACTGCATTTTGCTTCTTCATCTGTAAAATTAAAAGCTTTTTTTTTTATTGATGTTTATAATGTGCAGTGACTTCTGTTTTGGGGGAAAATAATCAAACAGAATTTAACATATATTGAAAGTTATGTGGTATTGGATTCTTAAGGTAGCTGAATGTCTTTGTTAATAGCATAACACTACATTATTCTAATATATCCTAGACAGTCCAGTCTTTTCCTCCCCATTCTCCTGATCCCATCCTGTTGTTAAATCCTACATGCATTAATATTTATGTGGTCTAGCAGATAAGAAATGGCAGCCATGTTGAGCATCTTCATCTACTAAACAATGTGTGGGCTTCTTATAACCATAACCTTTCATCCAGCAGATCATCCTTTCCTTTCCTATCCTGGTCTTTACCTTTCCTGTTCTCTCTGGGTCACTCCTTTCCTGCCCTATCCTTTTGTGCACTATCCTACCCTGGACTGTATGATCCTCTCCAGTCTTACCCAGTGTATCCTGTGGCACCCAAGTCATAAAGCTTGCCATACATCTGTGTTATAGCTGATGCCTAGTGGTGCTAGTGGTCCCGCTGTAGCCTGTGGTGATGGCTCCCAAACTTTCCCCTCTATAAAGCCTAAACCCAAAATGATGAAGCGTGAGTTGGTAAGTTTTTGTGAGCAGTAGCTGCTCCTTGTTATGTTCATCCTGTCTGACTTTTGGGACTATTCTTCATTTTTTCTCTGAACTTTGAGTATGTAGATTCTGCTTCTTCGAGTTTGAAACTCAAAATGGTGTTTCATTTTTGTTTTGGATCTGGGCTTTTGCCTTTTTTTATGAGTTTTCTCATTAACTTCACAAATGAGTACTTAGTCTGCGTAACTGTATATACTCTGATCAGTTTGTGAACAAACATGTGAAGAGCTTTATACGCTTTATCTAAAGACTATCTCATGGAAGTAATGCAGCACATTAAGTTAATGTTTTTCTCTTCATTGATGTATAAACAGATTTTTAAAACTTGCTCTAACTCATACAAGTATTCTTCAGTTGTTGCCCTGGTTTTTCATTCATTGTTAGATGTAGGCTAATGATTCCTTGATGTGTTATAATACATTTACAGTAATTTACTTTGCTAATTTGTCCATACATTTAAAAATACAATACAGTATCTGATTTATAATCTGCCATTTCTCAGTTAACAACATATACAGTTTCACATATCCACGAAGCAAATATTTTAAGAATACTGTACTTGTATATATTGCTTTTTTAATTTTGTTACTTGATTTAGTTTTCAATATTAGAATACTATTGAATGATTATCTAATTGGTTTGATTTTTGTTCCTAGCTTCTTATTTATATCTACACTGTATGTGAGCAACTGGCATTGTCACCTAATTTACAGGGAACCAACTATAAGCGCACAAACCCCTTAGCTGAGATAGATTCAAAGTCTCGCAATAAATTTTGGGAAGAGCAGGAGGCTGAGGAGAGAAGACGAAAATTTGAGGAGCAGCAGCGGAAGGATGAGGAGTTGAAGAATATTGAAACTGAACGTAAAAAAAGAGAGGTACAGTAATTGATGGACTGAAGTTTTTTGTATGGATGTTTACATCTTTTTAGTAATGCAGTTAATAAGAGATATGTTCACCTTTTCATGAGTGAATATGATCAGCCCTACATTGCCTCCGGGAATAGGTTTGTTTCACTAAGTTAGAAAAATAAATTGGAAGATATTTTGAACCAAAAATAACTACAGAAATAGAACAAATTAAACAAATCGAGAGTGAGAAACAATTTAAATATTGTGTTGTCAAAGAAAGAAACATGGGAGACCGTGCAATTGTGTATAAATGAGGCAGAAAGTCAGATCAGCAACCTGGGAACTTGGTCACAAGTTTTGTGATGCCATATGGCAGTAGGGTCTACCATTAGAAAACACATTATGCTTCCAATATCTTCCCAGGTAGTAGTATCAATGTGTAAATTGGAAGAAAATAATGTTAAGAAACATATGACATTGCTGCTGGATGATTCATAACTGGGGATCCAGATGTATATGATTATTCGTAGTGTTGATGGCAACGAGTATTTCACATTCTTGGGCAATCTCTGATCATAACTCTAAAATAAATAGCCATTAAAACATATCAACTCATCTCCATACAGTGTTATCAGATCACCTGCCTCATATCATGCAGGTTAGGTTGGGAACAAATTGTGTTGTTGACTGTTCATAGGCAGTGCGAGTACAAAAACAATGTATTTAATGCAAGTATGCAAGCAGTAAGTTGATTCATTAAAGGATACCTTGACAAGCCATCATATACTTATTTCCATTAGTATACATGGGATTGAAGCTTGGATTTGGGTTGCAAACTGAAGAAGAAAATTAGAAGTAACAAAAATACGTTAGGTGAATGGGATGCAAACGCTTAAGAAATCCAGAAATTGGATGGAAGTATGGATAAAAAACAAGCATTGAATAAAGAGCTGACTGGAATTAGGAAACTATTGGAAGTGATGGGGATGGACACCTTAGAAGCAACGGGTGAATCCAGGAATATCAAAAGGGGAGGGTTCAAGAAGTTTTGGGTGGGGGAACATGGTGAGCACAGCAAGCCCACCCAATTGGGAGGTTTGGGGCTGGGGGAGTGTTGTCAGCTTCACCCAATAAATCTTTTGAAATTTGGCCAGTATAGTTGTCATTTAACAGCCATGTGCACTTGATATTAGAAGTTATTCTGAGGTCAATAGTAATTACGTTTTACTATGCAAAAATGCCTGAGTACAATAGTGCATTAAAGAATAGGTATTGGAATTTTCTGAGCAGTACAGCATGTGAATGATAGGAGAGCATATCAGTGGGTGTTTTAGAGATATCTCAGTACTGACGGGGAATAGATGTAGGAGAATTTTTTGCTCTTCATTTTGATTTCTCTGCAGCATAGGAAGGCAAAAATGAACTAAACATGATTTATGATTTCCTTGGACATTTCAGTTAACTGATGCCCAACATCGTGAACAGTTAACCAGACAGCGAAATGCACGTATTCTTGCTGAACGGAAAGCTGAAGAAAATGCAGCTCAGCATCTAGCTGCCCAGCAAGATCAGAAGTGGCAGCAGGATATAGACAGTCAGCACCAGGAAGAAGCAGAACGAGCCAAGCGGAGTGAGATGATGCGCTTGGAAAGGAAAAAAGTGAGTACCTGTAGTTGATTAGGCTTAACCTGTCTTTAGTAGTACAGCATGCTCCTAAAATTTGCTGGGGTTTGGGTCTCAAAATGTCCTCAAATTGCCAAAACCGCGAATACACTTATCATTTGCTGACTGGGTGGGAGGGGGTACGTTTTTACTCGTGTGCAAAGAAATATATATTCCCTTTATGTATTTGCACTTTGGACAATTATTTCTTTTATCTGTACGATATGTGTGTGTGTGTGAGACACACACATATAAATAATAATGGGAAAATGCTCTCACAAATAATCAGAAACAAGACAAAAAATATATCGAAATGTAGAAAAAAATGCGAGTCTACCCTCAGGTCAACTCCATGCTGTGTTATTAATAATTGGGTTGGTTGGGCTGCCATACGGCACCAGCTGGGTTGATATGTACCAGTACATCAAACTAGCAAAATTTCTTTCATAGTCAGCTAGCCAACCCAACATGAAGGATGTCAGTAATTGTGGTGTATTACTGTACCTTTTCCACAATACAGTATGTATGTATGTAGGATGGTGTGTGCATGTAACTGAGTAAAAGTAAATGAAGAAGGTTATGTATATCTAACTGAAAATACGGGTTGAATAACAACCAAAGCACCTCGGTCATAGTTTTCTTAAATTAATATATACAGTACCAGGAAATGTTAGAAATAAATAAAAAATAATACCAATAAATAAGTTACAAAAAAAATACCATTGTTAAACCAGTAAATAAAAGCCAAAATGAATGTTTATCGCAGTCGCCATTTGCATAGATTTCCTGCTCCACCATAGTAACAAAGATCAGCTGGGATGCTGATTCCCTAGCAATGTTCTCTACCAGCTACACTCTGCTGATGAGCTACCCCTTGATCTTCGACACCAGTATCTCCAGGTCCAGTGCTGGTTTCGCCTTCTGCAGTCTAACCAACACTTGTGTAGTTGGCTTCAGGGTATGGAAGGTTATGAATCTTCTTTGCCTTCTTCCTGTTCAGATATGCCTCTCGTGTCACTTTGTGGATGTTCCCTGAAGTTCAAGTTTGTCAGTATTTTAGCGAAAGAAAGGACTTGCTCTTTCCCTTTGTGGGTTTTTTTTTTTTTTTTTTTTTTTTTTTTTTTTTTTTAAGGAGCATGCCTCCTCTCACAAAGGGATCATCCCAGTTTACACTGACAACTCTAAGTCAGATACGGGTGTGGGTTTTGGGGTAGTCTTTCCTGACTTCTTTCGAAACGGTAGTCTCCCCGCTATGTCATCTATTTTCACAGCAGAGCTTTCAGGTATTTTACTTGCCCTCAAGAAAATTTTTACCCACTTGCCAGGCAATATTGAAATGGACGTCAAATGCACAAGCTGACAATGTCAAAGCGATTTAAAATTTTTTTGCGATTCTTGCAGTGCTCTCCAGGCCTTAGCTAATGTCTCATTGCCCTATCCCGTGGTTGTAGCCATTTTTGAGTGGCTGTTTCTCGTTCAACATCGGGGCTGCAAGGTCAGTTTTTGTTGGACTTTAGCCCATTTAGGGGAGAGGGGAATAAGTGTGCTGATGATGTGGCAAAAGCAGCTGCTTCTTGTCCCGTGACACATCAT
This sequence comes from Homarus gammarus, assembly GCA_958450375.1. Lineage (NCBI taxonomy): Eukaryota > Metazoa > Arthropoda > Malacostraca > Decapoda > Nephropidae > Homarus > Homarus gammarus. The sequence continues at coordinate 117,328 of CAUDMG010000767.1, read as the reverse complement.
TCCTCTTTATCTGCCTTTGATATAAAGCCAATAATACTAGCTGCCATCCACTCGAGTTGGCATTGCAGGTGGAATGCTGGTAGAGCAAACAAGCTCTGCGGCATCCACCCGGCTTTGGGTGCCTGGGGATATCGGGAACTATTGTGCCACTGGGAGACTGGTTTGGCCTGCCTCTGCATTGGCCACACTCCACTTACTCATGGTATTTTAGTGGAGAGGGTGATTGCTCTCCATTGTAATAGCTGCCTGGTCCCGTTGACCTGAAGATGTCTTGAATAAACATGAAAGTTAAAATACTGTACAGTATTTTTTATACTTACACTTATCGCATTATATCCCTTCAACATTACGTTACATAAGATTTTAAAATGTGGAGTGAGAAAGCTGAAAGGTGTGGGTGATTAGAGAGAGGGAGTGGAAAGGAGTGATAACATGCACCAGTGTTGCCAAGCGCTAAGCTCCTCAACAGCTGTTATTTTAATTCGCCACCACGTAGTTAACCACGCATAAATTTGTCATACAATATGGGGGTGTCTGGGTGTGATGTTGTGGTATTAATTAATAAATAAGCCATATTGCATCATCAATGACAGTCGTTTCAAGAATAGCAATGTACTACAATTGTCACTATTATTCATCAAATTACTGTACTGTTATTAACAATACAATATTGTTTATTATGCATAAAATCTTTCGTGTAAGACACTGCTGGTTGGAGGGAGGCAAGGTGCTGGCAGGGAAGCAGAGGGGGTGGTGATACACACACCCCCAACACACACACTCCAATATTTATTATTATATATTCTTGTATGAACAGCCTCTTATGGTGTATGTTTTATCATGGTTAATATAAAATATTAAACACTTTAGAAAAATTACGATGTATAATTATTAATTTGACATCAAAATTACATGACAAGTCGAATAATATGGAAAGTTTTTCACCCAGACCTCTCTACTGGGAGGAGAGTAGGTGGCGGGTAAGCTTAGCCATTGCCAAATTTACCAGTTTACTATTTAATCATTGCAGTACTGTACTGATACATTATATAAAGTATTGTGCTGTATTATACAGGTATATGAAGGGTACAGGTATTAATAAGCATACACGGAATATTACAGTAAACATATCTTTATTAGTAAATAAAAACTATTTTTTTTTTTACAATGGTAATGGCAGGCATGAGGAGACGAGGAACCTTTTTGGGGGGGGTGTGCTGTCAGTTCCCCTCCCTCCTTCCTTCCTTCCTTCTTTCTTCCTTCCTTCCTTCTTACTCATTAATGAATTTTAAAAGAAAGAAAACATTATTACTTTCTATAATGAACATCCTCATAAATTACCGACTTATGAATTATAGGAAGAGAATATGAATTATACTGTACAGCATTAAGATACTGTACAAAACTAGATTTTGGGTGCATAGACTTGGGGGAGGTGACGGGTGGTAGAGGGAGGACAAGTGGACAACTTGCCTCCTGGCCCGTGTTGTCACCAAAATTCCAGTGTTGTACTGTATTAAGGTTCATTTTGATAATGTTTTTATTTTTTTTTTATTTTTTTTTTTATCAGTGATTGACCCACCCGGGTACAGGTCAACGACCCACATCGGGGCCTAGGGGGCAAAAAAGAAAGAATAGAGAAATTACAAATAGAAAAGGGAAAGGTTATATTAATCTACACTGCGAAGATGCTGGAAAACCTGCCTTTTAAAGTGAGACAGATTGTATGAGTATGGAAACACAGAAGAAGGCAGAGCATTCCACAGTTTGGCTTTGTGAGGAAAGAAGGATGTACTATAACGGGTTATTCTAGTGTGACTGACATCCACAGAGAAATGGTGGGCACCTTGGGCAAGACGTGTGTTACGAGCCCACGGCCTTGCCGGCAGTACACAGGATGCCAAATCCACCGAACATTGCCCATTAAAGTACCTGTAAAAGAGAGAGTGAAGCAACATTGCGGCAAAGAGAAAGGGAAGAAAGATTGTCAACTAAAGGAGGAGAGTTAATAAGACGAAATGCCTTTGATTCCACCTTATCCAACAGTTGGACAGAATAAGAGCCACCCCGCATATGAGAGCAGTACTCCAAGTTAGGACTAATGAATCCCTTATATACTTGAAGCAACTGCTCAGGAGTGAAGTAGTTACGGCATCTGTACAGCATTCCCAACTTTCGGGAGGCAGATTTTGCAATGTTAAGGATGTGTGGCTTCCATGACATATTAAAGAAAATGGTGAGGCGTAGCATATCTATTTTAGAATTTGGCGGAATGATAGCGTCCTGAAATGGGATTGGTGAGAGATCATCTAATTTGGAAAGTGTTATTGGTAAATACTGAGTTTTATTACTATTGAATTTAACGAATTTTCTGCCTCCCCATTCAGAGATGCTGCACAGATCCATATTGATAGATGTAATGATATCAGCTCTAGCTTAAACACTGTGTTGTAGGTTGATTGTGTCCTATGTACAGCAATTGTTCAGTACAGCACAACACACTGTACAAAAAACAGGAGCGAGCAACTGATGAACCTTGTAAGGGGACTGGTGACAAAGAATTATGCACCAAACCTGCCATGAGGCTAACCTGGGGGGAGGGGGGGCTCATCTACAAGATGCATCAGCCAATTACAGATGTCCCATGAGGTCACATGACAGTATTAGCCAATCATTGCATGCGAGCCTACGACCTAAGTTACCTCAAGCGTCTCAGCCTCCTGCCACCCACTCACAGAGGACCCGGGACTCTGGAGCACGACGCAATATTTCGTCATTTTTCTATGCATGTTATAGTACTTTCTGTATTTAATATTTTATATTATCAATGATAAAACATACACCATAAATGGCTGATCATAATAGAATATATACAATAATAATAAATGTTGGAGTTGTGTGTATCGCTGTATTGGTATTAATAACTAGGGCTCTTTTCTCAATTTATAAAATACGCTAATGAAAATTATTGGAAATTAGAAGTAATAGATTTAAAAATTGCAAAAGTTGGATGGTCCATCATTATTTGTATTTTTATTATTTTCATAAATACTGTATACGTACCATTAGACAACACATTATGCTTCCAATATCTTCCCAGGCGGTAGTACCTCCCTGTTTGACAGCTGCCTACTACCTACCAAGGTATGCTGTGAAAGAAAAAGCTTCGATTCAACAAGTGACTGTAGAAACTTAGGAGCTCTGGTTTTATAGTATTAGATGTGATATTTCTAGCCAAGGTGGTACTCCATAATAATCCCAAGGAACTTTGCATTATGTTTTCTTTTAAGAATGCCTTTTCACTGTAAGGGGGGTCCTAAGTCTAAGTTGACATCTTGGTCTGATTGAGTCACTTTGTAAAAACTCCTTGCATTTTTCAGGAAGCGGAAACCCTAATTGGCCAGAGAACACATTCTACTCGAGATATGTTTGAATCGGGTATCACGAACTCAAAACAGGCAACGGACAAGAACCGTCCACCTCCCCGTCGTCTAAAAGAGTTCAAACCAGTCAACAGCCACTCAAGGTACAAATTGTCTAATGCTATATATATATTTAGGTGTCTTCTGGATGATGGCTTTGTTACCAGCATGTCCAGATCTTCTGGTTGTGTAGCATTAGTTGGTACTATATGGGGTGGGCTTAGTGGCATTAAATAATTATGTAATCAGAACTGTAATTGTGCATAAAATCTTTATCTATCCAGTGATTGTCCAGGATCTCAATAGATGTAATAATATATTTCTTGTATTGATGAAGGTTTTGGAAAAGGAGTTAAGATTAGTGGTAGGTTGAATTGCACTAAAAAATATGAAATATAACTCAATTCCGAGTTATTTACATTACTAAAGTGTATATGGTTTATGATAATGTATATTCAGTAGTTTTCATACAGGTTTATAAATGGATAAACTGGGTAAACATGTTTATAAACTATGCAGTGCAGCATGAATATAGACAATACTGTATACATATACGGTGCACATAGACCGTGGGAGTATACAGTTTCTTGTGTGCCGAGACAGAGTAGGTAAACAACAATAGTAAACAGTAAGGCAACTTGGCCAAGGATAGCTGATAAAGCTGCCAGGTGCTTATTTCTAGGAGGTTCCTTTAATCTGAATGCTCTTATTTTCTGATTCCCACAATCAAAAAGGGGTATCATACTCTTAATTTTATTTAGATGTTTCAGCTGTCAATAATCAGGTCTTGCACACTCACCAGTAATACTCAGATAATTTATTGAAGAATTGAAGAGGGTGTGGCTATCTCATACATGAAGTACAGTAGTTAACTTTCACCTTATTAAGAATAGAGAATAGGAGCAGGTGAATGAGGATTTAATTATGTACACAGGAGGAAAAAAATCGGAGGCTAGCAGAAAAAGGTCAAGCATGTGTAGTGTTGCCATTACACATTCTTGAGGTAATTCTACTTTACACAACTTTGCATGTGGGTATAATTATATTTTCTATGCTTATGGCCCTTTAGACTTGAAGCATCTGTAAAATGGCAATGAACTTGTCCTGATTTAGTGACAACCTTGTTAGTTTTTTATTATTATTGTACACTTTAAGACAATTTGTATTATTTTTCTCTTTTTACTATTTTTTTAACGAGATTTCTACATACAGTATTAAAATATGGTTTAGTCCATTACTAGGCTGTTCATATGTTATTAGAATATTGAATGTAGAGTCCAGTTATGAATATACTGTACTGTATTAAGAACTATTTGTGGCCTCATAAAAAAAATGGTATTTGATTACTCAGGAAATTTAGAAGTGAGGATAGTGAAGCAATAAATTAGAATAAAATGAGGGACTTGTTGCGTTAAGCGTGGACAGTAACACAAGGACGCATTTATGAGGCAGTGAATGTTTTAAATGAATTGTAGTAAATATAAATTTACATATAAATGTAAGAATTTAATTTTTATGAACATACTGTACTGTAGTTAGAAAAGGTGTAGTACCTTGCAAATATGGATTTCTCGCTTTCTTGCCAGCTGTGCATAATAATGTTATCCCAAAAACAGTAGAGAGGAGGGCAAGGAAAACAATCCGTCGGCGCCAAGTAGAGGAGTTGCTGCACGTTGGCCTCCTGCTTCCTCTGAACCTCCACAGCAGCTTGCCACGCCCACACAATGCAAAGGTAAGTCAGTTATACATCGTGGCCATTGTTTCTTTTTGTGTTGTACAGTAACTGTATTCCAGTATTCATTATTGATGGGGTGATAATCAGCAAGTTCAAAGGCCTGGGCTTAGTTTATATATTTGGTATTTTACAGACCCTTGAAACTGGACCAGTGATTCTCAAAACCTGACTTTTCTTCCCTGGTTTAGATTAAAGAAACTCTGTTGAGAATTTGTTGTACACCTTGAATTACAAAATACAGTAAATATCATTGCATACATACTTTAAATAAGAAAATAACATAAAGAGACAGTGTGTTTAGAATTTGAGTTCCCTAAGGGCAAATTATATGGGTTTGTTTATGTCCCAGTGGCTTCTTGTGAGTTGTGAGAAGAGTTCATAAATAATTACAGTATTTTCTGATTGAATGAACAACCCGTGGCAGCACATGAGATCCCATAGTGATGTACAGTGTACTGTACTGTGTATTATAAAATCTCAAGATGGTCTTTCTTCATCGTAGGTGATGTGATGTCACCTGCTTTATCAACAAATGTTAGTACACCACAGCAAAACACTATACCAGATCATTCATCACCTCCAGCACCACCAACCAAGCAACCACCAGAGTCTTCACACCCACAGCTGGTCAGTTATGAACATAGTGTTAAAGCTTTTTTATAAATAATAGTTTAGTGTTACAACATAGCATGTACGGCAAATTTTACTTCTAATTATGACTGCGCAATTATTTTTGTGCCTTGGTTTTGTTTATCAATAACACTATAAATACATAAGGACGTTTTATTGTACAGTATTAGTGATTGCATTTCTAGCTTACTTGCACAAAGTGCAGAAAAGCTTTTGGTGTACCCAGGGTGTCATCATTGGTATTATTGTCAGTTTAGACATTGAAAACTTTCGTCTTAAATTTGGTTTGACAACTGTTAGACATTGATATATAGTATGATAACCTAAATTAACATTTGTTTATTGCCATCAGTACCCTGTTCTGATGCCATAGAAAGTAACTAAAGTTAGAATGAAATTAAATGATATACGGGTACCCTTGATAAACGAATGGTTTAGGTTTAAAAAATATTAAGTGAAATTTTGTATCGGGAATAACAGAACAAATTTAAAAAATAGGGTTCAGTTTCCCAATGATAAAAATACCCAATTTCATGCCCCCAAAAATATGAAATTGGTTTACAAATAAGAAAAAACTACGCATCTAATGATAAAGAGTACTCAACTACAGTTGTACCCCGCTTAACGCGGTTTCACTTAACGCGATTTCTCATATACGCGGTGCCTCGCCAGAACCGAACTTTCACTTAACGCGGTTCATCTACTCATATACGCGGTGAAATATAATATATATATTTTTTTTTAGCTCATAAAATTCATACAAATTACCCTGCCAGAATATAATTTACATTGCTGGAATTCTTACAATATGATGATCATTTTGAATATAAACATCATAGATTTTGCATTAGACATACAAATTTTAGATATAATGTTTACTCTGAGTAAATATGTTATCTTTTGTGCAAAATATATGACACTTATATTCAAAATATTCCTGGTCTTACAAGGAATCCAGCAATGTCAATTATATTATCCTACCTTTAGTTTGAGGTATTATTTATTACTAAAAAGGTAAATATTCTGGTTTTCCCACACATCTGATAGGAAGGGTTGGTGGGAGGTGGGGACCGACCGACCATCTGGCACGGTGTGAAGAATATTTTTTTTTTTTTATTAACTGAAGATATTTGTTTTAGCTAATAAAATTCATACAAATTACCCGGCCAGAATATAATTTACATTGCTGGAATTCTTACAATTTGGTGATCATTTTGAATATAAACATCATAGATTTTGCATTAGACATACAAATTTTAGATATAATGTTTACTCTGAGTAAATATGTTATCTTTTGTGCAAAATATATGACATTTATATTCAAAATATTCCTGGTCTTACAAGGAATCCAGCAATGTCAATTATATTATCCTAACTTTAGTTTGAGGTATTATTTATTACTATACCTGGTTTTCCCCCTAAAATTTCTGAGAGGGAAGAGCCAGCAGTGTAGTGTGAGAAGAGGGGGAGGGAGTCAAGTCCATCATTTGAATGGACATTAACTTGGCGACTGTATTTCTCTATTTCTCTTAAGTATTAATTGTGTGCTTGTACCATCATAAAATTAAGATGTTATTTTTACTAGAACATAGTTGTGTGTCTCAAAAAGTGGAGTTTGGGGGTCGGGCCAGTCTCTATTGGAATTAATCCCATATGTTCTGTTGTTCACTTAACGCGGTACCCTGTGGGTTCAATTGACCACGTTAAGCGGGGTACAACTGTACTGTAATTTACTACCAAACACATAAAAAACATTGATAAAATACTATCTAGATGAAAATATGCAGCAAAAACTATTCAGGAAAAGTTAAATCAAAGGTTAACACAGCCGCCAGCTGTGCCATTTACATAAACGCTGGCTACTTCACACATGGCCGCCCTCAAGCTTCATCACAGCAACACAGCCCGGCTGCCGCTGCCGATCTTTAACAATGCTCCTCTTCCGCTCTCACACACAAAGAAGTGTTTATTCCCTTTATGATTTGTACCTTGTGATAGTTGTTTCTTTTACTTTTTTTTCTTAAGCACATTTTATAAATAGGATTGTGTGTGCATGTAACAATAAAAAAATATGAAGAAAGTTATGTTTTTAAACTCAAAATTACAAGTTGAAAAAAAAACCATAGCTTAACTCCTACCTCAACTTGGTGCAAAGAGCACTAGGTAGATGTTGCTGCCCTAACTCACTCTCTGGGGTGCGCGATTTGAATTTTTACCGGGACCCAAATTCGTGTAAGCTTCATAACATGAAAAATAGGTGGTAATTTAGGGCATATCTAAGTATTTTTGAAAACACTAAATGTTTCCCCAGGTTACTTATACATTTTCCCAAGATACAGTAGAAGTCCAAAAATCCGGACTGCTTGGGGATTGGGTCGGTCCGGATTTTCGGATTTTCCGGATTCTCAGGCAGTACTTTTAAAATTAAAATTTAAGGAGGAATAAAGAAGAGATGAACAGGTACATTTTGATAGTTTATTCATTAGCAAATATAGCATGCTTCATTTATCAAAACGAGCAGTTTTAATGAAAAAGCTGTGAATTCTAGAATTTTATTCTTTGCCTTTTTGATATCATAAATTGTAGACTTTCCAATGTTGTATTTTCCATTAGAACAGTATTGTTCACACCACGTACTAGTTTCTTAATTATTTCAAGTTTGTCACTCAATTTCAACGTGTTCTTCTTTCTCTTCACACAACGAGGTTTATCTACTTTAGGAGCCATTATTATGGGCTTGTACAGTAATCTGTAATTGGAAAGAGTAGGACTCGAAATGTTGTTATATTACAATGGTATTCTATTCATACTGTGCTTGATATAATGCATTCACGGAAATGTAATATTTTTGCTAAAATGACGTGCGTATTGCAGTGGAAAGTGGGATCAAATTGTGACGAAAACAATGACTTTCGCTTTCTTTCGTTCAAAAGATGTTACCGTAATCGCTTTTCGAATGGTTTAGTTAAAAAACTGTTGTACTGTATTACAATAATATTCTTTCCTAATTGACTTGAATAAATACTACGATACCATATTTCTGATAATTTTCATTAAAATCCATCAAAATCATTTTCTTTGTCATCGTCTGCAGCACCAAACAGCTTCTCCCAGTCCTCTCCTTGAACAGGGCTAGAGGGTACGTGTTTTTCATATCGTTTTCAGTTAAAAAACTATTACATCACACGTATATTTTACCTAAACTGCGCCTGAATGAATATATTCTCGGAAATAAATAGTAGTTTTGCTGAAACGTGATGTATTTCAATGTAAAATAAGATAAAATACATGTCGAAAACAAAAGACTAAAGTTACTCGTTTTTTTAATAGTTTTCGGTTAAATTTCTGTTATATTACAATGATATTCTATTCATACTATGCTTGATATAATACATTCACAGAAATGTAATATTTTTGCTGAAATTACGTACGTATTAAAGTGGAAAGTGGGATAAAATCGTGACGAAAACAATGACTTTCGCTTTCTTTCGTTCAAAAGATGTTACCGTAATCGCTTTTCGAATGGTTTAGTTAAAAAACTGTTGTATTACAACAATATTCCCTCCTAATTGACTTGAATAAATACTTGAATGGAAATATAAATTTTTTTGTTGAAACTACCCATTTTTCAGTGTAAAGTGTTGTAATAATAAATGGTAAACAATTTGCCTTCGGCACTCGTGTTTCAGTTTATAGGACGTAGAGCGTTTTTACTGAAGGTTTTGTTGTTCGCTTACCCTCAAAATCGTGGGTCGAACTATAAACGAGGAATATCATAAATTAACGATTTCTTGGTCAAAAAATCAGGGTCGACAGATAAATGAGGGGGGGTTATAGATGAGTATATACGGTATGTTGTCACAGTTTGATTGCTCGTTTTAAAGTGGAGACCACGTGGTCGCTTGTTGTCGCTGTGCAGCTGTGGCGCTCACGCATGCGCACATACACACAAAAGCCCGCTAAAAAAAAAAATAATAATACACCTAGACCCCGACTTACGACGGGGTTAGGGACCCAAATCCAGGTCGTAAGTCCAACATAGAAAAAAAAAAAATTTTTTTTTTTTTTTTTTTTTTTTTTTTTTTTAATAAAAAATCTACAATGAAATACAGTACAGTAAAAGTAATGAATAATGATGAATGGATACAGTACAGTGAAAGTAATAAATAATAAGGAATGGATACAGTGTGACTGAGCACTTAACCTTTAATGTAGTCAGCTGAATGCACATGGGGCCCCCATAATTTTCTAATTATACATGGAGACTACATTAACTGGAAACGTTTCGGTATAGAAAATGCGTGTGTCATTTAAAAAAAAAAAAAAAAAAAAAAATTTTTTTTTTTTTTTTGATATATCTATATCTGAGGCGGTCGTAAGTCCCGACGGTCGTAAGTCCACGTAGTCGTAAGTCGGGGTCTAGGTGCAATTAGTTTTCCAAAAGTCCGGATTCTCGGGTGGTACAGATTTTTGGACTTTTACTGTATTCTTGTATTGAATATTAATAACAGTGCTTTATATGAGCTACTGCTCGTGTGTGTCCTCTTCTCACTGTACTTGGTAATAATGCGAGCATGCAGTTTCTTCCAAAAATTTTGATTACATCTATAAGCAAAGCATCAAACATATTATTTTGAAATGAATGCCCAGGATGTGTAAATACTGTATTAGTGTTAGTTGAAATAAGTACGTAGTTGGAAGATTTTTGTCCACCTGAAAGATTTTTTCAGGTGAGCAGTTGGCTGCTCTCCTAAATTTTGCTCATGTACAGCACTGAGTAATATGAGATGAATGTTTAATATGAAATACATGTACCGTATAATTACTGTAGCTTCAAAAGATAACACAGTTGGCAGAATTGCACAAAGTGTGGTGGTATTGCAACATTCAAGTGTGGAAACCTTAACTATATTTTATTTATCCATTTAAATGGACTATGCTATTGTTGGCCCTCCACTGTGTGTGTGTTAATTTTTCGAGTTTTGTGTGTCTCATATCTAAGGTCACATCTGCGTATACTTTCTAGAAATGTTCCAAGAGTATTTTCTTTTTCAAAACTACTGTACGTCTGTTTTCATCATTCACCATCCAAGATGGCTGATATTAGTAGAAGTTGAAAAAAGATGACAGATCTTATTGTTTAAAACTACTTTCTCAGTTTTGCTGGAAATGTAGCAGAATACTCCATAGGTAGTCCCCTTCCAAATTGTGTTCACTGTCAGCATTTGCTGTCCCAGAATAATGTAAATGCTGCCTGGGCCTTTTGTTTTTAATATAAGAAATAAAGAATTTGCAGTGTGCATAAATGTTGAAAATTACTTAAACATGGAACCATTAACCCTGTTTTCCATGCCCCCCCCCCCCCCCCTTTTTTTTTTTTTTTTTTTTTTTTTTTTTTTTTTTTTTTTTTTTTTTTTTAGGCCACCTGAACTCTTTCTTGTGTCCTCTCTTGATCATACAGTACACTATAACCTCAGATATCCGGCATTTAACCATCTGGAACCCTCAAGCAGGCAGCATTTTTTTTGTGGAGTCAATTTCCAGTAAGTAATTTTAATCACATAAAAAAATCAAGACAATCAGTTTGGATTTGGCAGCACTTCGCCTGTGGTTCCATTTTGGGCCACTAGAGGTGCTGTGTGCATCCTCCATGTCGGCCAAACACACTGGGCACTGCCATTACAATGCTGCTAACTTGAATGTTTGTCGGTTCTTTGGTTTTAGATGCATATTTATAATAGTAACTCAAGCATCCGGAAAAAACGATTATCTGCCACGCTCGATTCCCCATGCATTCCATGTATCTGAGGTCTTACTGTATACTAAAAATGTTAACATAGAATTTAGTGCATGAAAAATATTCCCAGGAATTCCATTCATTGACCATAACCACTAAAACTTACTTTAAATTTCTCTGATGGCAGCTGGGACACATGTCATCAGATAATCATGTCTAACCTATGCTAAATGAACATTGAGACAGCAGAGGTTGAGATTAAAAATTTTATGGTAGGAGGAGTTGGAGTTTCTCTGACCTATAATGAATGGGAGTTTCTCTGACCTATAATGGATGGGTAAGGGTTAAGATAGGAGTGCTTGAAGCCTCACCAAAAAATGTTTTTTTTTATTTATTATTTAGAAGTGAAGCTTTAAGCTTCCAAATAACAAAAAAAATATATGAGCAATGGATATGAATTATTTACATAGTGTTACTTGGAAATGATGGGGTACAAAAAAAGATTTGTAGATTGCTTGCAGATGAAGTAGTGTCTTTCAGGATGTTGGCTTAAAAGTGAACTAACTTGTAGTGGCCAAGTGAAAAAGCATTATGAATGGAAGATTGATGGTAAAGACATTGATGAAAAGCACTTGAAAGTAGCAGGAAGAGACAGTAGATTTTATAAGAGGTGAATCAGATTAGCATCCAAGTGAACATAAATGTGGATGTTGTTGGACTCTTCTAGCAGATGGTAAAAGATCACTCTATGTGTCACCCTTACACTTTCCACTTTTATATGGGGTGGATCACAAGTGCACAAACCTCAAAGGAGAGTAGCAAAAAACCTGTGAAAAATGTGACAGAAAAGTGCCAAGTCATAAAATAGAAATAACCACTCCTGCTGTCTCAATATCCCCCACTTGCATTCTCAGTATACGAAGTAAACTTTAGCCTACAGATTAATTGACATCCCTATCATATCAGTTCATTATGCTTACTAAGTTGAAAGTTGTCAGATGGCTCCCATTGAGGAATAAATATCTTAGGAGAGTGGAACAATGGATGGAGATAGTTTTGGCAATGAATCACGAAGAAAATTTATTGTTCATTGAGTACGTATGTGAATATTTTTGAAGTCTTAAAATAATTTATTTTGGTACCAGTTCTCACTCCTTTAGTAGGAGTGATTTAGGACTCATTTTTTTTTATCACTGACATTGTCACTTATCTTTTTTGTACGTAGTTTGGTTCACACCCTTGACTAGTTTTCCTGTGAAGATAATTCCTTGACATTAGAGGTATTAAATAACATATAATGTGGTTATTTTTATACAGTGAGCTGTTAGTGCAGTTAGTTAGTTTATATTTTGGGCTGCAATTAACCAGTATTTTAGCCATTGTGGGGTAAAAAGAAAAATATTGAAATTCCTGTAACACAAGTAACCTTCTTCTGATTAATCACTTCCTTGGTGTCAGAGGTCAATTTATCCCATTGTAGAGTACAGTGGCCCCTCGGTTAACGAACAGTTCGATTAACGAATTAGCTCCCACAAGGATTTTCACTTCGATTAACGAAATCCTTACGACAAACACGTTTTGTTGTGAGCATCAGCTGATTGGCTAGTCCGCCAATACAGTAATTGGTTCTATGTTTACATTCGTTTCCAGTGAAATAAATATCAAGAAAGTTGGTCTCTTGAATATTTCTGCATTTTTTATATGAAAACTATTGGTTATTCTGAAACTTGTTAACATATTGATAATATATACAGTACAGGGAACAGTCTTTGTGATCCATCAGCTGATTGAATCGCCCAACAACGCTTCTCAGTTTAACTTTGTTTACAGTGGAGTGAACATCGATTTTGTTGGTCTCTTGAATATTTTTGCATTTTTACATTAAAATTACTGGTCATTCTGAAATTTAGTTAACATATTGATTAGATACAGTGCAGAAATTATTATGAAACGTGAAGAAGGCATTAGAACCAATGCACTCTGTAAAGGATGTGGCATGTCATCATCGACTGCCTCTACAATCAGCTGTTTGATATGTAAACAAAGCTGCCGGTAATACGACATACACACCTCAAAGTAAGTTAAAATACAGTATTCTATTGTTTTTTATTTATTATTTTACAGTATGCTGTACAGTACAGTACTGTATTTAGTTTATATTTAATGTTCTGTTAATTCTATTACTGGTATACATTACTTTGTACTTTTTCTGTGAGTTGGAACCAATTTCCCAATATCCCATTGAAGTAATAGATTCGGTTAACGAACGACTCTGAACAAATTGTGTTTGTTAACCGAGGGACCACTGTATTTCTGATTGGGTTCTGTTGTCTATCTTGCTTAAATATATATAGTATGTAATATATATTATCTGATGGCCACTTTATTCTCCATTCTACCAACTCAGTTTTTGCTTCCCTTACAGGAAATTAAATTTTTTTGCACCTAATTGCTTCAAGCCATATGATGAAATTAAAAATAGGTTGACTGTTCATAAGTTTTGTTTTGCTGTATATTTGCATGAAGTATTTTCTACTTTGACTTTCTCTTACCATTAGTTTTGTTGCTTGTGTGTTTCATTTTGTCATTAATATAGAAATGCCCCTATTTTTTATTTTTAAGGAAAAGCATACACCCTTTTAATTAAAACATTGTTATCAGGAAGTCAATAATACTGGCTATGTGAGGAACTTGCTACGAGATGGGCTGCCAACTCAGCCAGTGTATGACACCGAAGAGCCAGCAGCTATGAATGTGTCGGAGGAGGCGAGTCTACAAGAAGCATATCATGGCCCCCCTCCTCCCGAACCACCAGTTCATAATACAAATGGCAGCAATCAGACTTACCATCACCTTCCCTCAATACCATCCCTTCAACAAGAGTCCTCTCTAAACCAAAGTTCCCTTTATCCAAGTTCCCAACACCCAACCTCACCCCACCAAGAGGACCCCGTGACATACCAGGCTCCATCATTTTATACTGTACGTTTGATTGTTGCATGATCTCATGTATTTCTGATTTGTACTGTGTTAATAGGTGTTAATAACAGGGTACTATGATTGAGCACACATTCTCTTTGTTTGTAGGAGTTAAATATGGTTGGATTTGTATACTTTTTATATCTAAATACAGTACAGTAAATTGATGTAAATGTTGGTTACACTATAGAAAAATCTTCAGGATTAATTGGAGCATAAAGGAGTGATACACAGTGGAGAAATCTAGAAACTGGAAAACATGAAGAATTAGAGGTAAAAGGGAGCCATAAACTTGGGGGAATGGGAAAATAGCTCTGTTGAATGATGTTGTAAAGATTTTAGCTTTTTAGGAAGGTCACCAAGTGGTGGAGCACCAGAGCAAATGTGCCCAAAGGATCATTAATGAGAGAGGGGACCATTCCTTAACCAAGGCCAAGAGAGAAAGAGGGGTGGTCTACCAGATGGTCTGACAGATGTACTCCTGTCCTTGTAACTGCACACACACATTTCAATTATTGTATCTCTCACTACCTCATTCCTGCACATATTCCTATCTTCAGATATTCCAGTTACCTGCACTCTTTCCTCAACAAATATGCAGTATTTGGAAATTTTTCACTTTTACATCATTTATCATATTCTCTTGTGATAACTAAAAATCATTATCTGTACACTTCTGTCAAAATAAAGTAACCCATTGTTTGAAAATATATCTATATATAACTTACTTTTATTCTAAGTAAATATCTTTATTCTGATTTGACAAAAATATGTTCTTCATTATTTGGAAATTATGAATGAATTGTTTTCCTTAATTATATCGCAACTGGTGTATCGGTACAGTAAATTGTCAAATGTTCCATGGCCCTTATGTCAAAGTTTGGATTTTCAGTGCTATCCTATTCTGTAAACTCATCCTAATAGCTTTCCCAGAGTAGAGTACAGTATTCTGCTTTGATTTGCTAAAATTCAGCGTAGAACACAGTTGTATCTTGACAGACCATTCAAAAGTCTCTTATGCCTAGACAATATCACTGATGGTCAACTGTTTTGAAAAACCAAACAAAATTTCTTCTTATCAGAAACACTTGTAGAATAATCAACAATAAACTGCAATCATGATGTTATATGAGCTTCCTCACAGAGTTTCAAATACAGTAAGTTCTCGCTTAATGTCAGGGTTACATTCCTGAAAATGCGACGTTATACGAAACAACGTCAAGCGGGTCAATTTTCCCCCAAGAAATAGATAAAATACGGGAGTTACGTTCCCCAGCTTCCCTTTGCCCCATGAAAAACATTTCATATATAGAAAATCATTGACATTTCTATAGAAATTAGTGTACATATATATATATGTATATATATATATATATGTATATATATATATATATATATATATATATATATATATATATATATATATATATATATATATATATATATATATATATATATGCTGATAACCACCAGGAAAGAAGAAAACACGAAGTTCCCAAGCGCTTTCGTGTAATTCACATCTTCAGGGGTGAGTACAGACTAACTTTCCTGGTGGTTATCAGCATATACCTAGATCACGCGCACCTACAGTGATTTACTTGCATATATATATATATATATATATATATATATATATATATATATATATATATATATATATATATATATATATATATATATATATATATATATATATATAATTATGAAGTTTGTATTGGCATTCACTGATGGGCTGAGGTGGTAGAACGAATGTGTGGTGGGTAGTGGAGCGAAGGAGGAGGATGGCAGGAGGGGAGGAGTATGGCGGGAGTGGAGGAGGAAGAGGAGGAGGGCGGGAGAGGAGGAGGGTGGTGAGTCACTGAGACTCTGCTGCTGCCTCCTCCTCCTCCTGTTCTAACTGGGATTCCTCTGCCACTGTTTGCTCCTCCTCGGCTGCCGGCTGTTGTGAAGAAGCTGTTTCTGCCATCCCGAGGCAAACAAATGAATCCAGAGTTGACTGCTTGGTGCTATTCTTCTTCTTCTCCTTATAGATCTCAGTGTAACAACCAAGACTTTCATCAATGCTGAGTTGAACCACGTTCTCTGTTTGGGTCGTCATCTATAAGGATTTGCATTGCTTGCTGGAATATGTTAAATGATTCTGCCATTCTCTTGGAAGTTAGCGTTCGTTAAGGTTCTTCGTCGTCGTCGTCTTCAACGGGACTGTGTTCTGTTAGTTGTTGTGGATTTTCGTTGGTGAGCTCATCTGTATGGGATGCCAGGATGTCCTCAATATCCTCTGATTCCAGCTCATCAGTGCCTGCCTGTCTAGCCAAGCTGAGGATATCCCTATTCACAGCTGGGACTAAGTCCATGAATCCCGTAAAACTGTTGACGCTCTCGGGCCACAATTTAACCCCACACACCATTGAGACAATTTTCTGAAACCTCTTCCCATGTCTTGCCAATGTTTTCAATTCCATGAAGAATGTTGAAGCCACGCCAATATTCTCGAATCGTAAGTTTATTTTCTCCTTATGTAGCCTTGAGCAGCTGGGCCATGGTATGACATAAATAATACACCTTGAATGCGGCGATGATGCCTTGGTCCATAAGCTGCATCAGTGCTGTCATGTTGAGAGTCAGGAATACAACTTTTACACTGGCATGCAAGTCGTCAAGATTGGGAGCATTGTCAACAATCAGAAGAATTTTGAAGTCAAGGTTCTCCTTGGCACAGTATTCCTTCATTGCAGGGTCGGCATACACATTCAACCACTGGCTAATTATGGCGCTGGTTATCCATGCCTCCTTAATTGCCTTGTAGATCACAGGAAGTGATCCTTAAAGTAACCTTTCAGGGCCCGTGGGTTGGCAGCACGAGAAATCAGCATAGGCTTCAGCTTGAAGTCACCGGCAGATTTCGCGCCAAGCAGCAGCATAAAGCGGTCTTTTGCCGCTTTAAAACCTGGCGCTCTTTTCTCCTCCTTGGATATATAGGTCCTCTTGGGCATCCCCTTCCAAATGAGACCATTCTCATCCACATCGAAGACTTGCTTCGATGAGTATCCTCCTTCCTGGATAATCCGTTTGAATTCTGGTGGGAATGTCTCGGCAGCAACCGTATCTGAACTGGCAGCTTCACCTGTCATCTTAATATTTTGGAAGCTATACCTGCGCTTAAATCATTGAAACCAGCCACTTCTGCCTTTGTCGTCAAACAAAGATCTGGCCTTATGCTGGATAACGATAAGGCTCACAGACACATTGCGTTGATTCTGGTCTTCCATCAACTTAGCTTGCATCTTTTCCACTTTTTCTATCACAGTATTTCTGGTACGAGTTGTCTTTGTTGCACTCAAAGAAGAACCACTTCCAGCACTAACCTTAATCTTGTCAACATTGGTCCGGATAGTACGCACTGTTGTGGGGGTTAGACCAAGCACAGCGGCTATGTCCACAGTACGTTCCCCTTTTTCAAATCGGGTTAATACATCCATTTTCGTAGCAAGGGTTTTGTGTGGCCTCTTCACTACACTAGCATCAGTAGTACTTGATGGGCACTTGGAAGCTATTTCAAATGGTTAGAGTACAGTTTTGGAGCAAAAGCACTTAAGCACACACAAATGATGTGAAATCATAAAAGACTGGCTTGACGTCGCTTGGGGACACTGTGACGTTCTACGAGTGAGGGCAGCGTGCCGAGCCGAGAGAGCGTAGTGCAGCCAGACAAAAGCGGGTGATGCACCATAGAAAGTAGTCTGTGATGATGCAAAACGGCATTAAACTAATTTTTGGTCTCTAAAGTTTAGCGACTTGGTACCGAAACAACGTTAAGCACGACGACATTATACGAGAACTTGCTGTATACACTATATTCTTTTCATACAATTAAAAAAGAAAATAATGGTTCTTTGCATATCCAAGAATTTATGACCATTTACAGAATTTCCTTTTCTACTCATGAAAACTAACATACCATAGGTTTGGTTGTAAAACAAAGTTACCTCTGTATATGTTATATGTACACTCTCGCCAAAAGCTTCTCGAACACTATAAACACAATGCAATCTGAAAGATAAATGAAGAATCTGAAACCATTTCAAGATAACAAGCCCCATTCTACTCATTCTCATATTCATCATGCCCAGGTGTTTGAGAAGTTTTTGTTGACAGTGTTCAAGTACGTTACTGTACATACATACATATTAAGTAAGCTCACTTACCAGAATAAGATGGGAAAATAAGCTACACTTTGAAGATTCATTTCAAAAGGTTTTTCTGCAAGCTGCACTGAAACATCTTTGAATAAAATCATCTTTGATGTGTCTTTTGTACATACATGCAGTGCCTTTGACATTATTCCATATAGTACAGTGTAGCGGTGATAATATAGCTTTATATAAACTTTCTTGACAGAATGTTGATGGAGTTCCTCATACTTATCAAGTGACTGCAGAAGAATCATTAAAAGCAAATCATCATAATGGCACACAAGACAAGCATATGTATGGTCACACAGATGAGACGACACCCACTAAAGCAGCATCCAAGGCCAACAGTATTTATGATGCAGCTGTTCACCAAAGCAACTCCACTAATGCCACTACAGCTCCTGCTGTTGGCATGGTGTATGAAGTTGATGTAAGTAGCTGCAGACAAATTAACAAGGTACAGAAGTTAATTGTTGTCATCTTAACCCTGTGAATATGATAGCATAATCTTTTGGGTACAATATCAATCTTTTCCAAATCATAGATCGTCTTATTGAATACAGTAGACTCGCAACTTACGCGAGGGTTGCGTTCCTGGGACCTCGCGTAATGCCAAAAAACGCGTAAAGTCAGAAACACTCGTAAATCGCCCTTAAATCAATATATATATATATATATATATATATATATATATATATATATATATATATATATATATATATATATATATATATATATATATACACACTAGAACTCGTAAATAATTACTGAAATGTGATACAGGTGATTAATTTTTATCTCGTGCAAATATATGATGTCTACTGTATATCCAAATTATTCGCTGTCTTGCAAGGATTCTAGCAATGCAAATTATATAATTATATTCTCCTAACTTTAGTCTGTGATATTATATAAGTTAAAACTTTAAGCCTAAAACCACCAAACCCTGGCTGAGAAGATGGAGGAGGGAGAGGGAGGGGGACATGAGGTGTTTTCACAGCCAGAGCCAAGGTTTACCCAGTGCATATTTATTTACCTGTCACTGAGCTGACCTGGGAGAATATAATTTACGTTGCTGGGATTCTTGTAAGATAGTGATTAATTTGAATATAAACATGCAATACAGGGTAGTTTGCACTCGACAAAACAATTTTTGTACCATAATTTAGTACATGTACAGTACAGGTTTTCACTTAGGACAATTATTTCTTTTGTTTTTATTAGGAAGGTTTGTGCATGTTAATGAATAAAAATAATGAAGAAATTTATGTAAATCTTCCTAACTTTATTTAGTCTGTGATATTTTATTAGATAAAAACTTTAAGCCTAAAACCACCAAACCCTGTCTGGGAAGATGGGGGAGAAGGAGGGAGGGAGGAGGGGGGTTGAGGTGATATGTTTGACAGTTGGTGCCAAAGGTCGAGTGCATTTTTATTTATCTGTCCTTAAGAGTGACTTGAAATTTTCTCATAAAATCACTGAGCTGACCTGGGAGAATATAATTTACATTGCTGGGATTCTTATAAGATAGTGATTCATTTGAATATAAACACACAATAGGCACTAGACATTATAAAAAATTTGAAAATTTTTAGTTTGAAATTGGAAATTGTAACCTAACCCCCGGGGTAATCCGCAGTAGAAAAATACGTGGAAGTTGCGAGTCTACTGTAGTGATATCCCTGTTAGCCGGAACAATTGGTGTAGAGCACTTCCAGGAATGAGAGAGTTCCGGGTAACGAGACGACTCTCAAAGCCAGAAAAAATCCTTCGTCCCTGGAATTTTCCGGTTAATGGAAAAATAATCTCGGTTGTTCCAGAAATTGCCCATTACATCATATCTCAAGCTCGGAAACATATCCACCATCCCCGAATTTTCCAGCTACCGGAAAAATTTTATCAGAATTTGCGGATAATGCACCCGATTTTCATCTCTGAAACCGAGAAAAAAACTCTCCATCCCCGGAATTTTCCGAGTGTTGGGAAAATTTTCTCAGAATTTTCCAGAAACTGTGCTCCTCTAAATCGTTCAAAAGGTCAGAATTTTCTGTAAATTCCAGCTTTGGGAACGATTTTCAGAAGAAAAATTCAATTTCAGCTATTGGAGAGTTCCGGGTTTGAGGGGTTCCGGCTAACGGAGACGTTTTTATTAAAAGTTTTAAGATAGTCTACAGGAATACCGGTACAGTACCTCGTTATTCGCAACGCCACTTATCCATAATTGATTTCAACACCCCTATTTGATATTTGCAAAGTATACACCACTTATTTGTAAGAAAAAATTACAATACTCTACAGTAATACAGTATTTCATTTTGCGTGGGCTTGCCACAGCTCTCATATTCCACTATGAAGTTTGATGAACACGAGCATATTTTGTTCCACGCATGAGGACATGTGTGGTTTAGAAATTAATAAAGTTCAATGGAACTGTTCACAGAGACAACATGCTAGAAAAATCACAAGTGAGAGGCTCTTACCCCACATCTGTACAGTATTTGTAATTCCAAGTTGTGGCGTGAAAAAATAATGTGTTCTAGAATTCTTCATATGGCAATGGTAAATGCTAGTTCAAATGTTTACGCTCATTTACAAATGTCTTAAACACACTTTAACTCCTGCACGCATGTACTTAGGCACACACTCGCTCTAACTCGAGTGTTCTTTTATATTGTTTTACGTCATTAGAGTCATTTTATTGCATTACAGTATAAGGCATGTACCTGTATATCAAAAAGTATGTTTCTATAAAATAAGAAATATTAAGAGCATAGATGTGTGTGAAATGAACATGTTTATGGCCCTGGCAGGCTGCCAAGTTAGATTGTCCGTTATTTTTATTTATTTTTTTTGTTTTATCATATTCGCCACTTCTCAGCTTAATTGTCATTTGGGCGGTTTATCCAGTGTTAGTACAGGAGGAAACCGGAGACCGGGAAACCTGTGGTGTTTGGTAATGAGGGTCACACTGGCTGACGCCCTTCTCATGTGTTTCCGGTTCGAGGCTCGGACCCTTGACATGGTGAGAATTACGTGAGTTCCTGCTGTACTACATCCCTCTAGTTCTCCTACCAGGTGAAGCTGTATTATTGTTAGCCTAACACAAAGGATAGCACAGTCTAAATAAATGTTACATTCATATCAAATAATGAAATCCTACAGTAAATGTAACACTTTACCTTGAAAAAATATGAATATAACTTGATGGGGGAGAAGGGTGATTTTGAGGTAGATAACATCGAGCTTTTCTTCAAGGGTTATAGCCTTTCTTTTACGATCATCACTGGGAATGCGATCACCAGAACGCTTCTTGGAGATATTCTTCTTTACCATATTCCAGTTAATACCACAAAATAGGAGAAATAGTAAGCAAAAATCGCGTTACAGCAAACAAGCGTTCGCATTATACAAATATCGTTCCTCTATTCATAAATCGCATTAGAGCCAATTCGCGTTGTCAAAACACGCATTATAGCAGACCTCACTGTACTCTATCTCAAAAAAGTATTTGTCCACACACTGTGTTTGCCTTCTCCCACGTTGAACAAAAACGTTTGTGTGAAGTAGGCCTAAGTACGGCTTAATGTAATGAACTGGTGTGTATGGACTTGTCAATGTTACCCTCTACAGTAGTCTTCCACACTTGGTGAAACTATTGTCAATAGACAATGCGGTATTTTTCTTTTATTTTAGTTATTAGTATAATTTTAATTTAGTCCTATCATTTACTGGTACAGTACTACAGTATACATGTGACCCTGGTCCCTTAGCCTTGGATAATGGGGAGTATATATCAAAATATATGTGGTTAAAGTTGGTAGTTGGAAACGCTTCCCCCATATTTACATTAATTCTTAAGGGGAAAATTGACCCGATATTCACAATGATATTTAGGAAAGCATCCCTTGTGATAACCGGGGTATTATTATGTCTTTTATATACACTCCTCATTATCTGAGGCTATTGGGGACCAGGGTCTCTTGTATATTATTGTACCAGTAAATGTGAAGAATTAATAGAATAAAAGATGCCACATTGCCAATTGGCAATAGTTTCACTACATGTGGGACACAGGAGACTGAAGCGGCTGAGCTAGGGGGATGTAGCAACAGACACACACTAACATGGTGACATGCCAAATTGACACAAGTATTCACTTCACATATATACACACACACACACACATAAGAACATAATAAAATAAGGAGTCTGCAATAGGCCGGTTGGCCTGTGCATGGCAGCTCCTGTCGAGAGTTACTACCACTCTCTATCATCCACACACACACACACACACACTGATCTCCATAAATTTTGTATTTAATTGCAACATTTTTTTATATACAGGTGCACTCCTTCATATAATGTAATAAAATTCTACAATACCTGAAAACAATACAAAAGAACACCTGTGTATAAGTGAATGACTGTGCATGCTTGTGTGCATACATGAGTGAGAGTGTGTTTGTGTGTGTGTGTGTGTAATAATAATAATTGACGGTTTATTGAAAGAGCATGGCAGCCGGAAGGCTGAAAATATAGTTATGGTACTGAATTGGGGAATGGGTCACTTTATTGACAAATAATATACAAGTAACATATGTGATACAAATATGACATATAATAACTAGGTTGGGAGAAGGTTATACTACAGGGCATTTCAACATAGTGACAGTACAAAAAGGTAAGATTGACTGAGAGTGAATACACCGGTTGATTACGAGTTGTTAATTTTTACTATGGTTGGGACTGGGCTGTTCTTATCGTGATCAGTACATGCTCTTATGGGCTGGATGCAGTTGTAGTGTCGAACAGCAATTCGTGGACGAGAGATCTCGGGTGGAAGTAGGAGTCGGTGTCGAGGATGGTGCTGAAGCTTCTCACCAAATTTGCAGATGAGGTCGTGGTGATGGTCAGAGAAAGTCGAGAGGGTCGGTGTGGTGAGCGCATCTTGATATGTGGAGTAGGAAGGGGAGAGAATAATCTTGCATGCCCTCTTTTGCACTTTTTCTAGGTGATTACATTGTGTGGCATTTAGGGAGAAAGACCAGGTACGGGAGGCATAGGTGAGCTTGGGAAGTAAGATGAAAGTTGAGTAAACATCGAGGAGCTCGGGTGCAGGAGCTTTGAGGGACTTGAGTCGGCGAAGGAGGTGGTGACAAATTGGGGGATTTGACAACTTTACTGACATGTGTTTTCCAATTTAGTTTATCTATAGTGATGCCAAGGAGCTTAGTGGAGTCCACAACCTGGAGTGTGTTTGGGCCCAAAGTAATGAAGGGAGGTGGAATAACGTCGGAGGAGAGGTTGATGTGCATAACCACGGTCATGATATGGTTGATGGTGACGGGTTGTTGGTGGCCCAGTTTTGGAGTCGTCGATAAATTCTGTGCAACATTTGTAAAATGAGTGTAAACAGTTTAAGCTATCATTTTCCATTACCATAAGAAGAATTCTATAACACTTAGTTTGTTTTTTTATGCCTTGGTTTGGAAGTACTAGTGCAGGTGTGGAGTGAGCATCTCCCACGCGTGAATTTTTCTTGCGTGTGCTTCGTGTTAACGTCCCATTAAACTTCATTCATTTCTAAATCACACGGGTTCTCGCCCATGGAATAAACACTCGTGCAGCAAACCTTCTAGTGGAATATGAGAGCTGTGGCTAGCCTGCACTGTTTGAAATGCAGTAATATCTCCATTAACCAGAATCCTCCTTAACTGAAACTCTCCAATAGCTGGAATTGAAATTTTCTCAAACTCGTTCCCAAAGCTGGAATTTTCCGGAAAATTCTGGTTTTGGGAACAATTTTCCAAGGGTATATTTTCTGGAAAATTCTGGGGATGGAGGATTTTTTCCGGGTTCGAGAGATGATGTAATGTGCAATTTCTGGAACTTCTGAGAAGATTTTCCCGGTACTCAGAAAATTCCAGGGATAAAGGAGTTTTTCCAGATATGAGAGTCGTCTCGTAATCCGGAGATCTCTCATTCCTGGAAGTGCTCTGCACCAGTTGTTCTGGCTAACAGAGATATCACTGTCGTACTGTAGGGTATTGTAATTTTTCTTTGCGAATTAGTGGGGTATGCTTTGTGAATATCAAATGGGGTATTGAAATATCAATTGTCGATAAGTAGGGTTGTGAATAACGAGGTATTCCTGAATTATGCTAAATAAAATCAAACAGGTAAATCTTTTGTTTTGACTGATTCAGTCTAATGAATGGGTTTTAATTATTTCAGGGAATGGAATATCAGATCCTCCCTGAGCACGGGTTGTGTGCCCGAGCACTTTATGACTACCAGGCCGGTAAGTGTTGCTGTTTTTCTGTTGTTTTCCTATTGCCAACCCACTTTACTTTGCAAAGTGGGAACTTGGCATTATGTGTAGGATTTTCAATCGGCCCAAGAATAACAATGCTTTGAAAGCATTTGAGGTAGATGTAGGATAGATGATTAATGGGTTTCATAACTTTGACATGATAAGTTACATCGCCCATTCTTATAAGCTCTTATGATTGTCATGGTGGTGGTGTGTGGATTAGTGGATGTCATGTGTTTGACCTGATCTCATGTTTTGTAAGGTCACCCTGTGTACATAAACCTCTGTCTCAATCCTTGTAATTCAGTTGCCTCCGAAGATGTCTTGAATAAAGACAAAGCTAAGGTGCTCCATCGTTTACCCCGTTCCCGTGTGATTTTATCAAGATGTTATAGCACAGTACTGTATTTAATATTTTATATTATCAAGGATACAACATACACCAGAAGTGGCTGATCATACTAGAATATAAAATATAATGAATGTTGGAGGGTGTGTTTTGGAGGTGTGTATTGCTATATTGGTATTAATAGCTAGGACCCTTTTCTTGAAATTTATAAAATACATTAATGAAAGTGACTGGAAATTAGAAATTAATAAATTTATAAATTGCAGGAAGTTGGATGGTCCATCATTATTTGTATTATTTAAATAAATATGATATACTTACGTATATTCAAAGAGTTCCCTGAAAATCTCTTGGTTTTATACCGTATTACTCATTATTTAGTCATCCATCCTGCCACAAGTTGACCTGTGTTTCATGAACTACGTATACACGTACATGTAGTGACCTCTTGGTGGGGGGAGGGGGTGCAGTTGGTATCTCCTACCATATGGACAGGACTGATTCACGTCAGTTGTCATTTAGGGTTTTCCAAAGCAATTATCCATCAATATTTGGGATGAAATGAGTGGGCATTAGAGTTTATTGTATTGATGTTGTGTACATTAAAGTCTCGACTAACGATGGTTGTATATGTAGTAAAATTAACGTAACAAGTACTGTATGTAGCTTATATTTGATGTTATGTATTTTATGTACAGTAGAAGTGATCATGCAGTCACACACACGCAGATGTGCTGGGGGGTGTGTGAGTGGTGTTGGTGTGTATGTGTGTGTTGACGGAAGCAGAGAATTTTTTTGGGGTAGTCACGTGGTCAGGTTCCACTGGTCCCCCCCCCCCCCTTTCCTCACTCAAGCTTGGCTAATTGTGATAGAATGATGAATTTGATACCATAATGATCCTTAATAAATTCTCTACTAAACATTTCCAATAAGATTAAAAATTTTAGTAACCAACTTAGTACGTTTGTGTACACACACACAGACACACACTCTCCAACAAAACACCATCCCCCTCCCCCAACATCACACCCTCCCCCCAACATCACACCCTCCCCCCAACATCACACCCTCCCCCCAACATCACACCCTCCCCCCAACATCACACCCTCCCCCCAACATCACACCCTCCCCCCAACATCACACCCTCCCCCCAACGTCACACCCTCCCCCCAACGTCACACCCTCCCCCCAACGTCACACCCTCCCCCCAACGTCACACCCTCCCCCCAACGTCACACCCTCCCCCCAACGTCACACCCTCCCCCCAACGTCACACCCTCCCCCCAACCTCACACCCTCCCCCCAACGTCACACCCTCCCCCCAACGTCACACCCTCCCCCCCAACGTCACACCCTCCCCCCCAACGTCACACCCTCCCCCCCAACGTCACACCCTCCCCCCCAACGTCACACCCTCCCCCCCAACGTCACACCCTCCCCCCCAACGTCACACCCTCCCCCCCAACGTCACACCCTCCCCCCCAACGTCACACCCTCCCCCCCAACGTCACACCCTCCCCCCCAACGTCACACCCTCCCCCCAACGTCACACCCTCCCCACCAAGTCACACCCTCCCCCCCAACTTCACACCCTCCCCCCCAACGTCACACCCTCCCCCCCAACGTCACACCCTCCCCCCCAACGTCACACCCTCCCCCCCAACGTTACACCCTCCCCCCCAAAGTCACACCCTCCCCCCCAACGTCACACCCTCCCCCCCAACGTCACACCCTCCCCCCCAACGTCACACCCTCCCCCCCAACGTCACACCATCCCCCCCAACGTCACACCCTCCCCCCCCAACGTCACACCCTCCCCCCAACGTCACACCCTCCCCCCCCAACGTCACACCCTCCCCACACACACTCCAACACCACTCACACACCCCCAACAAGGGAATTACGACAGCAAGCATATGGAGTGAGGGTCTTATTGTATGACAAATTTGTGTATGTGTGTGACTGCATGGTTGCGAGTTAAGTATCAGCTGTTGAGGAACGCTTGGTATCACTCATTTCCACTCCATCTCTCTAAGTACCCACACCTTTCTGTTTTCTCACTCCATATTTTAACATTTTATGTAATGTAATGTTGAAGGGATACAACTTTGTTCATTTATACTGATACTTATCACAATCTCCCTAAAAATACTTTAGGTTTCATGTTAATTCAAGACATACTCAGGTCATGAGACCCACTAATCCCCCACCCTACCTCCACCTGACATTGCATCAGGTCAGGTCAGTTACACGAGGCCCGGTTAATCCTCACAGCTCCATGGGAGTGGAAAATAAGTCTTTGCTCTAACAGTTTCATTAATGCCCATATCATATAGATTTTTAATTTTTAAATATATTTATTTAACCAAACTTGTAGATAAATTATTCTCGATAATTATAGTAAAGAAATGGAAATTTTAACTTAATTAGAACTGCATTTATGGACTCCGGTAGTTTTAGACTTAAGGAAAACATCCCAGCACCAGAAACGTTCTGGGGAAGTGGGCTAGTGTCCGTCTGTGCAAGATGTTTAGTTAAGACACTCAGAAACTCTCCCCAATAACTGGAAAAGATTCCAGGGATAAGGAATTTTCCGGGTTTGGGAAATTTGTCTGGTTAGCCGGCAATCTCTCATCTCTGGAAGAGCTCTGCACCAATTGTTCCAGCTAACTGGGATATCACTGTAATAAATAACTAAATTTATTTTATGGGAGAGGGGGGGGGGGGTTATGTTTGGTACCTTGTCACACTTGGCGCCTCATATACAGTCGGCCCTTAACATACGCTGGGGTTACGTAACAGAGATAGCCGTGGATGTTAAAATCCGCGTATATGTGCTGCCCCCCCCCCCCCCCCCCCCCCCCCAAAAAAAAAAAACCTTGGCCCCCCCCCGTGTCCTTATTTACCGTATATACCTGTGTATAGTTCGAGTTTTTAAGACCAATTATTTTGCAAAAAATTGGGGGTCGACCTCTAAAAGGGTAATAGTTTCGTTAGGTTGAAAAATATTTACCAGTAAACAATGGAAACGACTCACCAACGCACCACCAGCGGTGAGTGTCGGTACAGTCGCCAGGGCAGATCTCTTGCGTCATCATAGCTAGCCCAAAGTAGCCAAATGCATGGTATGGTATATACACAGGACGATGTAAAACAAAGTATTCATTTGTTAAAGTTTATTTATAGATACTGTACATAAATTTTTGTTCATTACACTTGAAACATGAATCTTTGTTAATTAAATTTGATACAAAATAAAACTATGATACCGTATTTTCATTAAAATATTACATCACAAGTATATTTTACCTTAACTGTGACTGAATGAATATACAGTGGGGTATGCTATAACGAACGGATCCTACTGCGAATATTCCTATAACGAACGGTTTTACCTATAAAATTGAGAATGCTATAACGAACGCGGATGAATACGGGACTATTTCGCCTGGCGCATGAATATTGTTGTACCGCGACCCACAACAAGAGTGTCAGGCGCCATCTTTGTCTCATTGTGTAGCCAGTGCACCACTGTTAGTGTTGAAATTTCGTCTTTTGATGTGGAATTTCGCGTTATTTGTATAACTATTTTGTTATACAAGTATACAATTGTAACAATGAGTCGTCCAAAGCGAGTGAGAAAGCTAATAAACCCTTGAAACTAAGAAAGAAATTATAAAGAAACGTGAGAATGGAAGAAGCATTGCGAAACTTAGTGATGAATATGGGATGGCTAAATCGACTATATGTACGATTATGAAGAATAAAGAGGAGTTAAAAACTGTGCAAGTGGCTAAGGGAATCTTTAGACTTAGCAAAGCAAAGTGTAATGTGATTGAAGAAATGGAAAATTTACTCTTAGTGTGGATAAAGAAAGAAATGGCAGGTGGTAACATTAGTGAAGCTATAATTTGTGAGAAGGCCAGACGACTGTTTGAGGACCTTAAAGCCAAGACTCCCAGTGGAAGTGATAGTGATGTGCCAGTGTTTAGGGGTACCTGCATGCTGAATAACACTAAGGTAAGATAAAGTACCGTATTTTTTACATTTTCCACAGAATTTTTTCAGTGTTAAGTGGTTGTATTTGGGGGCCTGGAACGGATTAATCCTATAACGAACGAATGCTATAACGAACGAGGTTCTGGAACCAATTACGTTCGTTATAGCATACCCCACTGTACAGTGACCCCTCCGTTAACGAACTCAATCCGTTCCAGAAGGTCGTTCGTTAACCGAAACCATTGTTTCAATGGGTTTTTGGGTAATTGGTTCCAGCTCACCGAAAATTTCCTAAATTCAACAAAAATGGTAGAAAAGTTCACTTACTTTGAGGTGTGTATGTAGAAGGCTCCTGGATGATGATGGGATTTAGAATGGGGGTGGAGGAGAAGTCACCCCATGGCGCCATTTCACCCATAAAATTTTAGCTCTCTTTGGTGTAATTCAAGATTATTTTCTTTAAATCAACACTGCATTTCATTATATATTGTCAATATGTAAAATATATTTCAAAATGACCAATAATTTGCTTGGAAACACAGAAAAATAGCGTTTAGCTGAAGAGAGTCTCAAGCAAGATGTTACCTCCAGTGAAAACAGAGAGAGACTAACTCCTGTTCGCTGTGTTAAGAGGCTGGATGCCACGCATTAAACTAGTCACTTTACCTTCAATTATGTTCAATAATTGTTAAAATGACTAAAAAATTGAATATTAAACTTTTAAAATTATTGAATAGTATAAACTTCTTGATATTTACTAAAATAGTAAGGAATTTAAGCCCTAGAACCGATTAATGTATTGGCAGACTGATACTAAAGCTGGTTGCCCGGTCAGTGCAAGCGAAAACATGTTGAGGTCGGTTCGTAAGAACTTCGTTAACCGAATTTTTTTTCGTTAACCGAATTGAAGATCCTCATGGAAGGCAGTTCGTTAATCGAAATTACGTTAACCGAGGTGTTCGTTAAACGAGGGGTCACTGTATTCTCAGAAATAAATATGGAATGTAATATTTTGGCTGAAATGACGTACATATCACTGTACAGTGGAAAGTGGGATAAAATTATGAAAACAATAACTTTCGCTTTCTTTCGTTGTTCAAAAGATTTTACCGTAATCGCTTTTCGAATGGTTTTCAGTTAAAAAACTGTTGTACTGTACTCGTACTGTATTACAATAATATTCTATCCTATCATTAGCCTTATAATCCCACAAATGAAAACCATTCAAAAAGCGATTACGGCAACATCTTTTGAACGAAAGAAAGCGAAAATCATTGCTTGCGTCACAATTTTATCCCACTTTCCACTGTAATACGTACATCATTTCAGCAAAAATATTACATTTCCATGTTCTCAGAAATAAATGGTAGTTTTGTTGAAACGTAATGTACAGTATTTAATATTAAAATGCAAAAATAGCTATAAAAACAATAAATACACCCGAAATATACTGGCTGGCATCTCCACTCGTCCCTGCTCCTGCGTCCAAGGTCATCTCACCACTCCTCCCAACTCGCTCCCTCCGCACCGTCACTACTGCCGACAACAAACACAAATGTTTTGTGAATAACTGCACCTCCACTTCCTATGTACAGTACTTGTACTGAACTGTACTGTGCTGTGCATTTTTACAAACAATAACATGGCAAGAAAAGCTATTAAAAAAAAGAGATAAGAATTTTACTTTACTGTACCGTACCTCTCCTCGGCGACAGGGCGGGGATCATCGGGCTCATCGTCACTCAATTCCATAACAGGTGGTGAAGTGGGGGCGGCTGTGGATTCAGCTGCTTCCTCACTGCCGCCAGTGATTGATGGTGTTAAATCTCTCCTTCGGTGATCAAAGAACATGGTGATGGGGAGTTGTCGTCTCTTTCTTTCATTTCTTTGCATGGAGCGAAAACGTCATCCATCCCTCGCATGAATTTCAGGGCACGCACCATGGAGGGGTCCATACTATAGGCCAGGTTTTTCAGTGTCTCAATATTCCTGGTCATCTCCCCCAACTTCTCCAACGTTATTTCTTGGTACTCTTCCTCTTCCTCTTTCCCTTTCACTTCCTCTTCCTTGCCTGAGTCTACTAACTCCTGTAGATCCTCCTCGGTCAGCTCAGTGTCGTGCTCTTCAATTAGCTCCCTAGTCTCGTCCTCTGCCATGTCCCGGAAGCCTTCAGCAGCCACTTTCCTTGACAGTGCCAAGGTCTTTCTGAATATTTTCATTAAAATCCATCAAAATCATTTTCCTTGTCATCGTCTTAAGCACCAAACAGCTCCTCCCAGTCTTCTCCTTGAACAGGGCTAGAGGGTACGTGTTTTTCGAATCGTTTTCAATTAAAAAAATGTTACAGCACATGTATATTTTACCTAAACTGTGCCTGAATGAATATATTCTCAGAAATAAATAGTAGTTTTGCTGAAACGTGATGTATTTCAATGTAAAATAGGATAAAATACATGACGAAAACAAAAGACTTTACCTAACCTTCCAATGTTCAAGAGATGTTACTCGTTTTTTTAATAGTTTTCTGTTAAAATACGGTTATATTACAATGATATATTCATACTGTGCTTGATATACTACATTCACGGAAATGTAATATTTTTGCTGAAATGACGTACGTATTACAGTGGAAAGTGACGAAAACAATGACTTTCGCTTTCTTTCGTTCAAAGGATGTTACCGTAATCGCTTTTCGAATGGTTTTCAGTTAAAACTGTTGCATCACAAGTGAATTAGGATAGAATATTATTGTAATACAACAGTTTTTTAACTGAAAACCATTCGAAAAGCGATTACGGTAACATCCTTTGAACGAAAGAAAGCGAGTCATTGCTTTCGTCACTTTCCACTGTAATACGTATGTCATTTCAGCAAAATATTACATTTCCATATTCTCAGAAATAAATAGTAGTTTTGCTGAAACGTAATGCATTTCAATGTAAATTATGATAAACTACATGAATACAAAAGACTTTACCTAGCCTTCCGATGTTCAAGATATGTTACTAGTTTTTGTAGTGGTTTTCGGTTAAAATACTCTTATATTAGTGATATTCTATTCATACTGTGCTTGATATAATACATTCACGGAAATGTAATATTTTTGCAACTACAATGCTGATGTCAACACAAGCGTGGTTACAGCGAGACTGACTGACTGAGGGAGAGCTATGCGTGTGTGTGTGAGGTTGCGGGAGCGGGCGGTGTCCCGTGTTTGGTGCTGCGCGCTAGTTGAATGGCGCGCGATTTGAATGTACTTCAATTACTTCAATGTACAGAATATTCCTCCGGCGGGGCAATCCGCGTATTTGCAAATCCGTGCATTATAAACCTGCGTATGTTAAGGGCCGACTGTAGTATAAAGGAAAAATTTATAACGGAATGCACACATGACATTTATTGCACATTAAAATACAAATTTAAGGGTCATTGGGGACTAATGAGTGGCTGCTAGGTTGCACATTAGCCCCCAGAACCCCCACTTGGTAAAAGTCTGGACCCCCTTTCCCCCCAATATTTTTGACTTTCGAGGGTTTACGATAGTCCATTCATCTTTGTGTTGCATGTTTTCCTAATATATATTTTTTTTTTAATATTTTCCCCCGTACATAATTATGCTAGTTATTTATAATTTTCATTATTTTTTTTCAACAGCTGATGACACCGAGATAACTTTTGACCCAGCAGAAATTATCACCAACATAGATCAAATCGATGAGGG
The DNA here is from genome assembly GCA_958450375.1 of Homarus gammarus. Classification (NCBI taxonomy): domain Eukaryota; kingdom Metazoa; phylum Arthropoda; class Malacostraca; order Decapoda; family Nephropidae; genus Homarus; species Homarus gammarus. Next base: position 84,250 of record CAUDMG010000767.1, on the reverse strand, counting down.
TTGGTGGCAGGGTGTGGGTCCTGATGGTATGTTTGGCCTCTTCCCAGCAAATTATGTTGAACTTATCAACCAGTCACCAGTCTGAACTACACCAACAAGTGACACAGACTTGCTGTGTTGAGGTTCCTGTATGGGCGGTGAACTCAAAACATTATTTTCTCTAAAACACTTAACAGCAAAAAATAATTGATACAATTTTTAACTGGTGTATACAGTACTGTACTTGTAAAACCCTATTTGCCTTTAGTATTAATCACATAACATTTTCCATTGTCACATTAACAAAATGAGTTATTTTATAATATACTGTACCTCCACATGTACTGAACTACTATTATGTACAAAATACAGATACTATATATGCATAACAAATCATAATGAACTTAATGCCTGAATTAAACCATTTTTGGCAATGTTCAGAGCTCATTTATACATATATTCCCTGTGCAGTAAGGTAATAAGTAATATCTCTGTTAGCCAGAACTGTCCAATCCATGTACAGTACCTGGAGATGAAATTGACTAAGAAATTTTCCAGACAAATTCTGTCAATTCCGGTTTGTGAACGAGTTTGATGTTCAAAATTAGGCGTATTTTCCTAGAAAATACTGGAAATTCCCCCCCCCCCTTCCCCAATACTTTTTCGTGGGAACATATTCCAAGGTTGAAATCAGGCCCATCTGCAAAATTCTGATAAAACTTCTGGAAACTTTCTTTCTCTGTTTTTGTTTTATTTTTGTTTTTTCTTTTGGGTTTGGCAGCAAATTCTGAGGGTGAAATACTTGTACAGTAGTACCCTGATTTACGCGGTCAATTGAACCCATGGGGTACCGCAGAAAGTGAAAACCCCGTAAAGTGAACAGCAGAACATATGGGATTAATTCCAATAGAGACTGGCCTGACCCTTAAACTCCACTTTTTCAGACACAATGCCTACGTTGTAGTAAAAATTACATCTTAATTTTATGATGGTATGCACACACAATTAATAATTAAGAGAACTTTCAATAATAATATTTTTTTTTTAACACTTACATTAGTAGAAAAGATGGCTGGGCACACGGGGATGGGGGGTTGGTTCCGAGGCAGAGGGCAGATTATTGGCCCTCACCTGTATCACTTGTATTACTACCCACCACATAGGCTTGCAGGGCCTCTTTGTCAAACCCCTCAAAGTCCATATAAGTCCATATCCTCACTATCACTGACTTAGGCCGCCTGTGGTGGGTGAAGAACTCGGTAATGTTTTGATGACTGGGCGACCTTGTGCGCATCCTGCCCGCGCCGCTTCCCGCGTATATGAGTAGATGCACTGCGGAAAGTGAAAGTTCGGTTCTGGCGAGGCACCGCGTAAATAAGAAATCGCAGAAAGTGAAACCGCGTAAAGCGGGGTAATACTGTACAGTAATATGCAATTTCCGGAAAATTTCAAGAAACTTTTTACCTTGAAATATTCCGGGATGTGGGATTTTTCTGGGTTTGAGAGAGTTGTCTCATTACCTGGAAATCACTCATCCCCAGAAGAGCTCTACACCAAAATTTAATTTTCTGGCTAACAGGAATATCACACTACAGCAATTTTATTTGTTGATTAGTATTACTTGATTTAGCTTGATACCTCAGTAATATTAATCTTAGTAAATAAATTGTTCTTTTAGTTCATTTTGAAATTGGCAAATTGTAGGGTTTTAGATTTGGTTGTCATCTGGAGAAAATATGTACATATTTCAGTTTATATAGTTATCTAAATTCCTTTTTGTTAATTTTTGCTCATGCTTTATCTCACCAATGTCTCTTTGTATTCTATCACTTTTCCTGTCAAGGTTTAACAATTATTTTCCTGTTATATTAAGTAACTACTTATGTTTATTACCATGTGTCAAGAGAACCTGAAATTTTTATTTTTCTTCCTCCTACCTATTTCATCCTCATGCCAATTTTCCTGATTTTTGTAGTTGGTCTGCAAATGCCTGCTGCTTATTCCTAAAAAAAAGTGGGGTTTAATGTTGATCTTTGTAGCTGTGGATAATCAAACTTTGGTGAACTTGTGTAATTAAGCTGTTAGACTGGTTTCAAACTACTTACAGATACTTAACTTGCTATGATAATACAGATATATATATATATATATATATATAATATATATATATATATATATATATATATATATACTATATAAATATATAAAATATATATATATATATATATATATATATATATATATACATATATATATATATATATATATATATAATCAACGACCTCACCAGCAAGGAATCGAACCCTCGACCTACTGGGTGGCACTAGGGAACGCTTACCGGCTAGCCCACAAGGACACTAAAAGCAGTTCTAGACTCTGTTATATTTCACACAAAGCCTGTTCATCGAGCTGATGGCGCCGTGAACCTCATTGGGAAACTGCCCGTGCCTCGTATGTGGTGTCAGTAGCATTTTACCGAATCCAGCTGGTATGAAACGCGAGGTACATATATATACTTCATTTTTAGTCCATTTAACACGCGGACTTTGAACATATAATCAACGACCTCACCAGCAAGGAATCGAACCCTCGACCTACTGGGTGGCCCTAGGGAACGCTTACCGGCTGCATACAAAAACGTAAGCCTCTGTGTCTCAGTATGATTCAGGAGAAAGCCCTAAGTCTTTTCAACGACCTAAAGAAAGATCACCCTGATGATACTGTGACATTCAATGCTAGCAATGGGTGGTTTAACCGATTCAAGGTGCGAAATAAGCTGCATAATGTTCGAGTGACTGGTGAGGCGGCGAGTGCTGATTGGAAAACAGCACAGGATTTTCCAAAGAAACTCGCGGAAATTATCGAGTTACGTACATTTCGAGTTAAGTACAACCTTTTGGTCCCCATTATGTACGTAACTTGGGGACTTACTGTATATATATATATATATATATATATATATATATATATATATATATATATATATATATAATATATATATATATATATATATATATATATATATATAATTGGTTCCAGCTCACCGAAAATTTCCTAAATTCAACAAAAATGGTAGAAAAGTTCACTAACTTTGAGGTGTGTATGAAGAAGGCTCCTGGATGATGATGATGATGATGGGAATTAGAATGGGGGTGGAGGAGAAGGAAGAAGAGAAGGCATTGGGGTGGAAGAGAAGTCACCCCATGGCACCATTTCACCCATAAAATTTTAGTTCTCTTGGTGTATTTCAAGATTATTTTCTTTAAATCAACACTGCGCTGCATTATATATTGTCAATATGTAAAATTAATTTCAAAATGACCAATAATTTGCTTGGAAACACAGAAAAAAGCGTTTAGTTGAAGAGAGTCTCAAGCAAGATGTTACCTCCAGTGAAAACAGAGAGAGACTAACGCCTGTTTGCTGTGTTAAGAGGCTGGATGCCGTGCATTAAACTAGTCACTTTACCTTCAATTATGTTCAATAATTGTCAAAATGACTAAAAAATTGAATATTAAACTTTTAAAATTATTGAATAGTATAAACTTCTTGATATTTACTAAAATACAGTAGTAAGGAATTTAAGCCCTAGAACCGATTAATGTATTGGGGGACTGATACTAAAGCTGGTTGCCCGGTCAGTGCAAGCGAAAACATGTTGAGGTTGGTTCGTAAGAAATTCGTTAACCGAATTTTTGTTCGTTAACCGAATTGAAGGTCCTTATGGAAGGCAGTTCGTTAACCGAGGCATTCGTTAAACGAGGGGTCACTGTAAATCACTGTAGGTGCGCGTGATCCAGGTATATGCTGATAACCACAAGGAAAAAGAAAACACGAAGTTCCCAAGCGCTTTCGTGTAATTCACATCTTCATGGGTGAGTACAGACTCCTGAAGATGTGAATTACATGAAAGCGCTTGGGAACTTCGTGTTTTCTTTTTCCTTGTGGTTATCAGCACTTATATATATATATATATATATATATATATATATATATATATATATATATATATATATATATATATATATATATATATATATATATATATATATATATATATCCCAATAAAGCACGCGGACTTCTACATACAATCAACACCTCAACCCGCCAGGATTCGAACCCACGGCCCACAAGCCTATGACTATGACCGGGGAACGCTAACCGCTAGACCACCAGGATACAAAAGCAGGTTCACGGCGCCATAAGCTCGTTGAACAGGCTTTGTGTGAAATATAACAAAGTCTAGGACTGCTTTTGTATCCTGGTGGTCTAGCGGTTAGCGTTCCCCGGTCATAGTCATAGGCTTGTGGGCCGTGGGTTCGAATCCTGGCGGGTTGAGGTGTTGATTATATATATATATATATATATATATATATATATATATATATATATATATAAACTGAATTTGTGACCTGACTACTAAGCTTTTACTCTTTTACAGTACCTTCTTATTAGCAAGTTTACCTAAAGTATTCCTGTTAGGGAGAAGCACTGTAGATACTCACATATTCTTGTAAAAATTCATGAGACTTGGGAGTTGGTGGGTTTGGAAAATACACTTTACCAGAGGTGTGAACACTTATTTATTTACAGTATTTCTTATTTTTTCAATTTCCAATTTGTTTTTTGATACGAGAGTTTATTCACATGTTATGAATCATATTTATCAAAGGCATAATGAGTTAGTGGGGATGAGGTTCTAACAGTAATTGTTTGTTCCTAATTGGTTAATATAACTACTGTATAGCCTCATTGTTGTTACATTTTAAGGCTGCACTGTATATTGGTAGCACTATGATAAGAACTGTCTATTGAAACATTAACAGTACTAGGAATTGTATTTCATCAAAAAGGATATATAGTTCCATGTTTGAGCTTCACACTATTAATATATTGTTTACACTGTGTGGGGCTAGGTTACTGTGGGCCTTAGATCTGGAGAAATCATGGAAATGGTATTGAAGCTCTGTATCCCTTGCTATAGGAGTCAGCTCTGTGGACATACATCTTGACTCACGTATGGATGAAGAGAACTTTTTTTTTTACCAGCCTGCACTGATGCAGATACATTTATTGATCAGATATTGGTAATAGTACTTGTTCCCCGATACTATAGTTAATGAAAGCAGACTTTGATTTCCCATCTTCGCCATTTCCAAAAGGGTACTTAACTTTGTGCTATGCTAAGGTATTTGGGTAGGTTTTACTTGTTGGAAAACCTCGATGGAAGTCAGTCTACGCAGCAATTGTAATATAGTTTCCAGGTCTGATGTCAGACAAGAGTTTTATTCCTCACCAATGACCCCTAGATTGTTTATAGAATAATGTTGATAATTAAATTTATATTGATGATGTAGCACATTTGCTGAAGGTGAAGGAAGATTTAAATCAGAAAGTGGAAATGCTTTGTTGATGTGCAAACTTTTGAATTTTTTTGACCATTTCAAAGCAAGATATTCATCGGTTGCATTTATAAATTTTTGGGAATACTGTAATTGTAAAATTTGTCAGATGCTGTTCAAGTTATGTATTGAAACTGGGTGCATTATAATGATGCGATAACGATGAGTTTTACCTGAAAATAGTTACCTCTAAAGGAAGCTCTTAATTATTCTGTACAGTGATATCTTCTTTAGCCGGAACAATTGGTGCAGAGCACTTCCGGGAATGAGAGATTTCTGGGTAACGAGACAACTCTCTCAAAGCCGGAAAAAATCCCTCCTCCCCGGAATTATCCGGGTAACGGAAAAATGTTCTCGGAAGATCCAGAAATTGCCCATTACAGTGCATCCTCATATAACGTCGTCCCGCTTAACGTTGTTTTGGTACTACGTCGCTAAACTTTAAGAGACCAAAAATTCGTTTAACGTCCCAGGGCTCCGATACTCCGTCTTTTGTGTCGTCATTGACTACTTTCTATGGCGCATCATCCGCTCCTGTGTGGCCGCACTTCTCTCTCTCTCTCGCGGAACGTCACAGCAGCCCCAAGCGACGCCAAGACAGTCTCTGTTCGACTTCACATATGTGTGTGCTTAAGTGCCATTGCTTTAAAACTGTACTATAGTATAACCATTCGAAATGGCTTCCAAGCGGCCATCAAGTGCTACTGATGCTAGTGTAGTGAAGAGGCAACATAAGACCATTACCCTTGCTACGAAAATGAATGTATTAACCTGATTTGAAAAAGGGGAACGTGCTGTAGACAGCCGCTGTGCTTGGTCTAACCCCCACAACAGTGCGTACTATCCGGATCAATGCTGACAAGATTAAGGTTAGCACAGGAAGTGGTACTACTCTCAGTGCAACTTATACTAGAAGAACTGTGATCGAAAAATGGAAAAGATGCTGGCTATGTGGATGGAGGACCAGAATCAACACAATGCGCCTGTGAGCCTTATGGTTATCCAGCAAAAGGCCAGATCCTTGTTTGACGACATAAAGGCAGAAGAGGGTGAAGGATCAAAGGAAGAGACCGTTACGGCCAGCCGAGGCTGGTTTCAACGATTTAAGCGCGGGTATGACTTCCACAATGTTTAAGGTGACTGGTGAAGCTGCCAGTTCAGATACAGTTCCTGCCAGTTCAGATACAGTTGCTGCCGAGACATTCCCGCCAAAATTCAAACGGATTATCCAGGAAGGAGGATACTCATCAAAGCAAGTCTTCAGTGTGGATGAGAATGGTCTCTTTTGGAAGAGGATGCCTAAGAGGACCTATATATCCAAGGAGGAGAAAAGAGCGCCAGGTTTTTAAAGTGGCAAAAGACAGCTTGACGCTGCTGCTTGGCGCGAACGCTGCCAGTGACTTCAAGCTAAAGCCGATGTTGATTTCTCATGCTGCTAACCCACGGGCCCTGAAAGATTACTTTAAGGATCACCTTCCTGTCATTTACAAGGCAAACAAAAAGGCATGGATAACTGGCGCTATATTTAGCCAGTGGTTAAACGTGTTCGCCGTCCCTGCAATGAAGGAATACTGTGCCAAGGAGAACCTTGACTTCAAAATTCTTCTGATTGTTGACAATGCTCCAGCTCACCCTCTCAATGTTGAAGACTTGCATGACAGTGAAAAGTTGTATTTCTGCCTCCCAACACGACAGCACTGATGCAGCCTATGGACCAAGGCGTCACCACCGCATTCAAGGCGTATTATTTATTCCCTACCATGGCCCAGCTGCTCAAGGCTACAGACCGAGTAAACAAACCCACGATCTGAGCATGTTAGCGTGACTTCAACGTTCTTCATGCAATTGACAACATTGGCAAGGCATGGGAAGAGGTTTCAGAAAATTGCCTGAATGGTGTGTGGGGTAAGTTGTGGCCCAAGTGTGTCAACAGTTTTACGGGATTCATGGACTTAGTTCCCGCTGTGAATAGGGATATCTTCAGCTTGGCTAGACAGGCAGGCTTTGATGAGCGAGAATTGGAAGATATTGAGGACGTCCTCGCATCCCATGCAAAAGAGCTCACCAACGAAGATCTGCAACAACTAACAGAACACAGTCCCATTGAAGACGACGACGACGAAGAAGAACCTTAACGAATGCTAATTTCCAAGAGGATGGCAGAATCTTTCAACATGTTTCAGCAAGCAATGCAAATCCTTATAGATAACGACCCAAACAGAGAACGTAGCTCAAAGGTTCAACACAGCATTGAGGACCGTCTTCGTTGTTACACTGAGATCTATAAGGAGAAGAAGATGAGTAGCACCAAGCAGTCAACTCTGGATTCATTTGTTCGTCTCAGACTGAAGAAGCAGCTTCTGCAGAAACAGATTCTTCACAACAGCTGGCAGCCGAGGAAGAGCACACAGCAGCTGAGGAGGAGCAAACAACAACGGAGGAGAAGCAAACTTCAACAGAGGAGGAGCAAACAGCGGCGGAGGAACCCCAGTCAGTGCAGGAGGAGGAGGAGGCAACCACAGAGTCCCAGTGACTCGCCACCCTCCTCCTCTCCCGCCTGCCTCCGCTCCCATCCTCCTCTGCTCCCGCCCTCCTCCTCTGCTCCCGCCCTCCTCCCCTGCTCCCGCCCTCCTCCTCTGCTCCCGCCCTCCTCCTCCTCCTCCGCTCCCGTCCTCCTGCACTCCCGCCCTCCTCCTCCTCCTCCGCTCCCGTCCTCCTGCACTCCCGCCCTCCTCCTCCTCCGCTCCCGCCCTCCTCCTCCTGCCCTCCTCCTCCTCCGCTCCCGCCCTCCTCCGCTCCTGCCCTCCTCCTCCTCCGCTCCTGCCCTCCTCCGCTCCTGCCCTCCTCCTCCTCCGCTCCTGCCCTCCTCCTCCTGCCCTCCTCCTCCTCCTCCTGCCCTCCTCCTCCTCCGCTCCTGCCCTCCTCCTCCTGCCCTCCTGCCCTCCTTCCTCCTGCCCTCCTCCCCTCCCGCCCTCCTCCTCCCCCGCCCTCCTCCTCCTCCTGCCCTCCTCCTCCGCTCCCGCCCTCCTCCTCCGCTCCCGCCCTCCTCCTCCTCCTCCGTTCCCGCCCTCCTCCTCCGCTCCCGCCCTCCTCCTCCCGCCCTCCTCCTCCTCCGCTCCCGTCCTCCTGCACTCCCGCCCTCCTCCGCTCCCGCCCTCCTCCTCCTCCGCTCCCGTCCTCCTGCACTCCCGCCCTCCTCCTCCTGCCCTCCTCCTCCTCTGCTCCCTCCTCCTCCACCACACACTTGCTCCACCCATCGGTGAGTATCAATACAAACATAATACAGTACTGTACTAAGCCATTTTCTCTAGAAATAGCAATGATTTTCTGTATATGTAATGTTTTTCATGGGGCAAAGGGAGGTTCTGGAACGTAACTCCCGTATTTCATCTATTTCTTAAGGGAAAAATTGATCCACTGAACGTTGTTGTGTAAAACTTCGCATTTTAGGAACGTTACCTTGACGTTGAGTGAGGACTTACTGTACATTATCTCTCGAACTCGGAAAAATATCACCCATAGCTGGAGTTTTCTAGAATTTTCCGGTTACCAGAAAAATTTTTGCAGAATTTTCAGAAAATGTGCTTGATTTTCATCTCTCAAACCCGGAAAAGTACTCCCCCATCCCTGGTATTTTCAAGGTATAGGGAAAATTTTCTCAGAATTTTCTGGAAAATATGCCCCTCTGAAAATCTTTCTCAAAACCGGAATTTTCTGGAAAATTCCGGCTTTGGGAATGATTTTCCGAGAAAATTTCAATTCTGGCTTTAACAGTGTTACGGGTTTGAGGGATTCCGGCTAATGGAGATATTACTACTTCTCTTGAACAGAATTATCCACTGGAGCTCAAATTGCACTCAGAAGCTCTGTTATTGCATTTAACTCCTATGAATTCAACATGATAGAAAAGAGTGCAATTAATCCTTTTGAAATTTCTCTGGTTTCTGAAGGAAAAAATGCAATTAAAAAGAATAGAATTAATCAATCTTGCAATAGCTGACGTCAGCTTAACAGGATAGTACAATGTCCATAGGACAAGTTAGATTCAAACATAAGGTAAATTAAGTTTGTATTGCTCTATTAATATAATATCCAAATATATTATCAGTGCAATTTGAAGTACTGTACAGTATATTAATGTGGCTGAATTATTTTCAGAAGATTGTATTTGAATCCCTCCACTGGGAATTTCCTGTTAAAATAAAGCATCAGAGACACTGTCATTCAAAAAAATGTATTGATGTGGGATAATAGAGTATTATCATTAAATGTCAGTTAATGTGTGTAGATTTGATAAAGGTTCAAGATTTATTATTGAAGGTGAAAAAAAAAAGAGTTGGTCCCATAGACCTGACAACTCATTAGGGTTATGTGTATGCAGCATATTTCTAAGCCTCTGGTATTCCGTATTAAGGAATTGGTGTGGGTGGCACTGCACTCACTCACTTTTACATCCTTGATTGAGAAGTTTGGTCGCCAATTTGTAGTTGTCAACTGGGGCTGTCCTGGGCACAAACTAAAAACATTTAGGACAGTTGAGTTTTTATTGACTTGGCCTCTGCATCCCTCAACATTTCTTAAGTGCTGTCAAATTGATAATATTGTTTAGAAATTGCTGAAGAATGTGGCTATTTTCCCTTATTGGAAGGGCATGGGTGTTTCTTGGTTATGGCTAGATGCAGTGAGTGTGATTAGTAAACATGGTTGTATTATACAGTATATTATATTTTTATTCAATTGTAAAAAGAAACATGACCACCACTCATATAATTCATGCCATTATTTTGCTTCAAAAACATCTGCAGTGTTATGGTTTTATAACAAGGAAAATGTGCTTTGCATCAGACCTTTCGGTTAAAGAAATCATTCAAATGATCCCTCCATTTATTTACTGGGTTCCTTTTTTCTTTCTTTTTTTAAGAAAAATTGGCTAATATGGCTTCACAAATTGTCTTTTGATAATTTAATGTCATGTTTTGAAGTGTTAACTAAGCTGTAGTATAAGGCAAATGCCATTGTAAACCACATTATGTTTCTGAGTTAAGAAATTTATTGGTGAAATGAATTTTGAGAAATGAGGGAAGCAATTAAGTGATTTTCAGTGACTTAATGTGTTTAATCTTGGCCATTAGCATTGATGGTAAATATTTCTTGCATTGGGTAATACCACTCCACACAATTTGGAGAATGACTTCAAGACTTTTTTAAAGTTACGTATTTATTTATACGTACACCCATTTTGCTTTTATGCTGTCCATGGTGTTGAATCAGATATTGTTCATTTATTTCTGGATTTCTTGAAACCTTTTCAGAAAGAATGCTCTCTATTAATTGTTGAATTCATGGGATTTGTGACTAGCAGTCAGCTTCATGGCAATAAAATTTATCAAACTTGTTATAGTTACCAAATGATATTCACTGTAAGATAACATATCATATGAAAAGTTGTGCTGTAAGGCTAGAAGTGCAGGTTTTGACATCAGAATAATTTCTTTTGTATTATTATACTGTACTTCAGAGTAAAATAATATATGAAGTCAGACAATATGAGTTTTCAGGGAATAAAGTATTTGCATCTCCCCCCCCCCCCCCCCCAAACAAAAAAAAAAAAAATATATATATATATATATATATATATATATATATATATATATATATATATATATATATATATATATATATATATATATATATATATATATATATATAATTTAACCTTATCTGAAATATTTTGTAAATACTGTAACTTGAAGTATCACATGTTTACAATTGTATGTATAACATTGTTGTTTGCCAAGAATTAGTTGTGTACTTAACTCTTTCTTGTTATTCTTGGTATTGAAGATTGTTATTGATTTTGATTACTTAGTCTGGGTAGCTACCACCATTGAAGAACTTACCAAGGCATTTGATCACTTATATTTAGATGTTTGTTTTTTGTTTTTGTTTTTCATAACGCCACCAAATCGAAGTAAGACATTAGCATCACTGGCATCCATGTGTGCTGATCACATTTCAGATTCAGGTCAATGCTTATGTCGGCTTATTCAATTGCAATTACAGTATGTACTGTATTGTATATTTTAACGAGTATACCTGTACCCATAATTTTCTCAATATATCAACCAGTGAAATATGCTCATGTTGATAATGTATAGGAGAGAACTAAAATATTTGCGAAGGTTTCTTTAAAGAAATCAACTTTGATTTTATAATACTGTGTGTGGCCATAGAGGATGGATAAATTGTAAATTATGCACCAAAAATTCTTGATAGCACAACAGTTGGCTTTAACTTTAATTAATTTAGACAGGGATTTTGATAATAGGATTTTTTACTACATTTTTTGTAGAAAACTTAAATTTTATACAAGTGAAACTTTTTTCTTTTCTTTTTTCTAAGTATTGGATTACCAGTGTATTGGTGTTAGATGATGTTCTCATGATCATTGATATGAACATAGGACACACAGTAAATTATTCTAGCTACAGTCATGTTTATCTTTCCATACACAGAATATAGACTTACCCGTAGTTGCCCAAACCCTAAAACTTATTACTGTACACTATTCTGGAACCCATTTATGTCTTTCATCTCATGTGATCATAACGTATTATGAAAAGACTGCACCAATAAGTTTTGGGCATTTTAATTTTCCTATATTTTTGCTTATGTGAGATGTTATACTGTACCTTTATCATGTTAAAATCTTAACTTGTGAAATTGTGTCCATTTAATGGTATATAATGCTGACAATACTCCCAGACACCAAGGCAAATAATTACATTAACAAAGCACGGGACTAGATTCAGCCAGTGACATTACTATGGTATGAACAAAATAGGCGTCATTGTCGAAAGTCGTGGAACAAACATCCTTTATAATATGATGTACACAACATTAATTCATTGCCACTTAATGAATCACCTTTGTAAATGCAATTACCTGTACGTATGGAATAATTTTATTGTCCAGTTGCAGGATTTCTTTATACAGTACAGTACCTGTACCTGTAAAACAATACAATAAAATGTCACTATAGTGCATTTTCTCTCAGCCGAGAAAAAATGCCCCGCCATCTCCTCAAGAGTTACAGCTGATCGGTTGTTGCGAATCTGTCCGATTTTGTCCTGAAGTAATGATGTATTTCTAAATGAGTTTATTTATAATCGTTGGGATGACCGTTTCTGACGAGAAAGATATTTAGCTAAATTAAATAAAGATACTTACATTCAATATTTCAAACATGAGCACGCAGGAAGTTTATCAGAAATCTTACACAGTACAAGAATTAACTATTAAACTCGGGTACAGTCACAAATTCACCTTTTCAGAGGACGCATTTAATATATACTGTACTCATTTTTGCCCACAATAAGGCATACTAAGACAAATTACATATCAGTAAAACTACATTATGCAATAACTAAAATTTTAAAAGATTAGTCACTCTAAAATATGAAGTTGTTCACAGTTATATTTCTCTCCTTTGCTGACGGCTGTTCACTTGAGCAGCCAAGTCTGTCACACACATCCACCAACTTTCATGGGTCGTGTAATATTTCAATGTGATTCTGATCTTATAAAATGTTAGTTTTTGCATAATGTAGTTTTACTGATACCGTGAATTTTTTACCAGAGTTTAACATTTACTCATGTATAAGATTTCTGATAAACTTCCTCCATGCTCATGTTTGAAATAATGAATGTATGCATCTTTATATAATTTAGCTAAATATTTTTCTCGTCAGAAACGTCCCAGCGATTATGAATAAACTCATTTAGAAATACATCATTACTTAAGGACAAAATCGGACAGATTTGCAACAGCCAATCTGCTGTAACTCTTGAGGAGGGGGCGGGGCATCTTTTCTCTGCTGGGAAAAAATGCTCTATAGTGAGGGAAGTTATGGTCATGCAGAATTCTGCATGTAAGAAATCTGCGCACAACTACACTTAAATTGTGGGATGATTAAATTCAACATTCTTGGAAAAAAATTAATAAATATGAAATGAAACATTGCTTAATAACATATTAATAAAATACATATCTAAGCATGGAATAAATACCATACATTATAAAATATAAATATAATACTAGTGGGGTTTCTGTACAATAGAACATCAATACTTCATTACTCGCATCTTTGCTGTCGCTGTTCTCTGCCCTCTATAAATAACCCCAATTAAACTATACTTTGCCCACAAACCTGTTTCTTTGTCCATTCATATTTGATGCCTTCCTCTGAATTTTTCTGTACACTGAGAGTTGACATTTGCATGAGAGGGTGTGCAAGGTCCCATTAGGACTGCCAGTGATATGATAATTCACATATTTGCACAATACAACTGTTATGAAACCAGTATGATAATGAATGATTCCTTAGTAGCCATCATCAGAGTAAGTTTCTGGTAGCTGTAAGGACAGTGGTCATTATCAGTGGAAGTTTCTGGTAACTGTAGGGACTGGCCATCTTCAGATTAAGTTTCTCGTAACTATAGGGACAGTGGCCATTATCAGTGGAAGTTTCTGGTAACTGTAGGGACAGTGGCCATCATCAGATTAAGTTTCTGGTAACTGTAGGGACAGTGGCCATCATCAGATTAAGTTTCTAGTAACTGTAGGGACAGTGACCAACAACAGATTAAGTTTCTGGTAACTGTAGGGACAGTGGCCATCATCAGTGTTAGTTTCTGGTAACTGTGGGGACAGTGGTCAGTATCAATGGAAGTTTCTGGAAACTGTAAGGATAGTGGCCATCATCAGTGTCAGTTTCTCGTAACTGTGGGGACAGTGGTCATTATCAGTGGAAGTTTCTGGTAACTGTAGGGACAGTGGCCATCATCAGATTAAGTATTTGGTAACTGTAGGGACAGTCGCCATCATCAGATTAAGGTTCCGGTAACTGTAGGGACAGTGGCCATCATCAGATTAAGTTTCTGGTAACTGTAGGGACAGTGGTCATCATCAGATTAAGTTTCTCGTAACTGTAGGGACAGTGGCCATCATCAGATTAAGTTTCTGGTAACTGTAGGGACAGTGGCCATCATCAGATTAAGTTTCTGATAACTATAGGGACAGTGGCCATCTTCAGTGAAAGTTTCTGGTAACTAAGGACAGTGGCCATCATCAGTGTCAGTTTCTGGTAACTGTGGGGACAGTGGCCATCATCAGTGAAAGTTTCTGGTAACTAAGGACAGTGGCCATCATCAGTGTCAGTTTCTGGTAACTGTGGGGACAGTGGTCATCATCAGTGAAAGTTTCTGGAATCTGTAAGGACAGTGGCCATCATCAGTGTCAGTTTCTGGTAACTGTGGGGACAGTGGTCATTATCAGTGTCAGTTTCTGGTAACTGTAAGGACAGTGGCCATCATCAGTGTCAGTTTCTAGAAACTGTAGGGACAGTGGCCATCATCAGTGTTAGTTTCTGGAAATTGTGGGGACAGTGGCCATCATCAGTGTCAGTTTCTGGTAACTGTAGGGACAGTGGCCATCATCACAGTAAGATTCAGGTAACTTCGGGGACAGTGGCCATCATCAGTGTCAGTTTCTGGTAACTGTGGGGACAGTGGCCATTATCAGTGAAAGTTTCTGGTAACTAAGGACAGTGGCCATCATCAGGTCAGTTTCTGGTTACTGTACCGACAGTGGCCATCATTAGTGTCAGTTTCTAGTAATTGTGGGGACAGTGGTCATTATCAGTGAAAGTTTTTGGTAACTAAGTACAGTGGCCATCATCAGTATCAGTTTCTGGTAACTGTAGCGACAGTGGCCATCAACAGTGTCAGTTTCTGGTAAATGTGGGGACTGGCCATTATCAGTGAAAGTTTCTGGTAACTAAGGACAGTGGCCATCATCAGTGGAAGTTTCTGGTAACTGTAGGGACAGTGGCCATCATCAGTGTCAGTTTCTGGTAACTGTTGGGGCAGTGGCCATCATCAGATTAAGTTTCTGTTAACTATAGGGACAGTGGCCATCATCAGTGTCAGTTTCTGGTAATTGTAGGGACAGTGGCCATCATCAGATTAAAATTCTCGTAACTGTAGGGGCAGTGGTCATTATCAGTAGAAGTTTCTGGAAACTGTAGGGACAGTGGCCATCATCATTGGAAGTTTCTGGTAACTGTAGGGGCAGTGGCCATCATCAGATTAAGTTTCTGTTAACTATAGGGACAGTGGCCATTATCAGTGGAAGTTTCTGGTAACTGTAGGGACAGTGGCCATCATCAGATTAAGTTTCTGGTAACCGTAGGGACAGTGGTCAATATCAGTGGAAGTTTCTGGTAACTGTAGGGACAGTGACCTTCATCAGATTAAGTTTCTGGTAACTGTAGGAACAGTGGTCATTATCATTGGAAGTTTATGGTAACTATAGGGACAGTGACCATCATCAGATTAAGTTTCTGGTAACTGTAGGGACAGTGGCCATCATCAGTGTCAGTTTCTGGTAACTGTGGGGACAGTGGTCAGTATCAGTGGAAGTTTCTGGAAACTGTAAGGATAGTGGCCATCATCAGTGTCAGTTTCTCGTAACTGTGGGGATAGTGGTCATTATCAGTGGAAGTTTTTGGTAACTATAGGGACAGTGGCCATCATCAGATTAAGTTTCTGGTAACTGTAGGGACAGTGGCCATCATCAGATTAAGTTTCTGGTAACTGTAGGGACAGTGGTCATTAGCAGTGGAAGTTTCTAGTAACTCTAGGGACAGTGGCCATCATCAGATTAAGTTTCTGGTAACTGTAGGGACAGTGGCCATCATCAGTGGAATTTTCTGGTAACTGTAGGGACAGTGGTCATCATCAGATTAATTTTCTCGTAACTGTAGGGACAGTGGCCATCATCAGATTGAGTTTCTGGCAACTGTAGGGACAGTGGCCATCATCAGATTAAGTTTCTGGTAACTGTAGGGACAGTGGACATCGTCAGATTAAGTTTCAGGTAACTGGAGGGACAGTGGCCATCATCAGATTAAGTTTCTGGTAACTGTAGGGATAGTGGCCATCATCAGTGTTAGTTTCTGGTAACTGTAGGGACAGTGGCCATCATCAGTGAAAGTTTCTGGTAACAAAGGAGAGTGGCCATCATCGGTGTCAGTTTCTGGTAACTGTGGGGACAGTGGCCATCATCAGTGAAAGTTTCTGGTAACTAAGGACAGTGGCCATCATCAGTGTCAGTTTTTGGTAACTGTGGGGACAGTGGTCATGATCAGTGAAAGTTTCTGGAAACTGTAAGGATAGTGGCCATCATCAGTGTCAGTTTCAGGTAACTGTAGGGACAGTGGACATCATCAGTGTTAGTATTTGGTAATTGTGGGGACAGTGGCAATCATCAGTGTCAGTTTCTGGTAACTGTGGGGACAGTGGCCATCATCAGTGAAAGTTTCTGGTAACTAAGGACAGTGGCCATCATCAGTGTCAGTTTCTGGTAACTGTGGGGACAGTGGTCATTATCAGTGGAAGTTTCTGGTAACTGTAACGACAGTGGCCATCATCAGTGTCAGTTTCTGGTAACTGTGGGGACAGTGGTCATTATCAAAGAAAGTTTCTGGTAACTAAGAGCAGTGGCCATGATGAGTGTCAGTTTCTGGTAGCTGTAGGGACAGTGGCCATCATTAGCGTCAGCTTCTGGTAATTGTGGGGACAGTGGCCATCATCAGTGGAAGTTTCTGGTAACTCTAGGGACAGTGGCCATCATCAGAGTAAGTTTCAGGTAACTTTGGGGACAGTGGCCATCATCAGTGGAAGTTTCTGGTAACTGTAGGGACAGTGGCCATCATGAGTGTCAGTTTCTGGTAACTATAGGGACAGTGGCCATCTCTCAGATTAAGTTTCTGGTAACTGTCGGGACAGTGGTCATTATCAGTGGAAGTTTCTGGTAACTGTAGGGCCAGTGGCCATCATCAGATTGAGTTTCTGGCAACTGTAGGGACAGTGGCCATCATCAGATTAAGATTCTGGTAAATGTAGGAACAGTGGCTATCATCAGATAAAGTTTCTGGTAACTGTAGGGACAGTGGACATCGTCAGATTAAGTTTCTGGTAACTGGAGGGACAGTGGCCATCATCAGATTAAGTTTCTGGTAACTGTAGGGATAGTGGCCATCATCAGTGTTAGTTTCTGGTAACTGTGGGGACAGTGGCCATCATCAGTGAAGGTTTCTGGTAACAAAGGACAGTGGCCATCATCAGTGTCAGTTTCTGGTAACTGTGGGGACAGTGGCCATCATCAGTGAAAGTCTCTGGTAACTAAGGACAGTGGCCATCATCAGTATCAGTTTTTGGTAACTGTGGGGACAGTGGTCATTATCAGTGGAAGTTTCTGGTAACTGTAAGGACAGTGGCCATTATCAGTGAAAGTTTCTGGCAACTAAGGGACGTGGCCATCATCAGTGTCAGTTTCAGGTAACTGTAGGGGACAGTGGCCATCATCAGTGTTAGTTTCTGGTAATTGTGGGGACAGTGGCCATCATCAGTGTAAGTTTCTAGTAACTGTAGGGACAGTGGTCATTATCAGTGAAAGTTTTTGGCAACTGTACGGACAGTGGTCATTATCAGTGGAAGTTTCTGGTAACTGTAGGGACAGTGGCCATCATCAGTGTCAGTTTCTGGTAACTGTGGGGACAGTGGTCATTATCAGTGGAAGTTTCTGGTAACTGTAAGGACAGTGGCCATTATCAGTGAAAGTTTCTGGCAACTAAGGGACGTGGCCATCATCAGTGTCAGTTTCAGGTAACTGTAGGGACAGTGGCCATCATCAATGTTAGTTTCTGGTAATTGTGGGGACAGTGGCCATCATCAGTGTCAGTTTCTAGTAACTGTAGGGACAGTGGTCATTATCAGTGAAAGTTTTTGGCAACTGTAGGGACAGTGGCCATCATCAGTGTTAGTATTTGGTAATTGTGGAGACAGTGGCCACCATCAGTGTCAGTTTCTGGTAACTGTAGGGACAGTGGCCATCATCAGAGTAAGATTCAGGTAACTTTGGGGACAGTGGCCATCATCAGTGTCAGTTTCTGGTAACTGTGGGAACAGTGGTCATTATCAGTGGAAGTTTCTGGTAACTGTAACGACAGTGGCCATCATCAGTATCAGTTTCTGGTAACTGTGGGGACAGTGGTCATTATCAAAGAAAGTTTCTGGCAACTATGAACATTGGCCATGATCAGTGTCAGTTTCTGGTAGCTGTAGGGACAGCGGCCATCATTAGCGTCAGCTTCTGGTAATTGTGGGGACAGTGGCCAATATCAGTGGAAGTTTCTGGTAACTGTAGGGACAGTGGCCATCATCAGAGTAAGTTTCAGGTAACTTTGGGGACAGTGGCCATCATCATTGGAAGTTTCTGGTAACTGTAGGGACAGTGGCCATCATGAGTGTCAGTTTATGGTAACTATAGGGACAGTGGCCATCATCAGATTAAGTTTCTGGTAAGTGTAGGGACAGTGGACATCATCAGATTAAGTTTCTGGTAACTGTAGGGACAGTGGCCATCATCAGTGGAAGTTTCTGGTAACTGTAGGGACTGTGGCCATCATCAGTGGAAGTTTCTGGTAACTGTAGGGACAGTGGTCATTATCAGTGGAAGTTTCTGGTAACTGTAGGGACAGTGGCCATCATCAGATAAAGTTTCTGGTAACTGTAGGGACAGTGGCCATCATCAGATTAAGTTTCTGGTAACTGTAGGGACAGTGGCCATCATCAGATTAAGTTTCTGGTAACTGTAGGGACAGTGGCCATCATCAGAGTAAGTTTCAGGTAACTTTGGGGACAGTGGCCATCATCAGAGTAAGTTTCAGGTAACTTTGGGGACAGTAGTCATTATCAGTGGAAGTTTCTGGTAACTGTAGGGACAGTGACCATTATCAGATTAAGTTTCTGGTAACTGTAGGGACAGTGGCCATCATCAGATTAATTTTCTGGTAACTGTAGGGACAGTGGCCATCATCAGTGTCAGTTTCTGGTAACTGTGGGGACAGTGGCCATCATTAGTGAAAGTTTCTGGAAACAAAGGACAGTGGCCATCATCAGTGTCAGTTTCTGGTAACTGTGGAGAGAGTGTTCATTATCAGTGAAAGTTTCTGGTAACCAAGGACAGTGGCCATCATCAGTGTCAGTTTCTGGTAACTGAAGGGACATTGGCCATCATCAGTGTCAGTTTCTGGTAACTGTAGGGACAGTGGCCATCATCAGTGTCAGTTTCTGGTAATTTAAGGACAGTGGGCATCATAAGTGTCAGTTTCTGGTAACTGTAGGGACAGTGGCCATCATCACTGTCAGTTTCTGGTAACTGTGGGGACAGTGGTCATCAGATTAAGTTTCTGGAAACTGTAGGGACAGTGGCCATCATTGGTGTCAGTTTCTGGTAATTGTGGGGACAGTGGTCAGTATCAGTGGAAGTTTCTCGAAACTGTAAGGATAGTGGCCATCATCAGTGTCAGTTTCTGGTAACTGTGGGGACTGTGGCCATCATCAGTGAAAGTTTCTGGTAACTAAGGAAAATGGCCATCAGCAGTGTCAGTTTCCGGTAACTGTGGGGACACTGGTCAATATCAGTGAAAGTTTCTGGTAACTAAGGACAGTGGCCATCATCAGTGTCAGTTTCTGGTAACTGTAGGGACAGTGCCCATCATCAGTGTCAGTTTCTGGTAACTGTCGGGACAATGGCCATCATCAGTGTCAGTTTCTGGTAACTGTGGGGACAGTGGTCAGTATCAATGGAAGTTTCTGGAAACTGTAAGGATAGTGGCCATCATCAGTGTCAGTTTCTCGTAACTGTGGGCACAGTGGTCATTATCAGTGGAAGTTTCTGGTAACTGTAGGGACAGTGGCCATCATCAGATTAAAATTTTGGAAACTGTAGGGACAGTGGCCATCATCAGATTAAAATTCTGGAAACTGTAGGGACAGTGGTCATTATAAGTGGAAGTTTGTGGTAACTGTAGGGACAGTGGACATCGTCAGATTAAGTTTCTGGTAACTGTAGGGACAGTGGCCATCATCAGATTAATTTTCTGGTAACTGTAGGGACAGTGGCCATCATCAGTGTCAGTTTCTGGTAACTGTAGGGACTGTGGCCATCATCAGTGTCAGTTTCTGGTAACTGTGGGGACAGTGGCCATCATCAGTGAAAGTTTCGGGTAATTTAAGGACATTGGGCATCATCAGTGTCAGTTTCTGGTAACTGTAAGGACAGTGGCCATTATCAGTGAAAGTTTCTGGCAACTAAGGGACGTGGCCATCATCAGTGTCAGTTTCAGGTAACTGTAGGGACAGTGGCCATCATCAATGTTAGTTTCTGGTAATTGTGGGGACAGTGGCCATCATCAGTGTCAGTTTCTAGTAACTGTAGGGACAGTGGTCATTATCAGTGAAAGTTTTTGGCAACTGTAGGGACAGTGGCCATCATCAGTGTTAGTATTTTGTAATTGTGGAGACAGTGGCCACCATCAGTGTCAGTTTCTGGTAACTGTAGGGACAGTGGCCATCATCAGAGTAAGATTCAGGTAACTTTGGGGACAGTGGCCATCATCAGTCTCAGTTTCTGGTAACTGTGGGAACAGTGGTCATTATCAGTGGAAGTTTCTGGTAACTGTAACGACAGTGGCCATCATCAGTATCAGTTTCTGGTAACTGTGGGGACAGTGGTCATTATCAAAGAAAGTTTCTGGCAACTATGAACATTGGCCATGATCAGTGTCAGTTTCTGGTAGCTGTAGGGACAGTGGCCATCATTAGCGTCAGCTTCTGGTAATTGTGGGGACAGTGGCCAATATCAGTGGAAGTTTCTGGTAACTGTAGGGACAGTGGCCA
This sequence comes from Homarus gammarus, assembly GCA_958450375.1. Lineage (NCBI taxonomy): Eukaryota > Metazoa > Arthropoda > Malacostraca > Decapoda > Nephropidae > Homarus > Homarus gammarus. Next base: position 63,062 of record CAUDMG010000767.1, on the reverse strand, counting down.
TCATCAGAGTAAGTTTCAGGTAACTTTGGGGACAGTGGCCATCATCAGTGGAAGTTTCTGGTAACTGTAGGGACAGTGGCCATCATGAGTGTCAGTTTCTGGTAACTATAGGGACAGTGGCCATCATCAGTGAAAGTTTCGGGTAATTTAAGGACATTGGGCATCATCAGTGTCAGTTTCTGGTAACTGTGGGGACAGTGGTCATTATTAGTGAAAGTTTCTGGTAACAAAGGACAGTGGCCATCATCAGTGTCAGTTTCTGGTAACTGTAGGGACAGTGGCCATCATCAGTGTCAGTTTCTGATAACTGTAGGGACAGTGGCCATCATCACTGTCAGTTTCTGGTAACTGTGGGGACAGTGGTCATCAGATTAAGTTTCTGGAAACTGTAGGGACAGTGGCCATCATTGGTGTCAGTTTCTGGTAATTGTGGGGACAGTGGTCAGTATCAGTGGAAGTTTCTCGAAACTGTAAGGATTGTGGCCATCATCAGTGTCAGTTTCTGGTAACTGTGGGGACTGTGGCCATCATCAGTGAAAGTTTCTGGTAACTAAGGAAAATGGCTATCATCAGTGTCAGTTTCCGGTAACTGTGGGGGCATTGGTCATTATCAGTGAAAGAGTCTGGTTACTAAGGACAGTGGCCATCATCAGTGTTAGTTTCTGATAACTGTAAGGACAGTGGCCATTATCAGTGAAAGTTTCTGGCAACTAAGGGACGTGGCCATCATCAGTGTCAGTTTCAGGTAACTGTAGGGGACAGTGGCCATCATCAGTGTTAGTTTCTGGTAATTGTGGGGACAGTGGCCATCATCAGTGTAAGTTTCTAGTAACTGTAGGGACAGTGGTCATTATCAGTGAAAGTTTTTGGCAACTGTACGGACAGTGGTCATTATCAGTGGAAGTTTCTGGTAACTGTAGGGACAGTGGCCATCATCAGATTAAAATTTTGGAAACTGTAGGGACAGTGGCCATCATCAGATTAAAATTCTGGAAACTGTAGGGACAGTGGTCATTATAAGTGGAAGTTTGTGGTAACTGTAGGGACAGTGGACATCGTCAGATTAAGTTTCTGGTAACTGGAGGGACAGTGGCCATCATCAGATTAATTTTCTGGTAACTGTAGGGACAGTGGCCATCATCAGTGTCAGTTTCTGGTAACTGTAGGGACTGTGGCCATCATCAGTGTCAGTTTCTGGTAACTGTGGGGACAGTGGCCATCATCAGTGAAAGTTTCGGGTAATTTAAGGACATTGGGCATCATCAGTGTCAGTTTCTGGTAACTGTAAGGACAGTGGCCATTATCAGTGAAAGTTTCTGGCAACTAAGGGACATGGCCATCATCAGTGTCAGTTTCAGGTAACTGTAGGGACAGTGGCCATCATCAATGTTAGTTTCTGGTAATTGTGGGGACAGTGGCCATCATCAGTGTCAGTTTCTAGTAAATGTAGGGACAGTGGTCATTATCAGTGTTAGTATTTGGTAATTGTGGAGACAGTGGCCACCATCAGTGTCAGTTTCTGGTAACTGTAGGGACAGTAGCCATCATCAGAGTAAGATTCAGGTAACTTTGGGGACAGTGGCCATCATCAGTGTCAGTTTCTGGTGACTGTGGGAACAGTGGTCATTATCAGTGGAAGTTTCTGGTAACTGTAACGACAGTGGCCATCATCAGTATCAGTTTCTGGTAACTGTGGGGACAGTGGTCATTATCAAAGAAAGTTTCTGGCAACTATGAACATTGGCCATGATCAGTGTCAGTTTCTGGTAGCTGTAGGGACAGTGGCCATCATTAGCGTCAGCTTCTGGTAATTGTGGGGACAGTGGCCAATATCAGTGGAAGTTTCTGGTAACTGTAGGGACAGTGGCCATCATCAGAGTAAGTTTCAGGTAACTTTGGGGACAGTGGCCATCATCAGTAGAAGTTTCTGGTAACTGTAGGGACAGTGGCCATCATGAGTGTCAGTTTCTGGTAACTATAGGGACAGTGGCCATCATCAGATTAAGTTTCTGGTAAGTGTAGGGACAGTGGCCATCATCAGTGGAAGTTTCTGGTAACTGTAGGGACAGTGGCCATCATCAGTGGAAGTTTCTGGTAACTTTAGGGACAGTGGTCATTATCAGTGGAAGTTTCTGGTAACTGTAGGGACAGTGGCCATCATCAGATAAAGTTTCTGGTAACTGTAGGGACAGTGGCCATCATCAGATTAAGTTTCTGGTAACTGTAGGGACAGCGGCCATCATCAGATTAAGTTTCTGGTAACTGTAGGGACAGTGGCCATCATCAGAGTAAGTTTCAGGTAACTTTGGGGACAGTGGCCATCATCAGAGTAAGTTTCTGGTAACTTTGGGGACAGTAGTCATTATCAGTGGAAGTTTCTGGTAACTGTAGGGACAGTGACCATTATCAGATTAAGTTTCTGGTAACTGTAGGGACAGTGGCCATCATCAGATTAATTTTCTGGTAACTGTAGGGACAGTGGCCATCATCAGTGTCAGTTTCTGGTAACTGTGGGGACAGTGGCCATCATTAGTGAAAGTTTCTGGAAACAAAGGACAGTGGCCATCATCAGTGTCAGTTTCTGGTAACTGTGGAGAGAGTGGTCATTATCAGTGAAAGTTTCTGGTAACCAAGGACAGTGGCCATCATCAGTGTCAGTTTCTGGTAACTGAAGGGACATTGGCCATCATCAGTGTCAGTTTCTGGTAACTGTAGGGACAGTGGCCATCATCAGTGTCAGTTTCTGGTAACTGTGGGGACAGTGGCCATCATTAGTGAAAGTTTCTGGTAATTTAAGGACAGTGGGCATCATAAGTGTCAGTTTCTGGTAACTGTAGGGACAGTGGCCATCATCACTGTCAGTTTCTGGTAACTGTGGGGACAGTGGTCATCAGATTAAGTTTCTGGAAACTGTAGGGACAGTGGCCATCATTGGTGTCAGTTTCTGGTAATTGTGGGGACAGTGGTCAGTATCAGTGGAAGTTTCTCGAAACTGTAAGGATAGTGGCCATCATCAGTGTCAGTTTCTGGTAACTGTGGGGACTGTGGCCATCATCAGTGAAAGTTTCTGGTAACTAAGGAAAATGGCCATCAGCAGTGTCAGTTTCCGGTAACTGTGGGGACAGTGGTCATTATCAGTGAAAGTTTCTGGTAACTAAGGACAGTGGCCATCATCAGTGTCAGTTTCTGGTAACTGTAGGGACAGTGCCCATCATCAGTGTCAGTTTCTGGTAACTGTCGGGACAATGGCCATCATCAGTGTCAGTTTCTGGTAACTGTGGGGACAGTGGTCAGAATCAATGGAAGTTTCTGGAAACTGTAAGGATAGTGGCCATCATCAGTGTCAGTTTCTCGTAACTGTGGGCACAGTGGTCATTATCAGTGGAAGTTTCTGGTAACTGTACGGACAGTGGTCATCATCAGATTAATATTTTGGAAACTGTAGGGACAGTGGCCATCATCAGATTAAAATTCTGGAAACTGTAGGGACAGTGGTCATTATAAGTGGAAGTTTGTGGTAACTGTAGGGACAGTGGACATCGTCAGATTAAGTTTCTGGTAACTGGAGGGACAGTGGCCATCATCAGATTAATTTTCTGGTAACTGTAGGGACAGTGGCCATCATCAGTGTCAGTTTCTGGTAACTGTAGGGACTGTGGCCATCATCAGTGTCAGTTTCTGGTAACTGTGGGGACAGTGGCCATCATCAGTGAAAGTTTCGGGTAATTTAAGGACATTGGGCATCATCAGTGTCAGTTTCTGGTAACTGTGGGGACAGTGGTCATTATTAGTGAAAGTTTCTGGTAACAAAGGACAGTGGCCATCATCAGTGTCAGTTTCTGGTAACTGTAGGGACAGTGGCCATCATCAGTGTCAGTTTCTGATAACTGTAGGGACAGTGGCCATCATCACTGTCAGTTTCTGGTAACTGTGGGGACAGTGGTCATCAGATTAAGTTTCTGGATACTGTAGGGACAGTGGCCATCATTGGTGTCAGTTTCTGGTAATTGTGGGGACAGTGGTCAGTATCAGTGGAAGTTTCTCGAAACTGTAAGGATTGTGGCCATCATCAGTGTCAGTTTCTGGTAACTGTAGGGACAGTGCCCATCATCAGTGTCAGTTTCTGGTAACTGTAGGGACAGTGGCCATCATCAGTGTCAGTTTCTGGTAACTGTGGGGACATTGGTCATTATCAGTGAAAGTTTCTGGTAAATAAGGATAGTGACCATCATCAGTGTCAGTTTCTGGTAACTGTGGGGACAGTGGCCACCAACAGTGTCAGTTTCTAGTAACTGTAGGGACAGTGACCATCATCAGAGTAAGTTTCTGGTAAGTGTAGGGACAGTGGACATCATCAGATTAAGTTTCTGGTAACTGTAGGGACAGTGGTCATTATCAGTGGAAGTTTCTGGAAACTGTAGGGACAGTGGCCATCATCAGATTACGTTTCTGGCAACTGTAGGGACAGTGGCACTCATCAGATTAAGTTTCTGGCAACTGTAGGGACAGTGGCTATCATCAGATTAAGTTTCTGGTAACTGTAGGGACAGTGGTCATTATAAGTGGAAGTTTGTGGTAACTGTAGGGACAGTGGACATCGTCAGATTAAGTTTCTGGTAACTGGAGGGACAGTGGCCATCATCAGATTAATTTTCTGGTAACTGTAGGGACAGTGGCCATCATCAGTGTCAGTTTCTGGTAACTGTGGGGACAGTGGCCATCATCAGTGAAAGTTTCTGGTAACTAAGGGCAGTGGCCATCATTAGTATCAGTTTCTGGTAACTGTGGGGACAGTGGTCATTATCAGTGAAAGTTTCTGGTAACTAAGGACAGTGGCCATCATCAGTGTCAGTTTCTAGTAACTGTGGGGACAGTGGCCATCATTAGTGAAAGTTTCTGGTAACTAAGGACAGTGGCCATCATCAGTGTCAGTTTCTGGTAACTGTGGAGACAGTGGTCATTATCAGTGAAAGTTTCTGGTAACTAAGGACAGTGGCCATCATCAGTGTCAGTTTCTGGTAACTGAAGGGACAGTGGCCATTATCAGTGTCAGTTTCTGGTAACTGTGGGGACAGTGGCCATCATCAGTGAAAGTTTCTGGTAATTTAAGGAGAGTGGGCATCATCAGTGTCAGTTTCTGGTAACTGTGGGGACAGTGGTCATTATCAGTGAAAGTTTCTGGTAACAAAGGACAGTGGCCATCATCAGTGTCAGTTTTTGGTAACTGTAGGGACAGTGGCCATCATCAGTGTCAGTTTCTGATAACTGTAGGGACAGTGGCCATCATCACTGTCAGTTTCTGGTAACTGTGGAGACAGTGGTCATCAGATTAAGTTTCTGGAAACTGTAGGGACAGTGGCCATCATTGGTGTCAGTTTCTGGTAATTGTGGGGACAGTGGTCAGTATCAGTGGAAGTTTTTCGAAACTGTCAGGATAGTGGCCATCATCAGTGTCAGTTTCTGGTTACTGTGGGGACTGTGGCCATCATCAGTGAAAGTTTCTGGTAACTGTAGGGACAGTGCCCATCATCAGTGTCAATTTCTGGTAACTGTAGGGACAGTGGCCATCATCAGTGTCAGTTTCTGGTAACTGTGGGGACAGTGGTCATTATCAGTGAAAGTTTCTGGTAACTAAGGACGGTGACCATCATCAGTGTCAGTTTCTGGTAACTGTGGGGATAGTGGCCACCAACAGTGTCAGTTTCTGGTAACTGTAGGGAAATTGGCCATCATCAGAGTAAGTTTCTGGTAAGTGTAGGGACAGTGGACATCATGAGATTAAGTTTCTGGTAACTGTAGGGACAGTGGTCATTATCAGTGGAAGTTTCTGGAAACTGTAGGGACAGTGGCCATCATCAGAGTGAGTTTCTGGTAACTGTCGGGACAGTGGCCATCATCAGATTAAGTTTCTGGTAACTGTAGGGACAGTGGTCATTATCAGTGGAAGTTTCTGGTAACTGTAGGGACAGTGGCCATCATCAGATAAAGTTTCTGGTAACTGTAGGGACAGTGGCCATCATCAGATTAAGTTTCTGGTAACTGTAGGGACAGTGGCCATCATCAGATTAAGTTTCTGGTAACTGTAGGGACAGTGGTCATTATCAGTGGAAGTTTCTAGTAACTGTAGGGACAGTGGCCATCATCAGATTACGTTTCTGGCAACTGTAGGGACAGTGGCACTCATCAGATTAAGTTTCTGGCAACTGTAGGGACAGTGGCTATCATCAGATTAAGTTTCTGGTAACAGTAGGGACAGTGGTCATTATAAGTGGAAGTTTGTGGTAACTGTAGGGACAGTGGACATCGTCAGATTAAGTTTCTGGTAACTGGAGGGACAGTGGCCATCATCAGATTAATTTTCTGGTAACTGTAGGGACAGTGGCCATCATCAGTGTCAGTTTCTGGTAACTGTGGGGACAGTGGCCATCATCAGTGAAAGTTTCTGGTAACTAAGGGCAGTGGCCATCATTAGTATCAGTTTCTGGTAACTGTGGGGACAGTGGTCATTATCAGTGAAAGTTTCTGGTAACTAAGGACAGTGGCCATCATCAGTGTCAGTTTCTAGTAACTGTGGGGACAGTGGCCATCATTAGTGAAAGTTTCTGGTAACTAAGGACAGTGGCCATCATCAGTGTCAGTTTCTGGTAACTGTGGAGACAGTGGTCATTATCAGTGAAAGTTTCTGGTAACTAAGGACAGTGGCCATCATCAGTGTCAGTTTCTGGTAACTGAAGGGACAGTGGCCATTATCAGTGTCAGTTTCTGGTAACTGTGGGGACAGTGGCCATCATCAGTGAAAGTTTCTGGTAATTTAAGGAGAGTGGGCATCATCAGTGTCAGTTTCTGGTAACTGTGGGGACAGTGGTCATTATCAGTGAAAGTTTCTGGTAACAAAGGACAGTGGCCATCATCAGTGTCAGTTTTTGGTAACTGTAGGGACAGTGGCCATCATCAGTGTCAGTTTCTGATAACTGTAGGGACAGTGGCCATCATCACTGTCAGTTTCTGGTAACTGTGGGGACAGTGGTCATCAGATTAAGTTTCTGGAAACTGTAGGGACAGTGGCCATCATTGGTGTCAGTTTCTGGTAATTGTGGGGACAGTGGTCAGTATCAGTGGAAGTTTTTCGAAACTGTCAGGATAGTGGCCATCATCAGTGTCAGTTTCTGGTAACTGTGGGGACTGTGGCCATCATCAGTGAAAGTTTCTGGTAACTGTAGGGACAGTGCCCATCATCAGTGTCAATTTCTGGTAACTGTAGGGACAGTGGCCATCATCAGTGTCAGTTTCTGGTAACTGTGGGGACAGTGGTCATTATCAGTGAAAGTTTCTGGTAACTAAGGACGGTGACCATCATCAGTGTCAGTTTCTGGTAACTGTGGGGATAGTGGCCACCAACAGTGTCAGTTTCTGGTAACTGTAGGGAAATTGGCCATCATCAGAGTAAGTTTCTGGTAAGTGTAGGGACAGTGGACATCATGAGATTAAGTTTCTGGTAACTGTAGGGACAGTGGTCATTATCAGTGGAAGTTTCTGGAAACTGTAGGGACAGTGGCCATCATCAGAGTGAGTTTCTGGTAACTGTCGGGACAGTGGCCATCATCAGATTAAGTTTCTGGTAACTGTAGGGACAGTGGTCATTATCAGTGGAAGTTTCTGGTAACTGTAGGGACAGTGGCCATCATCAGATAAAGTTTCTGGTAACTGTAGGGACAGTGGCCATCATCAGATTAAGTTTCTGGTAACTGTAGGGACAGTGGCCATCATCAGATTAAGTTTCTGGTAACTGTAGGGACAGTGGTCATTATCAGTGGAAGTTTCTAGTAACTGTAGGGACAGTGGCCATCATCAGATTAAGTTTCTGGTAACTGTAGGGACAGTGGCCATCATCAGATTAAGTTTCTGGTAACTGTAGGGACAGTGGTCATTATCAGTGGAAGTTTCTAGTAAATGTAGGGACAGTGGCCATCATCAGATTAAGTTTCTGGTAACTGAAGGGACAGTGGCCATCATCAGTGGAAGTTTCTGGTAACTGTAGGGACATTGGTCATTATCAGTGGAAGTTTCTGGTAACTGTAGGGACAGTGGTCATCATCAGATTAAGTTTCTCGTAACTGTAGGGACAGTGGCCATCATCAGATTACGTTTCTGGCAACTGTAGGGACAGTGGCCATCATCAGATTAAGTTTCTGGTAACTGTAGGGACAGTGGCTATCATCAGATTAAGTTTCTGGTAACTGTGGGGACAGTGGTCAGTATCAATGGAAGTTTCTGGAAACTGTAAGGATAGTGGCCATCATCAGTGTCAGTTTCTCGTAACTGTGGGGACAGTGGTCATTATCAGTGGAAGTTTCTGGTAACTGTAGGGACAGTGGCAGGGACAGAGTTTCCTTCCATCCTGAGTGCTAGACAACTTTAATATATCTCGATACCCCAACAATACTCTCATTATATATACCACTTCAAGAGTAACTACATAATTTATATATATATATATATATATATATATATATATATATATATATATATATATATATATATATATATGCTGATAAGCACCAGGAAAGAAGAAAACACGAAGTTCCCAAGCGCTTTCGTGTAATTCACATCTGAAGTACTCACCCCTGAAGATGTGAATTACACGAAAGCGCTTGGGAACTTCGTGTTTTCTTCTTTCCTGGTGGTTATCAGCATATACCTAGATCACGCGCACCTACAGTGATTTACTTGCATATATATATATATATATATATATATATATATATATATATATATATATATATATATATATATATATATATATATATATTATTATTATTATTATTACACAAAATAACACACAAACCTTTCTAGATTTTTGTTTCCTCCCTTCTTCTGCTATCCATGAAAATATCTGCTTATTCGTAAAGGTGTAATGAAAGGTCCAAGGAAAAAGCTTAGTGTAGAAAAAGACCCGACGGAGGAACTTGGAGAGGGCCCGATGGAGGAGTACAAGGATAACGAGAGAGATTGTTTTGTTGGATATCTTGATCTTGACCGGTGAGGCGTCTTCCAAGGAGTTCTGTCATACTTTTTATTTTGTTTATTTTTTATGGACTTGCTTAATTACTCCCTTTGTTACGCGCTTAAAAACCTTAGCCGTTGATGTACAGTAACGCCAACGAGGCGCCTTGGCTTAATATTGTGTGTTGTTTTCATTTTGGGTTTTGTTTCGTGTTATTATCCCTTTACGTACAATGTGAGCCTGGCCAAGCTTTTAGGTCATCGTTTCATTCCCTTCAGTGCTCTCTATACTTACAGCTTACGGAGCTGTGTCATCGTACTCAAGGGGTTAAAGAGTTGAGTCATCGTACTCAAGAGGTTAAGGTATCTTATTTACTGGGCTTATTCATCGTACTCAGTAAGTTAATACGTATATCAATACGATATTTTATCGATAGTTAATAACTGTCAATTTAAAGGCAATTTAAAGGACTATTTCTATAACCATGGCCATATCAGATTTTTCAGTGAGTTAGTGAGGTAACAGCCAGTGATGTGGTTGTATTGTAAGAGAGCGACACTCAGTGTAGCTTATATTACACGCCCTATACAGCCTCAACTTTTATTCCAAATATCATTCAACGACGTCATATTAGGTCTATTCTAGGTCACCATGATTCTGATACACACACATTATTAGATCCCTTGTGTTTGACCTGACCTGATAGCTTATGTAAGGTCACCTTTTGTATATAAGCTGCTCTCATTCCCTTTAATTCAGTTGCCTCTGAAGGTGTCTTTAATAAAGACGAAAGCTAAGGTGCTCCAATGTTTCCCCTTTTCCTGTGTGATTAGGTTATATATATATATATATATATATATATATATATATATATATATATATATATATAATATATATATATATATATATATATATATATACAGTATATATGCTGATGACCACAAGGAAACAAGAATTACACGAAAGCGCTTGGGAACTTCATGTTTTCTTGTTTCCTGTTCCATGTTTAATGAGAATGGATTCTATAATGTTCCTACTGATACTTGAATTACAAGGTAATATTGAGGAGGCATTATCCCAGTCACCAGTCAATGCAATGCTTATTATCTCTCATATGAATGAACAAAGCATTGGATTCCTGGCCTGTCCTAACACTATATTTATGCTGTTTGAGTCGAGTTATAAGATCTTTACCAGTCTGGCCTAAGTAGAATATATTATATTCCTTACAAAGAACCTTGTAAATGCAGCCGCCTGCATTGTTGGGGAGTTCTTAATTAACATTTGCTTTACAGTGCATGAGTTTTTAATGTCACATTAACGTTCCAGGTTTTCAGTTGTATAGGAATTTGAGAGAATTTTTGGTTAGATGGTAATACTAAGAGATTCTTATGGTCATGGGTGGGCTTAGGATCAGTTCTATAAAAAAATTCTAAGTAATGTTCAGGCATTTGTCTATAAAAGATCTAGGGTACTTAAGGTTCAAGCCAATATTATAGAGGGATAATTATCAGATATGGCCAGTGCTATGTGCGGTCTTGGGTGTGTGAGTTTGTTGACCAAACTGGAGTGGTCCATGGAAGAATTGGCGAGGGCCAAGGAAGAAATTGAGAGGGCCACGTTGGAGAACCTGAAATTAAAGGAAGAGCTGGCGAGGTTAAAAGGAGAGGCTGGACAGGGAAAGCCAGTGTCTGACGAAAACTCAAGCGAGTGGAAGGTTGTGAGTAGTGGGAAGACGAAGCTGGTGGTGAAGAAGTACACCAAGGATACAACAACAATGACAGCAACAGCTAAATGTACCAACTCGTTCAGTCCCTTGATAGACGAATTGACGTTAGTACAGTCAGGGACAGGGCTGACAAGGAAGGTATAAAAACTTTAATTGTTGGTGACTCACAGGTAAGGTACATGGACAGGGCCTTTTGTGGTAAAAACAAAAATAAGATGAGGGTGTGTTTGCCAGGAGGTGGGGTGGGGGATATAATTGACAGAATGGACAATATGTTGTCTGGTAATGGGAACAAACCCATTATCTGCCTCAGTGCAGGAGGCAACGATATTGGACGGTGTAGGAGCGAGGAGCTTCTTGATAAGTTCAAGGCAGCTATAGATCGTATTAGGTCTAAGGGAGGGATCCCTATCATATGTGGTGTCCTGCCTGAAGGTTCTAAGTGTTCCCTGAAGAATGCAGTGATGGGTAGGGACACACCGGGTAACACTGAAGTCCGTTTATTAAAGGATAGGAGAAATACAAATGGTGAGTAGCGTGTGCCATGCACGGCTCACACAGTCAGACTGAGACTGCCTTGCCATATGGCAGCCTCTGGGCAATGTTGCCACATAACACGTGCAGTGTTGCCACTTAATTGTATACATAGATGCTACTCGGCACAGTAGCATAGATACATAACCTACATCTCCCTCCCCCCCTCACGCTCATAGTTTTTGTCTTGAGCGGACTTCTTAGTCCTAAGTCGCTCCGAGCGTCGAGGTGCACTGTGGGGCGGATCCTCGTGAGGTGTAGGGGATTCGTCCTCGGTCAGGGGGCCAGCAGCAGGGGGTGGGACTGGCCGGAGGAAGCGGTGGTCCCTCCACCAGACACGGCCGCTCGGCATCCTGACCTTGTAGTCCCGCGATCGGCCGACACCCATCACTATGCCCACCTTGTCCCAATGTGTCGTCGTCGGGTCCTGGACGCAGACAAGGGCACCAATCTCCAGTGGCTGAAGAGGGCGGGCACGGTCGTCATACCGAGCCGTGGGCACGGCGGTCGCAGCTCTCGGCTCTGGTCTGCCACTCCTTCGCAAAGGCCTTGGCGTGTGCAGGAACGCAAGAGTGGAGAGGGTGACGATACAGGATCTGGGCAGGGGAGCGTCCTGTGTGGGTGGGAGTGGACGCGGGTTCTGGGCAGCTCTGTGCGGCAGTGCCAGGCGCGTCGCTCGTTAATTCATGCACCCTGCTGGCGGTGTACCGAGCAGCTGGGATCTGCTCGGGAAAGTCTCTGGGCACCACGCCTAACTCCTTGCAGTGCTCCCACGACAACAAGGGTGTATCGAGAGTAGGCTGCACGTCCATCCATCCGTGACACGACCTATCGCCGTAGGTGATCTCCGCTTGAAAGGAGCCCACAGCGTCCGGCGTCTGGGAACCGTCCGCATTGTAGTACAGCAGCTGCGTCGGTGGTCCCAGGTCGCGTTTGGTGAGGCCCAGTTTCTGGAGGTGCTTCAACCCAATCACCGTAGTATCAGCGCCGGTGTCCGGTATCACCTCGATGTGACCCGACACATCACCGTGTGTGACGGCGACGCGGATGGTAGGGGAAGGGGTAGCCCTGGGGCGTGTGGTCGAGTCCACCCTTCTGATGTGACTCAGCTGCTGCTTGGGGCTGCGTGGGCCATCTGAAGGGGGATGCGTGTGAACCACACCGAGGGAAGTGCGCTGCTTTCCTCCTCGTCTCGGGCTTTTGGGCTTGGGTTGGCGGCAGCACTTGTCGTAGCGTCCATAGCGACTGCAGGCCTGACACTTGCGGCCTCGTGCAGGGCACCTGTCTGTGTTAGACCAGTGGCCCTTACGGTCACATCCACGACACAGTGCGTCGGTGGCCGGGCATGTCTTGGGGCCATGCTGCTTTCCACAGCTGCCACAGGAAGCACTAGGCGGAGGCGTGGAAGAACGTGCGGCAGCCTTCACGTTGTTGCCCGCCTTCTTATCCTTCTTGTATTGTGAGATAGCTCTCACAGCAGGTGGGGCCCGTAAGGCAGAGGTGGCGGACTTGGTGGCCTCGTACGACCGACATTCAGTCACTACCACCTGGAGTGTGGAGGAAGCATCCAGGGGGATGAGTCGCTGCACCAACTCTTCGTGCCTGACACCTGTCAAGATCCCGTGCTTGATCCAGGCTTCCTCACATTCCCGGCTGTGCGCCTTGCAGACGTCGATCTCCTCTGACAAACTCTTCAAGCGTACAAAAAAGTCGTCAAAGGATTCATTCTCCGCCTGCTTGCAGCTGGTGAAGGCGCGGCGACGCAAAGCCTCGTTATTCCGACCTTTAACGTGCTCCTGTAAAAGGTCGAGCACATCCGTCATTGAAGATGTAGAATCGGGAGGCACTTGCAACGTGTGCTCGAAAACTCTCTGGGTCTCCAGCGACAAACACATCCGCAGTTGGATGAGCTGTTTGTTTGGAGGCATGCTGTCAAGGTCCACCATCGTGGAGTAATCTGTCCAACGCCGCCTCCACTCACGAAAAAGCTGAAACGTGACGTCTGGTGAGAGGGTGGGTGGGGGTTGAACAGATGCCTTGGGAGCTGTTGGAGTAGCAAGAGTGCCAGGAGGACGCTGGTGTGGTGGAGGAGGGAGGGTACTGGCGCCTTGGTGCGCGAGTGAGGGAGGGTGGGTTAGTGCCAGGGTCACCAATATTGCATCAAAGCGCGCCTTTTCCTCCTCTCTTCGTATCTCCTCCCTCTGAAATTCCATCTCTCTACGTCGCTCGTCCCGGTCGTCCATCCACCTCAGAATTGTGGCAATGTCCGTCACTGGAGGTGGAGGATGAGAGTCTGTGCCCGGTGGAGGGGAAGGTGGTGGGGAGTCATGTCTCCCATCTTGGCGTTGTCCCTTCTTACCGCCCATCTTAGTGTGTGCGTGGACTGCACTGTTTAGTATATAAAGTGGCGCCTCAACAGCTCGAACCACATATATATGACATAAACAGCGCAGAAATAACGCATAGAGTCCACTTTTCTGTCCGTGAGTGAGTGCGTGCGTGCGTGTGTGTGTGTGTCTGAGACAGCAGATGCACTCCGTGGTGGCCTTACTGCCGGTGGCTAGAGCCGCCGTGGGGGTGAGAACGTTAGTGCCTCCCCTGATGTCACACGAGAAGGGTGTACACCTGCGTGCTCCATGGGTACCACAAAAAACAGGCCAATGCTCAACTCTCACCTCTAGACACACTAATACACTGACACTAACACTACCACCGTCACTAAAAAGCACTGTGACGGCCCAACACTGCACATCACGGCGAAACACAACACAACACACACAACACATGAAGAGTCGACGCGCACATCACATCGCCGGCAGTTGCACATCGCCGGCTAACTGTCCATTGTTCACACACTTGTAAGTCCACAGATCCTAGTCACTGCGCCATGAAGGTTCCAAGTGTTCCCTGAAGAATGCAGTGATGGGTAGGGAAACACCGGGTAACACTGAAGTCCGTTTATTAAAGGATAGGAGAAATACAAGTGGTGATTAGCGTGTGCCATGCACGGCTCACACAGTCAGAATGAGACTGCCTTGCCATATGGCAGCCTCTGGGCAATGTTGCCACATAACACGTGCAGTGTTGCCACGTAATTATATACATAGATGCTACTCGGCACAGTAGCTTATATACAAGGTTGCTACTCGGCACAGTAGCATAGATACATAACCTGCACTGCCTAGAAGGAGAGTTGGCAGTGAATGGTTGTCAAGGGCGGTTGGTGTCAACGACCGTCTTGACAGATATTGCAAGTCAATATAGGCCCCATTCATTGACAACTGGGACAACTTCTACGGCAGAAGGGACCTATATGCTAGGGATGGGGTGCACCTGTCTCGGGATGGGATGGCAACCCTGGCTGGGTCTCTAGAGGGGGCAGTTCAAAGGATATCGAAGTCTTTAAACTGCTAGGGGAACATATGGGCACGGGGGTGGGGGAAACTGCAGTGGGAGCGGGTAAACAAAGTAAAAGATTACAGGGAAATAGTGTTAGGAATAATGGCAAAACTAAATTAAACTGGGAGTTTAAAACTAAACGCGGTAAAGGGAGGACTCAGAACAAGACTAGCTTAAATGTCTACTATGCGAACAGTAGAAGTATGAGAAACAAAATGGATGATATTAGGGCCTTGTTATGTACCGAAAAAATCGATATAATAGCATTCACTGAAACATGGATCAACCTAGACTCACGTGAGGTGCCGGTCGAACACCAAATTGCCGGTTACAAATTGTTCCATACCGATAGGCAAACCAGGAAAAGAGGAGGAGTAGCAATCTATGTTAGGGATAATCTGAAGTGTGAAATAAATAGGGAAATAAAAACTGAGCGGAATACAGAAACAATTTGGATAGAATTAAGCGACGGTAGGGAAAAATTAATCACAGGAGTAATATATAGACCTCCCAATCTTGATAGAGTCAATGAGCGACTTATCTGGGATGAAATGCACAGGGCTTCCATACACAACAAAGTCTGTATAGTAGGCGACTTTAACCTTGGCCAAATAGATCGGACTGACCTTATGGGTAACTCAGAATTAGAGGATGTTCTCGAGACGATCCAGGACTGTTTCCTAAGTCAACATATAACCGAACCCACATGGGGTAATAATATACTCGATTTAGTTCTGTCGAACAGAGAAAACCTCATTAGCAATGTCGAGGTAGGGAACGAACTTGCAAACAGCGATCACAAAGAAATTCGATTCCAGCTAGATTTTCAGGGCAGACGTAAGGAAAATTCCACTGAAGTACCAGATTTCAGAAGGGCATACTTTGACAGTTTAAAGAGGCAGCTGAGAGAGGGGGTGTCACTCTTGGCCGTGAACCTGAAAGATGACTCTGACCTGATAACGACATCTGAGACTGCCGAGTTCCACGACAATTTAAATAATGAGTTACTTAATGCACAAAGGCAGAACATACCATACAAAAAACTCAGATCAGACAACAATGACCCTAAATGGAAAAATAATTAATTATTTAAAGAACATCATTGGCCAAAGGAAGGCTATAGGTAGAAGGATAAAGCGTGGCGAAATTTACCTCCAGGATTATTATAAGATATTGGCGAGTGGGGTTAAAACCGAGATAAGTAAAGCCAAGAGGAATAATGAGGTAAGGATAGCAAGGGAGGAGAAGACAAACCCCAAAGGATTCTACTAAATGTATCAAACTAAAACACGAGAGAAGATTAGACCAATATGGTCAGACACCATCGAGCTCACTGATAACGACGGAGAAATGAGCAATAATTTGAATAAATATTTGTCAACAGTTTTCACCACCGAAAATTTAAACATGATACCTGAGGCACCGACTCTATTCAGAGATAGTGAAGAAAACAAATTAAGCGAGATAGTAGTGACTAGTACCGATGTTAGTAAGCAAATAGACAAACTAAAGCCTAATAAGTCACCTGGTCCCGATGAGATATTTGCCAGAGTATTAAAGGAATGTAAGGAAGAGCTTAGTATGCCCTTAGCAAAGTTGTTTAACATGTCCTTAAAAACAGGTGTAGTACCAGAATCCTGGAAGATCGCGAATGTAATACCGATTTTCAAGAAGGGGGATAGATCACTATCCTCTAACTACCGCCCAATCAGTCTACCATCAATAGTAGGCAAATTACTGGAAGCAATCATTTCTAACTCTATTCGAAATCACCTGGAGAAGCACGGATTGACCAGTGAGTCCCAGCATGGCTTCACAAGCGGACGTTCATGTCTAACTTATCTATTAACATTCTTTTCATCAGTTTTCGAATCGGTGGCCGAGGGGCACAATTATGATATGGTATATCTCGAATTTAGCAAAGCCTTCGACAGAGTCCCCCACGAAAGACTAATTAGAAAGGTAGAAGCACATGGCATCAAAGGTAATATCCTTAAATGGATTAAGGCGTGGTTACAGGACAGGAAACAGCGAGTGAGCATTAATGGCACTAAGTCCCATTGGAGCAACGTCACAAGTGGAGTTCCCCAAGGCTCAGTGCTTGGACCATTATTATTTGTTATATACCTAAACGACATAGATATCGGCATAGACAGCAACATAAGCAAATTTGCTGATGACACTAAAATAGGACGTGTTATTAAATCTGACGAGGACTCCACAAAATTACAGGAAGATCTAAACAAATTTTTCGAATTGTCTGAAAAATGGCAGATGAAATTCAACATGGACAAATGTAAAGTACTCAGTATAGGAGATGTAAACAGGGAAACTAGGTACCAGAAGAACAACGATGCCATAGAGAAATCCGACTCCTGGGAGAGATTTAGGAGTAATGATAAGTAGGAACCTTAAGGCAAGTAAACAATGTGCTTTTGCTCGTAACAAGGCTAATATAATACTTGGGAATGTTAGTTACAAGCCTAGCGAGGTCATCCTAAAACTGTATCTTGCTCTTGTGAGACCACACCTGGATTACGCAGTTCAGTTCTGGTCATCGTATTACCGAATAGATATAGAATCCTTGGAAAGAATTCAGAGGAGAATGACAAGACTAATCCCGGGCATTAGGAACCTTGAGTATAGAGGTTAAAGCATCTTAATTTGCACTCTCTCGAGAGACGTAGAGCGAGGGGCGACCTGATAGAGGTATATATGTGGAAGTCAGGGCTAAACAAAGGGGACATTACAAAGGTACTCAAACTATCCAACCAGAAGCGAACTCGTAACAATGGTTTTAAATTAGACAAATTTAGATTTAGGCGTGAAATAGGTAAACACTGGTTTGGAAACAGAGTAGTGGATGAATGGAACAAGTTACCAAATATCATCATTAACTGGCATACGCTGAATAGCTTCAAACATAGGTTGGATGCTTATATGAGCAATAGGGGTTGGGTGTAAACGGGACTGCCCAGTATGGGCCAATAGGCCCGCTGCAGTTTCCTCCATTCTTGTGTTCTTATGTTAACTCCCCCAACAATACAGGTGGCTGCATTCATAAGGTTCCTTGCAAGGAATGTAATATGTTTTACTTAGGTTCGACAGGTAAAGATCTTGTAACTAGACTTAAACAACATAAATATAGTGTTAAGACAGGCCAGGAATCCAATGCTATGTCTGTTCATTTGAGGGATAATAAGCATTGCATTGAGGGGGATAATGCCTCCTCAATATTACCTTGTTATTCAATTGACAGTAGGAACATTATAGAATCCAGTCTCATTAAACATACCGAATCTGTCACCATGAATTTGAGTAATGGTATGTACAAATTGGATAATTTCGTAATTAAGAAGATTTGTAACCAGGTGAGAAGGTTGGGTCATCTTACCCTCTGACACCTGACTACTGACTGCTGTGGTGCTTTTTGAAGATTAGTAGGGTCACTACCTAGTAGGGTGTGTCATACGGAGGCGAATTTTTTTTTTTTGAGTTTGAAAAATCGGCCCATGGTATTAATGATGTAGTTCTATGTGCAGAATCATGTGATATCTTCAGATTTGAAAAGTTTTTATTTTTTGCTAGGTAAATCTTAACTTGAAGTCTTATGAAAATTCAGTATTCCCACCCTTTTACCAACACCACTAAATAGCTTATTTAAAGTAAAGTAAATGTATCAGGTTAATTTATTAGGATGAAAATGATCCAGAATAGTGAAACGAATGATCTTGACACATTTATTAAATTTAATATTCCTTTAGAAAACAAAATCATCAAATGCAAAAACCGGTTTTACTACTACGACCCGGTGTTGCTGCACACCATAGAGAACATGTCTTTCTTGCTTCTGTTTCTACTCATCACCTCCCTGCTGACCACCTGAGCTCGGATGTAGCCTTCCCTCCTCTCCTGGCTGTACACGTGACTGCTGGCCTCGCTCACTTGCTGTACACAACGCTCTATACTCTGGGTGTGCGAGGGCCAGGCAGGGACATGCATGGGGTTGTCCAGGAAAGCTCTGACTTGAACATTGGTGAGGCTGCAGGTAAGAGGGGGCTCACTGCCAGCCTGGATGTTATCCAGATCTATAAGATCAGTGAGGGTCTTGGCACCTAGATTGACTTCAGGAGTCTTCCTGACCCTGAAGGAATCGTCACCAACTGATTCGTCATGCCCAGATCCTCTCATAAATCTCATATCCAAGATCTTTTTGACTGCCACTCTTCTCTCCTCATCCTTACTGCAGAGCATTGTCTGCAGAACTGCCTCGGGATGAGCATACCAGGAAGATCTCCTCACAGTCTGCTCCACAATCTGAACAACCTTCCTTGGCTGACTCCTCAGGAGCTCAAGCTGGACGAGAACATGCCTCGGACCTTCGGAGAACGATGACTTGACCTTGGTGTTGAACCAATTTGGCAAGTAGACACTCACGATGAATTGGACAATAAGTCTCAGGTTGTGAAGCTGGTTCCCTTTCAGTTTATGATGAGCGACCCAAATTCTGCAGAACCTGAGAGCCGTTGTGAGCCACCTAGAATGTGAGACTGGACCTATCTGCAGGTAAGCAAGTCTATCAGGCATGACCCCAGTTTTGATGGCACTGCAAATCATGTAACCATAGTACTGGTCAGTACTCAGGTCGTCAATGACAGTATGTGCAAGCTCAACGAGTGGAGGGCCAACTGTGATTTTTTCAAAGCTCGGATTTATTTCAACCTCAGTGGCAGAGTCCAGCATCTTGCCAAGAGGACCAGACCATCTGTTGTTTGAAAGAGTCTTGCCATCCAGTTCCTGGATCAGATGTCTGAGTGGCAACTCGTTGGTGTGGAGGTCACAAACAATCCAGACCAGCTTCCTCCCAATCTTCCGCTCTATCCACTGTATGACCCCCCCTTGCCACCCTGTGTTCGTGTTGGTGCTGTCCCCTCCAATGGCCTGCAGGGTCTGGTCTACGTTCCTCTCTCTGAGCCAGTTCACAATGTTATCTGCCACTATCTCAGCTGGTTTCCTGATGTCATCTTTCTCTGGAGTGAAATGCCACAAATACTTCCCTCCTGGTTCACTGCAGCAGGAGTAGTATTCCTCCTTCACCATGGCAAGGAACAACTAGTCAGAATCTCCAACTTTCATGAACACTTTAGTGTCATCCCTTCTCCCATCAAAGAACAAACAATTGATTCCATTTTCTCTTATCCCCTTATCAAACTCCTCTTCTAGGTTACTGACAAGTTTCTCCTGAGCTCTCCTTACTTTGTTATGATCTATCACCAGGTGAACATCATCAGGTGTTATCAAACCACCGTCAATCCAGGCAGCTGTTGCTATCTCTGCAGTTTCTCTGAGACCAGTGTGGTGTCGCATGCTGGCCAGAGCTATGCTCGGGATATCTTTCCTATTTCGAATCTTATGTCTGGAAGGTTTGGGATCATTATTTTAAGGTTAGGGACAAAGTCACCATTCTCCTGGTCAGCACTCGGATCAGCCATGGGGAAGTCATTAAACTCTGAATCAGCTTGACTCCAATCATCGGCCTTTTTTACCTCACCCTGGGCCTTCTCAAGTCTCTTTTCCTCGGCAACTCTTCTCCTCTTCTGTCTCTTTGTGGCAGCCTCCTGTCTCTTGGACTCCGGAATATCTTGGCTAGAAATCATGAGAGCCCCTATACTGCCAGTCTTCTCTCTCTGTGCTTTGACAAATGCCAGTTCGATCACAGGAATCTTCAATTCACGCTTGCAAATACAGGAGATGTGGGCCTCGGATTTACAGTCACGATCGTATCCAAACTCATGACAGAGAACAATTGGGCACTTGCAAGTAATTATGTCAAATAACTGGTCCAGTTGCTTGGAAAAGCTGTCCTTAACTGCAAGTTTTCCTCTCCCAAGAGAGATATCTCTTGCCTTTTCCCAACTGGCTAGCAGTCTCTCACTAATCTTCTTCTGACTTGTTATGACTGGAGGCTTGAACTGAGCGTTAGCCAGTGTGTATTGTGCCAAGACAGCTTTGGTCATATCACTGGCAATGCTTTGTTTGTGTAAGTTCTTTGGTTCTTTTCACTGATTTGCCTGATTAAAACACCGTATCTCAAAGCATCTCTCAATGTAGGCAACTCCGACTTCAGGAGCTCTCTCCCAGACCCAAGATAGTGACTGAGATGGCTGGATTTTTGGTTCCTCGTCCTGACACATGCAGCCATCGCAAATATTATCAACTTATAAATGCATCAGAATCTGAAACAGAAAAAAATATTGTTAGTTGGGTTGTTAAAGAATGAAGTCAGAAAGCAATGTTCGCTATTTAATTGTAATGCACTAATGCAGCTGTACGTTAGATTTTCGATAAATTTCACGCTAAAATGTACCTAGCAAAAGCTTGCAAAATATTGAAACTGAAATTATTTTCTGTTTATATACACTAAAATCTACCAAAAAAGTGATGGGCCGTTAGTTTTAGCTGATCTTCCCTCCTATGACACACCCTACTACCTAGTGACCTGACCATTGTGGACTTGATATCACCCTCCACCAACACGTACACCAACACCAACAGTTATACCTACACCAACACCAACACTTACACCAACACCAACACCTACTGTACACTTACACCAACACCAACACTTACCGCAACACCAACACCAAAACTTACACTTACACCAACACCAACACCTTCACCAACACCAACACCTACACTTACACTTACACCAACACCAACACTTACACTAACACCAACACCAACACCTACACCAACACCAACACCTACACTTACACTTACACCAACACCTACACCAACACCAACACCAAAACTTGCACTTACACAAACACCAACACTTGCACTTATACCAACACCTACAGCAAAACTTACACCAACACCAACACCTACAGCAAAACTTACACTTACACCAACACCAACACCAACATTAACACCAACACCAACACTTACACTTACACCAACACCAACACTTATACCAACACCTACAACACCTACACCTACACCTACACCAACACCAAAACTTACCTGTACACAAACACCTACACCAACACTTACACCAACACCAACACCTACACCTACACCTACACCTGCACTAACACTTACCTGTACACTCACACCTACACCAACACTTACACCAACACCAACACCTACACCAACACCAACACCTACACCTACACCTACACCAACAACAACACTTAACTGTACACTAACGCCTACACCAACACCTACACCAGCACCAACACCTACACCTACATCAACACTTACACCAACACCAACACCTACACCAACACCTACACCTACATCAATACCTACCTCAACACTTACCTGGACACTAACAGCTACACCAACACTTACACCAACACCTACACCAACACCACCACATACCTGTACACTAACACCTACACCAACACTTATATCAACACCAACACCTGCACCAACACCTACACCTACACCAATACCAACACTTACCTGTACACTAACACCTACACCAACACTTACACCAATACCAACACCTATAACCTACACCAACACCTACACCTACACCTACACCAACACCAACACTTACCTGTACACAAACACCACCACCAACATTAACACCAACACCAACACTTACTCCAACACCAACACTTACTCCAACACCAACACCAACACCTACACAAACACCTACACCTACATCTATACCAACACTTACAGCAACACCTACGCCTACACTTACACCAACACTTACACCAACACCAACACCAACACCAACGCCTACACAAACACCTACATCTACATCTATACCTACACCAACACCGACACCAACGCAAACACCTACACCTACACCAACACCAACACCTACACAAACACCTACACTTACACCTATACCTACACCAACACCTACACAAACACCTACACCTAAACCTACAGCTACACAAACACCTACACCTACACCAACTCTTACACCAACACCTACACAATCACCTACACCTACACCTACACCAACACCAACACCTACACCTACACCTACACCAACACTTACACTTACACCAACACTAACACCAACACCAACACCTACACCTGCACAAACATCTACACGTACGCCTACACCTACACCAATATTTACACCTACACCAACACCAGCACCTACACCAACACCTACACAAACACCTACACATACACCTACACCAACACTTACACTTTCACTAACACCTACACCTACACCAACACCTACACAAACACCTACACCTACACCTACACCTACGCCTACACCTTCACCAACACTTACACCAACACCTACACCAACACCTACACCAACACCTACACCAACACCTACACCAACACCAACACCTACACCAACACCTACACCAACACCTACAACCTACACCAATACCAACACTTACCTGTACACAAACACCTACACTTACACCAACATTTACACCAACACCTACACCTACACCAACATCTACACCAACACAAACACCTACACCTACATAAACACCTACACCTACACCTACACCTACACCTACACTAACACTTACACTTACACCGACACCAAGACCTACAACAACACCTACACAAACACCTACACCTACACCTACACCAACACCTACAGCAACACCTACACCAACACCTACACTAACACCTACACCTGCACCTACACTACCATCTACACCTACACCAAAACCTACACCAACACCTACATCTACACCTACAGCAACATCAACACCTGCATCTACACTACCATCTACACCTACACCAACACCTACACCAACACCTACACCTACACCAACACCTACACCTACACCAACACCTGCACCTACACTACCATCTACACCTACACCAAAACCTACACCTACACCTACACCAACACCTACACCAACACCTACACCTACACCAACAGCTACACCTACACCAACACCTTCACTGAGAACTAAAGCTGTCTTTTTCATGAAGGTAGTTGTTCACTCGACTTCAAGGATAATTTCGACCACCCCATGTTGGTGAAAAAGGGGCAAAATAAGTTGATGTATCCAGTGATCCAGGGATATTCGAGGATGGTTATTATTCCACCTGACACCGTCGTCACGGCCTCCTGCCCTGGCCCAAATAACATTATCAGCGCGACCAACGCAGATAACTACATAGAGGTCACCTGCACTTCTGGACAGTTACGAGGGAATGAAGTAAACGTGAGTATCTCTGTACCCACCAGGTTGTGTGTGTTAATCTTACTGTAAATAAAAATAATTGTCCAATACCGATAGATTTTTTTCTCTTGGCTGGCGATTATGTTGATAATATAATGCATAATATAGATCAACATTATAATACATAAACTAATCTAACCTGCCCTGACCTTATCTTGTCTACTATAGATATAATTTCACTATTTTGTTATGGTAAATGATGTCTTAAATGAATAAAATAAAGAATTCTAATATACCACATTCAAACTAATTTATAATAAATACGAGCAATAAAAATATAACTTTATTTAAAACAGCTGAAGTAAAATACAGCTAAATAAACATCACTTATGAGTAATTTGACTTTGTTTTAATTTATCATTAAAACATGAAAGTAGGAATTGCTAAGAATCTTACAATTAACAAAGCGAACACAATTGGAGCTTAGAGGGAGCTGGTGGTAGGGCGGTACCATTCTTGCCTCGCAAGCAAGATGTCACGGGTTCGATTACCGGGCCGGCGGAAGTTGTTTGGACACTCTTCCTAGTCCCCTTGGTCCCTATTCACCTAGCTGCAGTGTAGGTACCTGCTGTAAATCGGAAGATACGAATTCGTATACAGGGACAAGTTGTTGGAGCCTTCAATAACTTGCTTAGACATAAACCATTGACTCGTCAGGCTTCTACGCCCTTAACTCATCAGACATAAGGCAAGCGTGAACTTAGCATGCTTCCCTGTTGGACGCTGTAAACGCCTCTGCGCTTCACCTTACACAAGGATCTAGGGGGGGGGGGGGTGCCCAATAAATAAAAAAAAATAGAGCTTACAAGTAACAGTTGAAACTCGGAAACTAATACGAAAGCCAATGGTTGGACTTCAGGAGAAACTCCTCCGTTCTGATCAGTCTCATGTCGTCGGGGTAATTGGTAAAGATTTGGAAATCTAACTTGTATATAAGGTACCGCTTGCCTGGCTTTAGTCTCTGTCAGCGGTACATATCCCAATTAATTCTTCCTACTCCTTATAGTTCCTTCATTTTTATAGGTGGACTGGAACACACTAAGCTGCTCAACCAAATTAAAACCCACCTTAAGCTGCTCGCCTGCCACGGATCCTACCCTGAATGAGATGGAATTATGTACTTTAAAATGGGACATAGCCCCTCAGGTCGAAGTCATTCAATACACAAGCGTCATCGACCCAAACCTGAAGACTACATTGTACACTCGTCATACTCTCTACGGCCAGTGAGTGTTCAGAGGCTAATTATTACAGTATACGGCATGGGAGGGTCAGAGTAGGATAGTTATAGTAAGTGGGACAGGATAGTTATAGTAAGTGGGGACAGGATAGTAATAGTAAGTGGGGACAGGACAGTTACAGTAAATGGGAACAGGATAGTTGTAGTAAGTGGGGACAGGACAGTTATAGTAAGTGGGGACAGGATAGTTGCAGTAAGTGGGGACAGGACAGTTATAGTAAGTGGGGACAGAGCAGTTATAGTGAGTGGATACAGGATAGTTATAGTAAGTGGGGACAGGATAGTTGTAGTAAGTGGGGACAAGACAGTTATAGTAAGTGGGGACAGGACAGTTATAGTAAGTGGATACAGGATAGTTATAGTAAGAGAGGACAGGATAGTTATAGTAAGAGGGGGCAGGATAGTTATAGTAAGTGGGGACAGGATAGTTATAGTAAGAGAGGACAGGATAGTTATAGTAAGAGGGGACAGGATAGTTATAGTAAGTGGGGACAGGACAGTTATAGTAAGTGGGGACAGGACAGTTATAGTAAGTGGGGACAGGACAGTTATAGTAAGTGGGGACATAGCAGTTATAGTAAGTGGATACAGGATAGTTATAGTAAGTGGGGACAGGATAGTTGTAGTAAGTGGAGACAGGATAGTTATAGTAAGAGAGGACATGATAGTTATAGTAAGAGGGGACAGGATAGTTATAGTAAGTGGCGACAGGACAGTTATAGTAAGTGGGGACAGGACAGTTATAGTAAGTGGAGACAGGATAGTTATAGTAAGTGGGGACAGGATAGTTGTAGTAAGTGGAGACAGGATAGTTATAGTAAGAGAGGACATGATAGTTATAGTAAGAGGGGACAGGATAGTTATAGTAAGTGGCGACAGGACAGTTATAGTAAGTGGGGACAGGACAGTTATAGTAAGTGGAGACAGGATAGTTATAGTAAGAGGGGACAGGCTAGTTATAGTAAGTGGGGACAGGATAGTTGTAGTAAGTGGGGACAGGACAGTTATAGTAAGTGGATACAGGATAGTTATAGTAAGTGGAGACAGGACAATTATACTAAGTGGATACAGGATAGTTATAGTAAGTGGGGACAGGATAGTTATAGTAAGTGGATGCAGGATAGTTATAGTAAATGGGGAAAGGATAGTTATAGTAAATGGGGACAGCATAGTTACAGTAAGTGGATACAGGATAGTTATAGTAAGTGGGGACAGGACAGTGATAGTAAGTAGGAACAGGATAGTTATAGTAAATGGGGAAAGGATAGTTACAGTAAGTGGATACAGGATAGTTAGAGCAAGTGGGGACTGGACAGTTATAGTAAGTGGGGACAGGATAGTTATAGTAAGTGGGGACAGGATAGTTATAGTAAATGGGGACAGGACAATTATTGTAAGTGGGGACAGGACAATTACAGTAAGTGGATACAGGATAGTTACAGTAAGTGAATACAGGATAGTTATAGTAAGTGGGGACAGGATAGTTATAGTAAATGGGGACAGGATAGTTATAGTAAGTGGATACAGGATAGTTATAGTAAGTGGGGACAGGATTGTTATAGCAAGTGGGGACAGGATAGTTATAGTAAGTGGATACAGGATAGTTATAGTAAGTGGGGACAGGATAGTTATAGTAAGTGGATACAGGATAATTATAGCAAGTGGGGACAGGATAATTATAGTAAGTGGATACAGGATAGTTATAGCAAGTGGGGACAGGATAGTTATAGTAAGTGGAGACAGGGTAGTTATAGTAAGTGGGGACAGGATAGTTATAGTAAGTGGGGACAGGATATTTACAGTAGGTGGGGACAAGATAGTTACAATAGGTGGGGACAGGATAGTTACAGTAGGTGGGGACAGGATAGTTAGAAGTAGCTGGGGACAAGATAGTTACAGTGAGTCGGGACAAGATAGTTACAGTGGGTGGGGACAGGATAGTTACAGTAGGTGGGGACAGGATAGTTTACAGTAGGTGGGAACAGGATAGTTACAGTAGGTGGGGACAAGATAGTTACAGTAGGTGGGGACAGGATAGTTACGGTAGGTGGGGACAGGATAGTTACAGTAGGTGGGGACAGGATAGTTACAGTAGGTGGGGACAGGATAGTTACAGTAGGTGAGGACAGGATAGTTACAGTAGGTGGGGACAAGATAGTTACAATAGGTGGGGACAGGATAGTTACAGAAGGTGGGGACAGGATAGTTACAGTAGGTGGGGACAAGATAGTTACAGTAGGTGGGGACAGGATAGTTACACTAGGTGGGGACAGGATAGTTACAGTAGGTGGGGACAAGATAGTTACAGTAGGTGGGGACAGGATAGTTACACTAGGTGGGGACAAGATAGTTACAGTAGGTGGGAACAGGATAGTAACAGTAGGTGGGGACAAGATAGTTACAGTAGGTGGGGACAGGATAGTTACAGTAGGTGGGGACAGGATAGTTACAGTAGGTGGGGACAAGATAGTTACGATAGGTGGGGACAGGATAGTTACAGTAGGTGGGGACAGGATAGTTACAGTAGGTGGGGACAAGATAGTTACAGTAGGTGGGGACAGGATAGTTACACTAGGTGGGGACAAGATAGTTACGATAGGTGGGGACAGGATAGTTACAGTAGGTGGGGACAGGATAGTTACAGTAGGTGGGGACAAGATAGTTACAGTAGGTGGGGACAGGATAGTTACAGTAGGTGGGGACAAGATAGTTACGATAGGTGGGGACAGGATAGTTACAGTAGGTGGGGACAGGATAGTTACAGTAGGTGGGGACAAGATAGTTACAGTAGGTGGGGACAGGATAGTTACACTAGGTGGGGACAACATAGTTACAGTAGGTGGGGACAGGATAGTAACAGTATGTGGGGACAAGATAGTTACAATAGGTGGGGACAGGATAGTTACACTAGGTGGGGACAGGATAGTTATAGTGGGTGGGGACAGGATAGTTACAGTAGGTGGGGACAGGATAGTTACAGTAGGTGGGGACAGGATAGTTACAGTACGTGGGGACAGGATAGTTACAGTAGGTGGGGACAAGATAGTTACAGTGGGTCGGGACAAGATAGTTACAGTGGGTGGGGACAGGATAGTTACAGTAGGTGGGGACAGAATAGTTACAGTAGGTGGGGACAGAATAGTTGCAGTAGGTGGGGACAAGATAGTTACAGTAGGTTGGACAGGATAGTTACGGTAGGTGGGGACAAGATAGTTACAGTAGGTGGGGACAAGATATTTACAGTAGGCGGGGACAAGATAGTTACAGTAGGTGGGGACAGGATAGTTACAGTATAGGTGGGGACAGGATTTTTTTTTTTTTTACGGGAACCAGTCCACCCAGGCACATATCGCTGACCCACATCGGGGCCTGGGGGGCGAAAATGTAATAGTAATAATAATAATAATAATAATGATAATCATAATAATAATAATAATAAATAAAGAACCATAAAGAAAAAACAAAATGAAAAAAAATCAAAAGTGAGGAACAATATATGTATGTTGTGTTAAGAGAAACAATTGAGACCCTGCAATTTTGTGTAAATGAGGCAGAAAGTCAGATCAGCAACCTGGGACTTGGTCACAATTTTCGTGATGCCATATGGCAGCAGGATCTACCATAGACAACACATTATGCTTCCAATATCTTCCCAGGCGGTAGTACCTCCCTGTTTGATAGCTGCTTACTACCTACTACGATAGTTACAGTGGGTGGGGACAGGATAGTTACAGTAGGTGGGGATAAGATAGTTACAGTAGGTGGGGACAGGATAGTTACAGTGGGTGGGGACAAGATAGTTACAGTAGGTGAGGACAGGATAGTTACAGTGGGTGGGGACAGGATAGTTGCAGTAGGTGGGGACAAGATAGTTGCAGTAGGTGGGGACAGGATAGTTACAGTAGGTGGTGACAAGATAGTTACAGTAGGTGGGGACAGGATAGTTAGAGTAGGTGGGGACAAGATAGTTACAGTAGGTGGGGACAGGATAGTTACAGTAAGTAGGGACAAGATAGGTACAGTAGGTGGGGACAAGATAGTTACAGTAGGTGGGGACAAGATAGTTACAGTAGGTGGGGACAGGATAGTTACAGTAGGTGGGGACAGGATAGTTACAGTAGGTGGGGACAGGATAGTTACAGTAGGTGGGGACAGGATAGTTACAGTAGGTGGGGACAGGATAGTTTCAGTAGGTGGGGACAAGATAGTTACAGTAGGTGGATAAGCTCAGTGTTCAAATTTTCCCTCTTATTCCTAATTTATTTTTTCCCAAGTCACAAACTTTGTGTGTGTGTGTGTGTGTGTGTGTGTGTGTGTGTGTGTGTGTGTGTGTGTGTGTGTGTGTGATTATTTTCATTACCCTTAAATGGGAAAAGCAGGCTCTTAATATTTGAACTAACTTTGTTAATGATAGTAAATTATCAACAGAGACCTGGGCGGTAAGAACTTCCAAAGTAAAAAGCCTCCTCCCTTCAAAGAAACCAAGTTTTTCCGAGACGTTGAAGAACACTACACTAATTGGAACATGAACAAAGCACAGGAAGGACTTGTCATATCAAGGGGTCACCTCGCACCAAACAGAGACTTTGTGCTGAGGGCTGAGAAGGATGCTACTTACTTTCTAGTCAACGTTGTCCCTCAATGGGAGAAAATCAACACAAGAGTATGGGAAGTAAGTCCTTAGTGGTTTTATAGAACTCATGAAGGGACAGGTTACGTTGCACTGGCTCTCTCCATTACTATGGTAATAAATCCATCCTAGTAAGGTACAGTTACTGACATATACAGTACAGTGTGCCACCCCTCGGTGGAATAGCCACCGAAGGGTTGAAACAGTTTATTTAGCCAGAAAGATACAGAGTGGGTAATAATAACAATGTTGCCATGGCTGAGTCAATTGAGAGCCTGAGCTCTCTTAGAGGCACCTGCTGTACATTTATCTCAAGGAAGTATTATGTAACATTTAGTATCATCTGGAATAGTACACATAGCATGGTGGTGATAAGAACACATCAGAATGTTACCTCGGATATCACTTCATTTTTTTTTTTTTTTTTTTTTTTTACATTTATAGCGTGACATCACCACTGTGTCGTGAAGTATTGACGCAGTGTCTAGTACAATTAAGGATGTTATACAAATATTACGTATCGTTAGTGAATTTAATCTCACCGAACCCTAGTACTTCATTTTTATGGGTAATAAAAGATATACACAGATTTATAAAGGTAACAGTGAAGGGGCATAGTGCTGATATTATGGCTAATTAAAGAGAAGGATTGTGGTACTATGAGGCTGGAGCTAAACTCAGGAGAGTCAGGTAAGTAATAGCTACAGTTGGGTTGGTGTAACCCAGTGAGTTTTGTAGAAAGGCATCAGCGTCCATTTGAGGGAGTAATGTGTCGCCACTGTGGGTAAAGATTGGTGTAACACCCAAGATCCAGTACATTCATGGGAGTAAAACCACCCCTTGTCAGTGTAGGAATAGGAATATTGGTAATAGTTAAGGAACAAGAACTCAGGGTAACTGAACAGAGCGCACCCATCCTTCATAGAGAGCATACGTGCTGCGCGTCGCTCCCTGCTCATGTTCATATTGTTGACCGTTACGACTGTCGGCCTTGTTTTTCACGTTGGGTTCGCTCTGGCTGCTTTGTCTTGTAGTTGTACATGGATATTATTATTCTTTTACACTGCGCTTCTTCCCTACCCTATCCTTTCGCCTAGAGTCCCTGCTGTTTGGCAACGACGCGAACCCTGCGGGCAGAGCCACAAGGGCTGCTGGGTCGAACAGTAAGGGTGACAACATTTTCTATTAGGGATTCGGCAGTGCTTCATACCCTGTCACTGTTAGGTGTTAGGGCTTGGCTAGGTCCCCGTCAGGGGATTGTCTGTTCACCCTACCCCTAGACCCGTCTTTACTCGCCCAGCAAGCGGACAGAAGGAGTGGCATCCATGGGGTTTAGCTGAGGTGGACAAATTAGGTAAGATTTTCATGTAAGTTACTGACCATGGCCCAAGTGAAAGTGAAGACCTCCTGAACCCCGACCCAGGGGTCTCGGATAGGGCTAAAAAGGCTTTTAAGCGACCTAATGGTGAGAATAAATAGTCTTGTGGATCTGAGAGATGGTTACATCATCCTCACAGAAACAGATGAAGATGCTGATAAACTACTTAAGTCTAGTGCCATGGACAAAATAAAAACTAACGGTTACGAGGTCTTTGTCCCACAGGAATACGGCGCCAAGCTCACACTTGTATGTAAGAAGTTGGGCAAAGATGTAGTGGAGAATAACGCAGAAGAAATAAGAGATGAAATAGAAAAGCAAAACAATGTCAAGGTTGTGGAGGTGTATCCTATGTATGCCCATAATATAATCAAGGTTCGCTTCGCAGACACAACGGATGCAAAAAGAATGAAGAAGGGTCACTATGCATACTGCACTTCCATCTCATCACACCAAATAGAATATGAAAAGTATACTCCCATCCAACAATGTATGAAGTACTATAAATACAATGACCACATGACCAATAACTGCCCCCTGCAAGGGGTCATATGCTCTGAGTGTTCATCTGATCAGCACTTCTACAAAGACTGCGAAGGTGGCCACAGGACCTTCTCTGCCACCTGCCTGGTCAGTAAACAGGTAATTCAAGAAACAGAGAAGAAATTGACCGAAATAACCAAGCAAAAAGAAACCAGGGAAATTTCTAACACCATAGAAAGGACCACTCAGTCGACGATCATGGCTTACAGCCAAACCCTAAAAGACACTCTGAAAGAAGCATAAGCAGACTCACAAAAACTCAATAATGTCAGCGAGACCATGGAATTCCTGCAATCAGAAATAAGATCCATCAAGGACTCAATAAAACAGGCAGTTACTAAGTCACTGGGCGCCATGAGGGACGCAGTGGCGGAGAGCATCAGGACTGTCTCCTTTCCACAGGTGGACGAGTCCAAAGCCACCACTACAGTATATACTTGTCTTACCTGCATGCCCATCACATGAACATGGTTCAACCAGGTTTATTCTCTAAACACCTCAACAAGACACTAACCAGGAACAACATTGCACCAGTTGAAATAAGCGACGAAGCCCCTTCAAAAGAAATCCTGAAGACAGTAACCCACTCAACGACTTATCGACTACCTCAACCTACGCCAGAAATAGACCATGACCTCCTTGACTTAGGCAAAAGTCAGTATAACCGTAGCCCCGACGTGGCCAGTCAGTCCCCCTGGGATCACAGCTCCAGCGACACCGTAAATCTCCGTGACCCCAAGATATGTGACAGTGACAGTGACCATCGGACTGCAACCAGTCAATGGTTGCGACCAGATGATGGCGACTTACTCCACAGAGGAACAAGACCCTCGAGCTGCAGCGTCAGTAGATTACTTCGACACGCAGGCCCAGGAACTGAACACCTTCCTGTGCACGGGTAACGAAAAGTTCGAGGGCCCCCCATTAACTGACAAGCGGATGTTCGAAGGTTCTGCAAAGAAGTTCCGGCCCCTAGAAATGGCAGAAACCGAGCAAACACTTCATGCGACGCCCTAGTCTACAGTCTCCGAAATGGCGGTCGTTAACAGGATGAAATTTGTCCAACATAATGCCCTATACTGGTCCCTTAATAAACGCAACGAACTACCAATTAGACCCAGACATTATTCTGTTAAACAGTAATGGCATAAAGGACGAAAGTAAGCTGAAAATTTTTGGCTACACTGTATACCAGAGGAACATGACGGGTGAGCTGAACGATGATGTCGCTGTGGCCATCAGGTTACAGCTGAGTCACAGAGTGTTGCCAGACTTCGAGGATTCAGTTCTAGGAGTGCAGGTGGAGACAACTAGGGGACTTGTTATCATATGCACAGTGTACTTACCTCCCAGACGTCCTTACTTATTCGAACAAGACCTCAATCTGTTGTTACGCCACAGAAAACCAACATCCATCATAGGGGACTTGAATGCGCGCCACGCCATACTTGGACACGATAATGAGAACAACGTCGGTGTGGCGCTGTATGACAACATCAGATGGGGAAAACTGCAACACCTCGGGCCAAATTTCCCCACATTAATCAGACGTGACAAGTGCCACAACACCCGCCATAATCCTCTCTAACAACGAGGCGATCCTGAACAGGCACGTTACCGCTGGACCCATCAGTACCAGCGATCACCTGCCAGTCGTCGTGATGCTCTCATCATTATAGTCCTCGCCAACATCAGGTCAAACCTCTAACAGGAAGACTGGGAGTCCTTGAAGGAGTTTCTCAGTCTGAAGCAGGGGAGGAACCTGGAAGAAGCCAGCCCCAATGACATCGACGACGCGGTCGATCAATGGTACACGGATGTGAAGACGGAGATGGACAACAACATCCCGACCACCACACACTGGACCATTCCCCATCCTCACACTAGTCACCAGTTGAGGCAGCTTAGTGTCCAGTACGATCACATGAGACAGCTAGCCAGTATCGCGGGTGGACGCAAGAGCTGAGAGACCGGTACCGAGAGCTACAGACCGACATCCAGCACGAGAGCAAACGTCTCCATGAACAAAAGTGGGCCGCTTTAGTGTGGGAGGCAGCCAATAATTACCGCGATTCTGCTGCATCCTGGAAAGGGATCAAGCGATTGATGGGTTTCACCTCAAGCACGGTCCCTTATCTGCTTGATCAAAACAACGTGAAAATATTCGAAGAGGAAAACCAAGAACAAATACATCGGCGATCTTTACCATTAGTGAACAAGAGAACAAGGGCTTCGACAGGGAGTTAGCAGAGGACATTTTAGGTCAGTTGCAGGACCATCAGCACTTGCGCCAGCCGCACCCACGTACTAACTTTACTTGACCGGTGGACGAAAGCTACCTGACGGAGCGCATAGTTCCTGCAGATGTTTCAGCCACCATAAAAGGGTTTAAAAACAAATCACCTGGGCAAATTCACATTAACAAGAAGATCCTGGCTCAACTCCCCGACAACATGATAGAGAGGCTTGCTCATCTATGCAACGCCTGCCTCGCCTCTGGATACTTCCCTAAGACGTTCAAAATCGCCGTTATTCGCCTCATACCAAAAGCGGGGAAGCCTCCAAACAAAGTCGAAAATTTCGACCAATATCGCTACTAGAGGTACCTTCCAAAATCCTCGAAAAAATAGTAAACAAGCGGTTGCGGATGTATCTGGAGGACGAAGACGTGCATAATCCGCACCAGTTCGGCTTCCGCCAGTACCGAGGCACATCCACCTCCATAGCCCAGACCTACGAGCATAGCGCCAACGCCATGACTGGCCGCCTGCAGTGCAACGTAGTACTGAGAGACGTCAGTAGAGCGTCTGACAAAGTTTGGCACGCGGGGCTGCAGTATAAGATCATACAAGTGAGGCTACCCGAAAACCTGACGCGCCTGCTGTGCAACTTCATTACGGACCGTAGCACTCTCTGTTGTTGTAGGGATCACAGCACTACCTGCTGCTGCAGGGACCACAGCACTACCTGCTGCTGCAGGCACTACAGCACTCTATGGTGTTGCAGGGACCACAGCACTACCTGCTGCTGCAGGGACCACAGCACTACCTGCTGCTGCAGGGATCACAGCACTACCTGTTGCTGCAGGGACCACAGCACTACCTGTTGCTGCAGGGACCAGAAGCACTATATGTTGCTGCAGGGATGACAGCAATACTTGCTGCTGCAGGGACCATAGCACTACCTGCTGCTACAGGGACCACAGCACTAACTGTTGCTGCAGGGACCACAGCACTACCTGCTGCTGCAGGGACCACAGCACTACCTGGTGCTACAGGGACCATAGCACTACCTGTTGCTGCAGGGATGACAGCAATACTTGCTGCTGCAGGGACCATAGCACTACCTGCTGCTACAAGGACCACAGCACTAACTGTTGCTGCAGGGACCACAGCACTACCTGCTGCTGCAGGGACCACAGCACTACCTGGTGCTACAGGGACCATAGCACTACCTGTTGCTGCAGGGACCAGAAGCACTATATGTTGCTGCAGGGATGACAGCACTACTTGCTGCTGCAGGGACCATAGCACTACCTGCTGCTACAGGGACCACAGCACTAACTGTTGCTGCAGGGACCACAGCACTACCTGGTGCTACAGGGACCATAGCACTACCTGTTGCTGCAGGGATGACAGCACTACTTGCTGCTGCAGGGACCATAGCACTACTTGTTGCTGCAGGGACCACAGCACTACCTGTTGCTGCAGGGACCAGAAGCACTATATGTTGCTGCAGGGATGACAGCACTACCTGTTGCTGCAGGGATGACAGCACTACTTGCTGCTGCAGGGACCATAGCACTACCTGGTGCTACAGGGACCACAGCACTAACTGTTGCTGCAGGGACCACACCACTACCTGCTGCTGCAGGGACCACAGCACTACCTGCTGCTGCAGGGACCACAGCACTACCTGGTGCTGCAGGGACCACAGTAGTACCTGTTGCTGCAGGGACCACAGTAGTACCTGTTGCTGCAGGGACCACAGTAGTACCTGTTGCTTCAGGAATCACAGCACTACCTGTTGCTGCAGGGATGACAGCACTACTTGCTGCTGCAGGGACCATAGCACTACCTGCTGCTGCAGGGACCACAGCACTACCTGCTGCTGCAGGGACCACAGCACTACCTGTTGCTGCAGGGACCACAGCACTACCTGTTGCTGCAAGGATCACAACACTACCTGTTGCTGCAGGGACCACAGCACTACCTGTTGCTGCAGGGATGACAGCACTACTTGCTGCTGCAGGGACCATAGCACTACCTGTTGCTGCAGGGACCACAGTAGTACCTGTTGCTGCAGGAATCACAGCACTACCTGTTGCTGCAGGGATGACAGAACTACTTGCTGCTGCAGGGACCATAGCACGACCTGTTGCTGCAGGGACCACAGCACTACCTGTTGCTGCAAGGATCACAGCACTACCTGTTGCTGCAGGGACCACAGCACTACCTGCTGCTGCAGGGACCACAGCACTACCTGTTGCTGCAGGGACCATAGCACTACCTGCTGCTGCAGGGACCACAGCACTACCTGTTGCTGCAGGGACCACAGCACTACCTGTTGTCGCATGGACCACAGCACTACCTGTTGCTGCAGGGACCACAGCACTACCTGCTGCTGCAGGGACCATAGCACTACCTGTTGCTGCAGGGACCACAGCACTACCTGCTGCTGCAGGGACCATAGCACTACCTGTTGCTGCAGGGACCACAGCACTACCTGCTGCTGCAGGGACCACAGTAGTACCTGTTGCTGCAGGGATCGCAGCACTACCTGCTGCTGCAAGGACCACAGCACTACCTGCTGGTGCACTGACCACAGCACTACCTGTTGCTGCAGGGACCACAGCATTACCTGTTGTTTTTTTTTTTTTTTTTTTTTTTACGGGAATTAGCCAACCCGGGCACAGGTCAAACGACCCACAACGGAGCCTAGGGGGCGAAAAAAAAGAACGGAAAGAAATTGAAAATATAGAAAAAATGGTTATACTGTATTAATCTACAACACGAAGATGCCGGAAAACAAGCTTTTTAAAGTGAGACAGATTGTAAGAGCATGGAAACACAGAAGAAGGCAAAGCATTCCACAGTTTGGCTGTGTGAGGAAAGAAGGAGGTACTATAACGGGTTATTCTCGTGTGACCGATATCCACAGAGAAAAGGTGGGCACCGCAGGCAAGACGTGTGTTACGAACCCACGGCTTTACCGGCGGTACACAGGATGCCAAATCCCCTGCAATCTGTTGTTGCATGGACCACAGCACTACCTACTGCTGCAGGGACCACAGCACTACCTGTTGCTACAGGGACCACAGTAGTACCTGTTGCTGCAGTGACCACAGCACTACCTGTTGTTGCAGGGATCACAGCACTACCTGTTGCTGCGGTGACCACAGCACTACCTGTTGCTGCAGGGACCACAGCACTACCTGCTGCTGCAAAGAGTACAGCACTACTAGTTACTACACAGGTTACAGCACATACGAACAGTCCGTAAATAGGGAGAATTTACCTTACTATGACAGTTGGTACTCGGTAAATAACTGAAGGCATGAAAGTTTCACTTTGCTTCGGCATAACACGTTGGTGTCAAAAGACCCATGCGTTA
This sequence comes from Homarus gammarus, assembly GCA_958450375.1. Taxonomy (NCBI): domain Eukaryota; kingdom Metazoa; phylum Arthropoda; class Malacostraca; order Decapoda; family Nephropidae; genus Homarus; species Homarus gammarus. Next base: position 25,804 of record CAUDMG010000767.1, on the reverse strand, counting down.
TGCACCATTATGCTCAACACTCTCATTTGGCTTTGTTGCCACAAACTGAGCTTATATTGTCACTATACAGTATTTGGTCTCATAACAAGATATCAGGGCATGGCAGTATAGATTTAGAGGCGTTCCAGTTTGACGTCTTATTAAAGATTTTTCTAAGACACTGAGTTCCCTAAACTGCTTATTAATATCAATTCGCTCACTTGTATCTTTAGTTTTCATGTGATCCACATAAGTAAAATTCTCCATGCTTGATAGGTGTCTAGAGGGATGGGCATGCACTCTGTTTTAACTGTGTAATACTTGATGTTAACTCACATACATAACATTTATTAATCAAATGTTGTGGAACATAAAACGAGAGTCGCATAAGAACATAAGCACATAAGAATGGTGGAAACTGCAGCGGGCCTATTGGCCCATACTGGGCAGTCCCGTTTACACCCAACCCCTATTGCTCATATAGAACATAAGAACATAAGAATGGAGGAAACTGCAGCGGGCCTATTGGCCCATACTGGGCAGTCCCGTTTACACCCAACCCCTATTGCTCATATGAGCATCCAACCTATGTTTGAAGCAATTCAGCGTATTCGAGTTAATGATGATATTTGGTAACTTGTTCCATTCATCCACTACTCTGTTTCCAAACCAGTGTTTACCTATTTCACGCCTAAATCTAAATTTGTCCAATTTAAAACCATTGTTACGAGTTCGCTCCTGGTTGGATAATTTGAGTACCTTTGTAATGTCCCCTTTGTTTAGCCCTGCCTTCCATTTATACACCTCTATCAGGTCGCCCCTCGCTCTACGTCTCTCAAGGGAGTGCAAATTAAGATGCTTTAACCTGTCTCTATACTCAAGGTTCCTGATACCCGGGATTAGTCTTGTCATTCTCCTCTGGATTCTTTCCAAGGATTCTATATCCATTCTGTAATACGGTGACCAGAACTGGACTGCGTAATCCAGGTGTGGTCTCACAAGAGCAAGATACAGTTTTAGGATGACCTCGCTAGTCTTGTAACTAACACTCCTTTGTATGAACCCAAGTACTTTATTAGCCTTGTTACGAGCAAAAACACATTGTTTACTTGGCTTAAGGTTCCTACTTATCATTACTCCTAAATCTCTCTCGCAGTCGGATTTCTCTATGGCATCGTTGTTCATCTGGTATCTGGTTTCCCTGTTTACATTCCCTATACTGAGTACTTTACATATGTCAATGTTGAATTTCATCTGCCATTTTTCAGACCATTCGAAAAATTTGTTTAGATCCTCCTGTAGTTTTACCGAGTCCTCGTCAGATTTGATAACACGTCCTATTTTAGTATCATCAGCAAATTTACTTATGTTGCTGTCTATGCCGATATCTATGTCGTTTATGTATATAATAAACAATAATGGTCCAAGTACTGAGCCTTGGGGAACTCCACTTGTGACGTTGCTCCAATGGGACTTAGTGCCGTTAATGCTCACTCGCTGTTTCCTGTCCTGTAACCACGCCCTAATCCATTTAAGGATGTCACCTTTGATGCCATGAGCTTCTACCTTTCTAATTAGTCTTTCGTGGGGTACTCTGTCGAAGGCTTTGCTAAAGTCGAGATATACCACATCATAATTGTGCCCCTCGTCCACTGATTCGAAAACTGATGAAAAGAATGTTAATAGATTAGTTAGGCAAGAACGTCCGCTTGTGAAGCCATGCTGGGAATCATTGATCAATCTGTGCTTCTCCAGGTGATTTCGAATAGAGTTTGAAATGATTGCTTCCAGTAATTTGCCTACTATTGATGTTAGACTGATTGGGCGGTAGTTAGAGGATAGTGATCTATCCCCCTTCTTGAAGATCGGTATTACATTCGCTATCCTCCAGGATTCTGGTACTACACCTGTTTTTAAGGACATGTTAAACAACTTTGCTAAGGGCATACTAAGCTCTTCCTTACATTCCTTTAATACTCTGGCAAATATCTCATCGGGACCAGGTGACTTATTAGGCTTTAGTTTGTCTATTTGCTTACTAACATCGTTACTAGTCACTACTATCTCACTTAATTTGTTTTCTTCACTATCTCTGAATAGAGTCGGTGCCTCGGGTATCATGTTTAAATTTTCGGTGGTGAAAACTGTTGAAAAATATTTATTCAAATTATTGCTCATTTCTCCGTCGTTATCAGTGAGCTCGCCGGAGTCTGACCGTATTGGTCCAATCTTTTCTCGTGTTTTAGTTTGGTACATTTGGTAGAATCCTTTGGGGTTTGTCTTTGCCTCCCTTGCTATCCTTACCTCATTATTCCTCTTTGCTTTCCTTATCTTGGTTTTAACCCTACTCGCCAATACCCTATAATAGTCCCGGAGGTGAATTTCGCCACGATTTATCCTTCTACCTATAGCCTTCCTTTGGCCAATGATGTTCTTTAAATAATTATTTATCCATTTAGGGTCATTGTTGTTTGATCTGAGTTTTTTGTATGGCATGTTCTGCCTTTGTTCATTAAGTAACTCACTATTTAAATTGTCGTGGAACTCGGCAATCTCAGATCTCGTTATCAGGTCGGTGTCATCTGTCAGGTTCACGGTCAAGCGCGACACCCCCTCTCTTAGCTGCCTCTTTAAACTGTCAAAGTTTGCCCTTCTGAAATCTGGTACTTTAGTGGAATTTTCCTTACGTCTGCCCTGAAAATCTAACTGGAATCGAATTTCTTTGTGATCGCTGTTTGCATGTTCGTTCCCTACCTCGACATTGCTAATTAAAGGAATGTAAGGAAGAGCTTAGTATGTCCTTAGCAAAGTTGTTTAACCTGTCATTAAAAACAGGTGTAGTACCAGAATCCTGGAGGATAGCGAATGTAATACCGATTTTCAAGAAGGGGGATAGATCCAACCTATGTTTGAAGCAATTCAGCGCATTCGAGTTAATGATGATATTTGGTAACTTGTTCCATTCATCCACTACTCTGTTTCCAAACGAGTGTTTACCTATTTCACGCCTAAATCTAAATTTGTCTAATTTAAAACCATTGTTACGAGTTCGCTCCTGGTTGGATAGTTTGAGTACCTTTGTAATGTCCCCTTTGTTTAGCCCTGCCTTCCACTTATACACTTCTATCAGGTCGCCCATCGCTCTACGTCTCTCAAGGGAGTGCAAATTAAGATGCTTTAACCTGTCTCTATACTCAAGGTTCCTAATGCCTGGGATTAGTCTTGTCATTCTCCTCTGAATTCTTTCCAAGGATTCTATATCCATTCTGTAATACGGTGGCCAGAACTGAACTGCGTAATCCAGGTGTGGTCTCACAAGAGCAAGATACAGTTTTAGGATGACCTCGCTAGTCTTGTAACTAACACTCCTTTGTATGAACCCAAGTACTTTATTAGCCTTGTTACGAGCAAAAACACATTGTTTACTTGGCTTAAGGTTCCTACTTATCATTACTCCTAAATCTCTCTCGCAGTCGGATTTCTCTATGGCATCGTTGTTTATCTGGTATCTGGTTTCCCTGTTTACATCTCCTATACTGAGTACTTTACATTTGTCGACGTTGAATTTCATCTGCCATTTTTCAGACCATTCGAAAAATTTGTTTAGATCTTCCTGTAGTTTTGCCGAGTCCTCGTCAGATTTGATAACACGTCCTATTTTAGTTTCATCAGCAAATTTACTTATGTTGCTGTCAATGCCGATATCTATGTCGTTTATGTATATAATAAATAATAATGGTCCAAGTACTGAGCCTTGGGGAACTCCACTTGTGACGTTGCTCCAATGGGACTTAGTGCCATTAATGCTCACTCATTGTGTCCTGTCCTGTAACCACGCCCTAATCCATTTAAGGATGTCACCTTTGATGCCATGAGCTTCTACCTTTCTAATTAGTCTTTGGTGGGGAACTCTGTCGAAGGCTTTGCTAAAGTCGAGATATACCACATCATAATTGTGCCCCTCGTCCACCGATTTGAAAACTGATGAAAAGAATGTTAATAGATTAGTTAGGCAAGAACGTCCGCTTGTGAAGCCATGCTGGGAATCATTGATCAATCGGTGCTTCTCCAGGTGATTTCGAATAGAGTTTGAAATGATTGCTTCCAGTAATTTGCCTACTATTGACGTTAGACTGCTTGGGCGGTAGTTAGAGGATAGTGATCTATCCCCCTTCTTGAAAATCGGTATTACATTCGCTATCCTCCAGGATTCTGGTACTACACCTGTTTTTAATGACAGGTTAAACAACTTTGCTAAGGACATACTAAGCTCTTCCTTACATTCCTTTAATACTCTGGCAAATATCTCATCGGGACCAGGTGACTTATTAGGCTTTAGTTTGTCTATTTGCTTGCTAACATCGTTACTAGTCACTACTATCTCACTTAATTTGTTTTCTTCACTATCTCTGAATAGAGTCGGTGCCTCGGGTATCATGTTTAAATGCAAGGTGCATCGGCACCTTGCCATAACAACAGCTTAAGTAGTCACAACTATAATTTCTTAAAGGTTTGGGATTGATTGAATGAAAAATACTTTTTGTCTGATTCTGATTACATTCTCTATATCTGAATTATTCTTATTTTCATCTGAAAGTCTTGAGCGTGTTGCATCCTAAAAATTTGGGTATCAATAGTTCTTTGTACCCACAGGCTGTAGAGAAGGCCGTGAGGAAGCGGAATACCAAGCTGGAAGTGTGGACGGGCACTTACGGGGTACTGGAGCTACTACACCAACCAATCTTCCTCAACCCAAAAAACACTGTGCCTGTGCCCGCCTACATATGGAAGGTTGGTGCAAATGTTCGGAAATGTGTGTGTGTGTGTGTGTTTGTGTGTGTGTGTGTGTGTGTGTGTGTGTGTGTGTGTGTGTGGCATCTCCTCAGACAGTTTTCATCTTTGTCCATCTGTCTAACTGTCGCTTTCTCTTTCTTACACATAATTTCGGTATATACACACAAACACACACACACACACACACACATACACACACACTGGATCCACAATGAAAACGTGTTTTCTCTCTCTCTCTCTCTCTCTCTCTCTCTCTCTCTCTCTCTCTCTCTCTCTCTCTCTCTCTCTCTCTCAAACAGCATTTCTTTAAAATGAATTCCATATATAGGTTGCTTAATACAGGTGAGAATGGATTACCCATTGCCATACCAATGGGTAATCCACTCTCACCTGTATCAAGCAACCTATATATGGAATTCATTGAAAAGAAACTATCAAGTAATATTTTACCACCTTCAGCAGTCTGGTTTAGATATGTTGATGATGTATTATGTCTCTGGCCAAGTAATGAGGACCTAAAAGTTTTCCTGCCACAACTTAACAACTTAGCCCCCTCGATCAAATTCACTGTGGAATTAGAGCAAGACTGTTAATTGCCATTCCTAGACTGTCTGATACACAGAATAGGTAACACTTTTAAGTTCAGTATTTATAGAAAACTAACTAATGTGTGTTCATTCATTCATTATTATTCTGCCCACCATAATAGAGTCAAACAGCCAGTATTTTCAACAATGTTTTTACGTTCTTTGAGAATTTGCAGTCCGGAATTCATTGATGAGGAATACAAATATATCTATAATATTGGCTCAAACCTTAAATACCCTAGAGCTTTCATAGACAAAAGCCTAAACATTACTAAGAAAACTTTTTATAGAACTGATCCCAAGCCCACCCATGACCATAAGAATATCTTAATATTACCATTCCACAAAAATTTCTCACACATTCCTTCACAACTAAAAACCTGGAACGTCAATGTGGCATTTAAAAACTCATGCATTGTTAAACAAATGTTAATCAAGAACTCCCCCAACAACACAATTGGTTGCATTTATAAAGTTCCTTGCAAGGAATGTAATATGTTTTACTTAGGCCAGACAGGTAAAGATCTTGCAACTAGAATTAAAAAACACAAATACAGTGTTAGGACAGGCCAAGAATCCAATGCTCTGTTTGTTCATTTGAGGGATAACAAGCATTGCATTGACTGGGATAATGCCTCCTCAATATTACCTTGTAATTCAATTGATAGTAGGAACATCATAGAATCTAGTCTTATTAAACATACCGAAGCATTCAACATGAATTTGAGTAATGGAATGTACAAGCTGGACAATTTTGTAATTAAGAAGATTTGTAACCAGGTGAGAAGGTTGGGTCACCTTATCCTCTGACCTGACCACCAACAGTTGTGTGCTATTTAAAGATTAGTAGGGTCATTACCTAATACCTGACCATTGTGGACCTGGTCTCACCCTCCTCTGTATATATACACCTTGGTTTGTATTTCTCTTTAGTCTATACTCATCCCTGAAGATGTGAATTACACGAAAGCGCTTGGGAACTTCGTGTTTTCTTCTTTCCTTGTGGTTATCAGCATATATATATATATATATATATGATATATAATATATATATATATATATATAATATATATATATATAATATATAATATATATATATATATATATAATATATATATATATATATATAGAGAGAGAGAGAGAGAGAGAGAGAGAGAGAGAGAGAGAGAGCTTGATTTATGTTTTTGCTGATAACCACAAGGAAAAAAGAAAGCACGAAGTTCCCAAGCGCTTTCGTGTATTTCACATCTTCAGAGGTGATGTGTAAATCTTAATAGAGATACAACGCGCATGCGTGCGTAGTGTCAACAAAGGCTGTAAGAGACTGCTCCTTAAAATTCGTATTTCTGACGAATTCAGCGAGTCTACCAATCCCAGCCTGTGCAGACAACTATAGTAAGACCCAGTTATCAGCACAGTGGCATATATTTTTTTTTTACTTCTGGCCTTTGTCATTTTTTTGGGATAAAACATCTGGTCCTACCACCCGATCCTTCTGAGCAAAGTTTTTCAAGTTTGCGCATGCGCAATGTGATAGTGTGACGTAGCAGTGACGTCATTACCACTCCACCTGACTGCAGTGTTGCCAACGTGCCCTATGCCCGCCGTTAAACGCTCCTGTTCGTTGGAAACGGTGGCAGTAGGTGACAGTGATGCTGACTACTTTCTTCTTGAAGACACGTCAAAGAAGAAGCAGAAACCTCAGAAGTCAGGGTCTCCAGCAGGGGCCACGGCTCCCCCTTGCACCCCTTCTGGGGCTGTAGAGGGTGGACTCCTCCTGTCATCGGGGTCCCCAAGTGAGCCGACATGTGGCTCAATGACCGACCCTCCGCCGACGATGGACATAGGGAATTCCCTTTGTCTCCCTGCCCCGTCGCGCCTTCGTCGTCTCGCATTTCCTCGGGACTTGCCTCTGAGCACACGGACGACCTGGTTCTTCCGTCACTGCTCTCCACTTCAGGACTCAACACTTTGCCTCCGCCGAGGTCCCACAGCCGTAATAGTTACCACACAAATGGACGAGACGGTACGCCTGCTCACTCAGGTGGGCTTTCCTGCTCCCCAGGGGGAGGTGATGCTGAAGTTCACCATCATCACCCCAGAAACTCGTCGTACTAAGGTAATGGTTCGCCACGTACCCTGGGAGATCCCTGTCGATGATCTTCGCCCTCTTCTCCCACAACTAGTGGACATGGAACGCCGCATCAACCCGGTCTCCAAACGTCCATCCAACGAACTCATCGGCTGGTGGGTGGGCCCCCTTCCCCCGAAGGTGAATGTAGGACCAATTCACAACTGTCCTCTCGACCGATTTATCGGAACCCCGAAAATCTGTGGTCGTTCCCAATCGTGGAAACACCGCACCTGGGAGTGCATGAGGATGGTCGCCTGCGGTTTCTGTGCAGGTCCTCACGAAACAGTGGAATGCAAATCGAAAATTCAGAACAAAATCCCAGTTATCCCACGGTGCGTCAATTGCCATGGCAGTCACCACGCCTGGAATGCCAATTGCCCACAGCGTCCTGGCACTCGCCCGGGAAAAACTTACCTTGTACCACCGCCCTCGTCTCTGACGAAGCCCCTGTCAACCAAACCTCAATCCTATCCACCACCGCCTCTTCCATCCACCAAGGATTTCCCATTGATCTCCTCTCCTCTACCACCCCCCCTATCACCCCTACCACCCATCCTTTCTCCCCTCCCTCCCTCTCCCTACCGTTCTTGGAACAAGGTCGTTGCCGGCCCTGCCACACAGTCACCACCATCTCCTGCCCACCCGGAGCCCCGCTGTCTCTCACCAGCACCACCACCTCTTACTCAACTGAACCCTCACCGTCCCTCTCCGTCGCTACCTCCACCACATGCCCAGTCGGGCCCTCGGCAATCCTCGCTGCCACCTCCAGCTCCTGCACAGGTACACCAAGTTGGTTCTATGGAAACAATCACTCTCCGTCTGGATCGCCACTCCAAGCAAATCAACCTTCTCTCAGCCCAACTCGACTTGTTTGTGAAAACAATTGCGACATTGCAGAAGCAACAACAACTCATTCTGGACACCCTGACCCAACAGGGGCGCACTTTGCAAGCCCTGATGACCCGCCTCCTTCCATCTCCCGAGATGGAGGATCCATCCCTCGCTCTCCCACTCCTCCCTCTCCATTTTTCTCAACAGAATTTGGTACCTCCTCTGGAGCCCTGTCTAGCCCCTCCGACTCATCTCATACCGGAGGCCGTTCCCTCCTCTTCTTACAATGGAACATCCAGGGACTAAACCTCGCCGGACAGACCTCGCCCAGTTTGTGCTCTCCCATCAAGTAGATGTTGCTCTACTTCAGGAAACCATCACAGACGATGTTACTCCACTCTGCCTCTCTGGCTATACTGTTTACACCCTGCCTTGGTACCGTGGGCAGGCTCGTGGCCTCCTCACCCTTGTGCGTAACACCATTCCATCTGTTCGTCTCCCTTCACCTGACTCACATGGACCCCCGTCTGAATTACTTTCTGTCTCCCTTACTCTTGGTGACCGGACTCTTCGTGTAGTCAATGTTCATTTCAAGAGTGATTCTCTGGACCCCCAGGTTCTTCACGACCTCCATGATGGGGTTCCCACTCTTGTTCTTGGCGACTTTAATGCCCGCCATCCCACTCTTACTCCGGATCATCCCACTCCATGTACCCTTTACGGATCACATCTCTCACAGTTTCTTAATGGGGATGATGATGTTCGCGTTCTTTGTCCTGACGATCCTACTCGTCTCCCCATAGTTTCCTTGATGTTGGCTTACTATTGAACGGTCATACCTCCTTTCATCCTACCGTCTGCACCGAGCCTGCTCTGTATAGTGACCATCTTGCCGTTACTACCCATATCAGGCTCTCTTTCTCTGCCCCGACATCAACTCCTTATCGATCCCCTCGCCTTCGTCTCTCACAAGATGCTGTTCCTTCCTTTACCCAATACCTTTCTACCTGGGCGGATTCCTATGTTGTCCCCCAGTCCCTTGACTCTTACAGCGCTGATTTTGTTGATGCCGTGTATGACTCTGTCAATCGCGCTAACCCTCCACGCCCTCCTCGTCACCCCAGAAGTGCCACCAACTACTGGTATCGTATCCCTGCCATGAGACATCTCCGGCAGGTAACCCGTGATCTCCACTCTGCCATACGGAGGTCTCGGTCTCCAGAGGACTGGGAAGACTTAAAAAATTGGTGCTCCTTTGCAACTCAGGGGCGCCGTTGGATACGTGAGGCAGACTGGCTATCCTTCACGGGGTCTCTATCGTTCCAGTCGTCACCCTCTTATGTATGGAATCGGATTCATGCTATACGGGGTACTCGACGGAGGCCTCCTCCCCACCCTGACCCCGCCTCCCTTGCCTGCTCTTTAATGGAGGACTGGGCACGAGCTCCCTCCCCTGGGGCACTTCCAGATCCAATGCAGGAGGCAGTGCAGGCTCGCATCGATGCGTTTGAGCCTGTTGTTCGTGCTGCTCTTACCTCCCCTGCCCCCCACTGATCATCCCATCACACAGTTCGAGCTTGAAAGTGCTCGTCGCTCCAGAAAAGACACCTCTCCTGGGGATGATCAGATAACCTACTCCGTCCTCAACGCCTGTACTAATATTCCTAACGGCCCCTTGCTTGCTCTCTACAATATTTCTTATGAACTTGGGGTTCTCCCGTCCAACTGGAAAAATGCCACTATCATCCCCATCCCTAAGCCGGGAGATCCTGGGAAATATCGATCCATTAGTCTTACCTCCTGTGTTTGCAAGATGATGGAGAGGATACTCCATCGTCGCCTTCTTCACACCATAGGCGGCTTCCACAACTCCCTCAATGGTTTCATTCAACATCGCAACACAGCACACTCCATTGCTTCCTTTTACTGCAATCAGACTGCCCGCATCTCCGTCTTCCTTGATATCAAGGGAGCCTTTGATACGGCTCAGCCTGCCCTCATTTTAGCTGAACTTGGGCGGTTAGGGGTTAAAGGGAGACAATGGATCGCCTCTTACCTCACTGGACGTGAGGCCCGGGTTCGCGTTGAAGGCTCTATGTCTCCTGTTCAAGAAATGAACCTCGGCACCCCTCAAGGTGGAGTCCTGAGTCCCACCTTGTTTAACACTCTCATGCACTCCATTGCATCACTCCCGTGGCCGACAGAAGTTGTTCTCTCAAGATATGCCGACGATGTCCTCCTCCAAGCCCCTGACTACCTCAGCATGCAGGAAGCCCTTGTTCTGGTCTCCAGAGAGTGTGATTCACTTGGTTTCCTTCTTTCAACTGCGAAAACAAAAGCCATGTGGCACGGTCGTGTTGTACCTCTACCCCTTTTCTTATCAGGAACGCCCTTGGACTGGGTTAATGAGACAAAATACCTGGGTGTGTATGTAACTCGCATACGTTGTCAGATCCCTGAAGCCCGCTATCTTCGAGACATATGCTTTCGGTGTATCGCTCCCCTCTCTACCATGTGTAGGGGTTCCCTTGGTGCCACCATCCCTGTACTTCTCACCATGTACAAGTCCTTTGTCCGTTCCTGTGTCGACTACGTTGCCCCTGCCCTCGTCAACATTAGTCGGACTGCTGTCAACCGTCTCGAAGTTATCCAGAGGAAAGCTGCTCGTATCATCCTTGGGGCTCCTCAGTGGACACGCTCTACTTCTCTATATACCGAACTTGGTCTTTCCCCCTTACAGGATCGTGTCCAGGAGTTTTACCTAAATACTACTGTTTCCATTCTACGGGATCCTCGGGGCAACTATGTCCTGCTGTCTGAGACCGACCTCCATCTAGAAGACAGTGGCGAGGGTCACTCATCCGAGCCCTTCAGGAACACGACCTCCTGCCTGATATTGTTGTCACCCCTGCTGTTGGTTCGTCTCCTTCTCCCTGGCTGGATTTTCAACCTGAAGTGATTGCCCTCGGTGGACCGCTCCCGAAATCCCAGGTGAACCCTGTTATTCTCTGCAAATACCACCTCTCCAGGATCGCTCACTGGTCCCCAGGTAGGGTCGTCCTCTACACTTATGGTTCTGTTGACCCCGCTACAGGTAGGACCGGGGCTGGTGTCTACATCTCCCGTCCTCATGCCCCTGAGCCTATCAAACTGTCTCTCAGAGTTTCTGACGGGGCATCCTCCAATCAGGCTGAACTAATAGCCCTCCTTGCTGTCCTTCTCGCTGAGGAAGAAGCAGATGGTTTCTGCCCCTAGCTTGTCTGCTGCGATTCCAGGTCTGCTCTCGACGGGATCGCATTTGGATCAGGGGAAAATAAGGACCTCATCCTCCGAATACGAGGGTTAACATCCACACTTCAGGATGCAGGCCGTCCTGTGACATTCCTATGGATACCTAGTCATGTCGGTATCTTGGGGAATGAGGCAGCAGATGGCCTTGCCAAGACTGGCTGCAACAAGGCCACACCTGACTACGTTGTTCCTCGAATACTCTTACAGATTAGGACCCAAATTCGCCGCAAACAGGGAGAAGCTCGGAAAGCAGCCATCCCCCTGGACTCCCCGCCCACCTGGTACGATGTCCTCCGTAAACTTCCTGATCTCTCGTACGTCTATGGGAAGGGGTCGCGGAAAGGGGACGTGATTGCTGCCCGTATCATCATTGGGTATGACTTTGCTTGGGAGATTGGTGTCTCCGCATCCCCTGAGCAACGCTCTTGTGCGTTATGCAGATGACCCCACAGCAGCACCCTTATTCACTACCTCCTAAGATGTCCCCACACACAACGCTTCCGTGACGCCTGCTGGACCACCACTCCACGACCCCCTGACGGAGACACGATGATCCTCCCCATACTGGCCAGATATTTTGTAAATAATATTGATTATGTGTTAAAGGAATATCCTTCCTTCCTTAGGCTTTAGTAAGCCTCTTTATAATATTTATACTGTATATACTTTTCACACTTGCCAGATGCTTCTGGTGTCATTGTACAAGGGGTACCTAGTGACAGCACTAGGATCCCGCTTCCTCAATCAAGGAATAAACAATTGAAATTGAAATTGAATAGAGATATATGTTATATAATTCTTAGACTGCAGTTACAGTGCGTGTGTTGTAGCCTTCTGATGCAAAATTCAGAGTTGTTAACACTTATCAATATTAGAGAAAATGGTTGAAAATGGCTGTAATAACCATGTATGACATTGTTACACCAGGATGGTACTTAGTAATAATTTTTTGAATTTGAAAGAACTTGATTAAAATGTTACTCTAATCTTAACTAATATAGTAAAGTGTACGACTCTCTTCGGCAGCATCACGATATAAATAATAATTATGTGCTTATAACAATTACCATCAAATCCTGTATATTTTCGGCAGATGATCTACGACCCTGGCCAACAGTCTTCTGAGCTCATAGTTTCGGTCAACGACATCATTGGAAATGGAACTCTTAAAGGAGCAAAACTGAATGTCGCCCCATTTTGTACTGACGTGAACAATGCAATGTGTGCGTGTTTTCCATGCCCAAACCTGAATGTGAGAGTAAATAAAATATTCTGTTGCCGCGCCAATGACCTCAGAAATACCATCAAGTACCTACCTACAGTCCAGGGCACTCCTGGAGCAGGCTAAAGGAGTTATTAACACATCTCACTAAACAATACGTTACACTAAATGTTATATGTGCTTTCATTCCCCTTTACTTCCCACCAGTCACCCAAAATGGGGAACAGAATACATGTGAGTCTGTTTGTCTGAATCAAAAGTTTGTTAAACAGACTTATCTTCCAGTTTCAGAGCATTTGTAGGCCTCTTGGTAATAATGGTTTAAATATATATATATGTGTACAGTATATGGCACTACTGTACCGACCCGACGAGCTTTTCATACACACTTTCCTTCGTATTAATTTTGTGTGGCTCTTTAATGTTGTTCTGTGAAATTTCAGTGGAACTTCACTATTCAGTTTATTTACATTGTAATTTTTTCTAAAACTCTATAAGATTAAGCCGCCCGACCTGCCAGTTAGTTAGCTGCACCGTTCCAACCCAACGAGAAACAACACTATGAAATAGTAAGTCTGGTCCACAGATAGCCTGGACAGTGAGAGAAAAGAATTCTTTTTTACATCGAAAGACTTATGGGTTGTGTTGCATATGGGCCTGAAAATTGCTATATGAATGCAATCTATGGACCCAATGACTCCAGGGATTACAAGTCCGGGCTTACAAGTACCCCTAAGTCTCTTTCACAAGTCGACTTCTCCAGGTTGATATTGTTAAGGCTATATACATTGACAGTATTTGTTCTTCCAATATTAAGTACACTGCACTTGCTGGTGTTGAATTTCATTTGCCATTTTTCTGACCACTCCTGCAGTTTATTTAAATCCTCCTGTAGTGCATTTGCATCCTGCCGTGAATTAATCTGCCGCCCTATTTTGGTGTCATCCGCAACCGTGCTTACGTCACTGTTGATCCCAGTATCTAGATCGTTTATGTAGATTATGAACAAGAGTGGGCCCAGTACTGACCCCTGGGGAACCCCACTGGTTACATAGCCACACTCAGATTTAACACCATCTACCCCCCCCCCCCCCTGTACGCTGACCCTCTGCGTTCTATCGGTGAGCCATGATTTTAACCAATTTAAAACTTTCCCCTCGATAACACGAGCCTTAACTTTTCTCAGACGCCTTTGATGCGGTACTCTGTCAAACGCTTTGCTAAAGTCTAAGTAAATAAATCGTAATTTTCGTCATTATCTACTACCTCGAAGACTTTCCTAAAAAACGTCAGCAGATTTGTTAGACAAGATTTTCCCTTTGTGAACCCATGTTGAGAGTCGTAGATTAATTTGCTTTTCTCTAAATGCGATCGGATGCTATTTGCTATAATTGATTAAAGAAATTTCCCCACTATTGACGTCAAACTAATCGGCCGGTAATTTGACGCTGATGCTCTGTCTCCCTTTCTGAATATGGGTACTACATTTGCCTGGTTCCACAAGTCTGGCACAACTCCCGTGTCTAATGATTTTGTAAATAAATTTACGAGGGGTCCGCTAATTTGTTCCTTACACTCTTTCAAAACTCGAGGGAAAATTTCATCCGGCCCTGGGGATTTGTCTTCTTTAATTTATTTATCTTCTTAAGAACATCCTCTTTTCTGATAGTGATTTTTTTTTTATTTCTCTTCTTCATTTCACCTAAATATCAGTTCCACTTCTGGAATTTCCTCGTGAATTTCTTCTGTGAAAACTGATAAGAAGTAGCTGTTTAATGCTTTGCTTATTTCCTCACTCCCCCTCTCTCTAACTTTGAAGGCCCCACTTTGTCTTTGACCTTTGTCCTATATACATGGAAAAATCCCTTGGGATTTGCCTTCGATTCTCTTGCTATCCTGATTTCGTAGTCCCTCTTTGCCTTCCTTACATTTTTGTTAACATTCCTAGATAGTTCATTTTACTTATTTCTGAGCTGCTCCTCCCCTCCCTTTAATTTCTTATAAATTCCTTTCTTTATTCCTATGCCATGTTTAAGTTTTCTGGTCATCCACCTTGGCTCATTCTTATCTGACCTAATTTTTCTGTATGGTATATTTTGTTCTTGTGCTTTATGTAGTATACTAGTGAATATATTATAGTCATGATCAATTGTTGTGTCATCTATGACCTCACCCCTTCCTACTGGTGACTGACCTGACTGTTCCCAGGCAGCAAACGAGGCCATTTTGCTGATGTGTGTCAGAAACCGGCTCGAGTCTCGTGTGACAAGGCTTCGAAGCATCCTCCGAAGCAGTTCTCGAAACGAGTCCCTGGGCTAAGCATGATGATAGAGCCATTCACCAGCTCCTGGCTGGGGTTTACACCAACAGTGTCAGTCAGTGTTGCCGAATTGTAGTCTTCTAGTGACCTTTGACAAGTAAAGTGGCTTTTTAGTTGCCAGTTAGTCACCATAAAGCCACGTTCTAGACACATTCTACGCCCAGTCTTCATAAATTCTACAAATCAAAATAAGCTTTATTCTACATTAAAATTTTAATAAACATTATTACATTATATTCATATGGCTGTTTTATTTAATACCTTATATTATGTTACATATTCAAATATGTGCCACGTCATCGAAGAATAAAATTCTGTATATTAAAATAAATGTATATTTGTCATAGCATTCACTTATGTGCACCAGACCTCCATAAAATATCACAGTGTGAAGGTGTGGGACAACTTACCCCCACCCATCCGAGCAAAGACTACTCTCCCTTCCTTTAAATCATCTCTTAAAAAGTATCTATTGTCGAAGTATTACTATTTCTTGTAACACCTACTATATTTACAGTACCTGCTTTTATTGTACCATCAAAACCGTTTTATCGGAAATTATCATGTAAATAGATTAGAAATTACCAGCGCAATAAACATACTGTAATTGCCAACTCGACATAATCCTGATAGCTCTGTCCTCTTGTTCAACCTTATTACTATACAACCCATGTTGTACTGCTCCCCCATTATACTTATTTTTTTTTTCAATTCCACTGTAATTTATGTATATATATATATAAAAAAAATAATAATAAATAAATTAAATAAATATATATTGAAGTGATAACCGAGGTAACATTACGAGATGTTCTTATTACCACCAGGCTATTGTACTATTCCAGATGATACTAAATGTTACATAATACTTCCTTGAGATAAATGTATAGTATATATCAGGTGCCTACAAGAGAGCTCAGGTTCTCAACTGGCTCAGCCATGTTAATATTGTTATTATTATCCACTCTGTATCTGTGTTTTTCTGGCTAAATAAACTGTTTCAATTCAATTCAATTCAATTCAGAATCAGTAAAATATCTACCACGACATTGCGAAGACCTAATCAGAAATATTTATACACACTTCTCCTACAGTGTCAAAACGAAATATGAATTTAAATTTGCCCAAACTTTTCTGGACCTTAAGCCACACAAAATCTTGCATGCGTGTGCTACTCGATGGCTGTCGTTGTACGCAGCAGTTGAGCGCGTGCTTGAACAATGGGATGCCTTAAAATTATAAAATAGTCCTACCGTCTCTTACGGGTGTTATTAAAAAGAAGGAAAGAAAACGTCCCCCATTCAATGTGTTCCCCATTTCCTGTGTATTATTCTCCATGTTTGTCCCCTAAACTCTCATTCCACAGTCACTGAGTTAGTGTGGCTTTGGCGGCATCGCTGGTGCCAGTGTGTACGGTACCACAGGTGGTAATCGACGCCACCCACCCCGCAGGCTTCGACACCATAGTTTGAACACCTGACTCCGGGGCCGAGGCGACGTTCATGAGACTCGACATAGTTAAGTGCCTGGATATTTCTCAGTCCACCCTGGAACCCCAGACAGTGCAGGTCTCTTCGCCGCGGGTCACTAACCACTCACTTGTTTGGAAACCTTCCCGTCACACCTGGAGCTGGGAAACAAACGCACCAAGACGGTAGTCGACCATTTTTTTTCAACATTCGGGTTACTTATTAGTATCCCGTAAGCGTCCTCCGAGCCGTAATTAATATTTTTAAACCAAATTTTGTCTGGTTACCATAAAGTAGTCCGACAATATTATTGGAAAGTTCGGGTTAAGTTCTCGGGTGTGGGTAGGCACCCTAAAGACTTATCCCGAATGTTCAAACTAGTTATATATGAATAGAAAAGGTCTCTGAAATAAAATATATGTAAATTAAGATGAGATAATAAAGAAAACCACATTTTATTTATCCAAACACTATGACAGTACAACTTGAAACAGTATTTCAATTATAACAAAATTGAAAAGGGATTACACTAGCATGACTAAAGAAAAATATATCACAGTACATTACGGTACAGTGCAGTACAGTATACGTAAAATTGCATCATTCAAGCAGTATAGTACTTTGCTTGAAATAATAAATGCACACATTTTTAAAGGTTTCCTAGCACTATACTGAAATAGTTTGCAAGTGTCAGAGAAATCTATTAGCAAAATTTTAGTTCCTCAAAATAAGAACAAGCAGCAAAACCAAATTTATCATAGAACCTGTACAGTGATATAAATTCAAAATAATCATACTTAGTTTGAACCTTGCAAATCTAGTAATAACAATTATCACCCTTGAAAGATTTTAGAAGTACTGTACTGTACCTGTAATAAAGTACAAAGAAATGTGAAAAAAAAGAATGATTAAAATTTCCTAATAAGTATGAGTATATAATACACAGTATCACAGTTGTAATGATTGTTTATCAGACCACAGCTTACAGCCCAGAGAATTACAACACATATAACAGTAAGTAGATGAGCAGATGTACACCCATAAGTTGACACACCCTACAGTGACCCAGGAGACCTGACCCAGGCCACTAAGTACTTGAGTTAACCCAACCTAGCCAAGACACACCCGGGCATGACCACGCACCTGGGCAAACACAGCTGTCCAGATCTAGCCAGTTTAGTGTTAATTAGGAGAGGTCATTCGCCGGCTGGTTCTCCTCCATATAAAAGCCCTGCAGTCCCGTCCACGGAGGCATTACTTCAGACTTCACTTTCACGTCACTATCGACAGAGGACAGAGTCACGCTCGTCCTCCCTCAGGTCGGGAGGGAGACTTCCCTCCCGACCCCTGCATCACCAGCTAAGCAGAGTCTCTCATAGGAGACAGTCCAGAAGCACCTGCTGGACCTCCCTCAGGTCACATAAGTCATTGTCAGAGCTATCCATAGAGTGATTTACTTATGGTGGGAAGTGTATTCATTTTATGTTTGTGTCCGAGAGTCAGTGTCTAGTAACGTAAACATAATGTTGTAGAAACTTCGATATAATGTTCTAGTAATGTGTCATTGAGTGAATAATATATAGCTGTACCATTAGAGGTGGTGTTTAGAAGATTTTCCCTAAGATAATATCAAATGTAAATAACTAACCGGCCACGCTACTAAACTTCCTCTCTTTACATTCCTACAACTAAATATTCTATCTATACTTTCTCTGTATATTGTATCTGACATTATAGCACAGAATAAGTTGACAGAATCTTTTTTTTTTCACAAGAAAAGAACAAAAAATCATGACAAATGTTAGAACAAGAAAAAAATATTTCATATTCTCCAATAAATGCAAAAAAATAAAAAAAAACAGTAAACAGAGAGAGATAGAAAAAATCACAGTTTATACATTATCAATTACCCTGTATAACATTCATGGCAAAGTCTTCATAATTTAACTAAATTGCCCAAGGAAAGAGGTGGAATTATGACTGCTCTCTTGACATATGCCACCAGTCTACAACTGTAATGCTTGCTCTAAATACATTATGCACAGATTGGGCTGATAATGTATTGTACATACTAGTGAAGGCCTTTAAAGCCTCCAATATAGCACCATTCAGTTCTTGTGTACTGTCTGTTATTATGGCAATGAAGCATTCATTCCTCTTGTTCACCTGCTTCCTTTTCTTCCCCCTGTGACTGGATGTTGAGGCTGCTTTTGCTGTTGGTGGCACGGGTGATCCTGATGTTGGATCAGTTGATCTAAGTGTTCCTGGTGTAGACGCTGGCATAATTGGTGGTGGTGTCTGCCTTCCCCCTTGAAGACGAACTTTTGTGTCCACAACTCATGTTTCTGCTTAATTTTGACGTGCAGATCGACCTGGTCTGTTTACTGTATGTATATTATGTATGCTGTATTATATATTATGTATGTATATTATGTATGTGCTCCATTTATATACATTATTTATTCAGCCTAGCTAGCAGCGTGTGGCAATGTAATTACCATGTTCCACATGCTTAACTAATGTGCCTGGCGATGTATGGAAGCTGTTAATGTATCACTTACCATACGTCGCCTAGAGAGCAGTTGACTCACGGAAAGAGTAAGGAGCGCTACCCCCCTTGTGTACATATCTCTTATCCAGTAAATAGAACCTACAAAACTATACAGATTTTTGTGTTCGCTCCTGTATATAGAACTTAATACCCAGAACACGAACATTTACATTTATTTGGATAAGGCGAACCAGCCTTCTCGAGTTGCGGCTTTCGTGTTACTAAAGAGTAACCCAGTGTTCTGGATTGATATTAGAGTTTGACGAATCCATTTGACGGGTTATTAAATAGTAACCCGACATTCGGGGTTTACTCTTCGGAGTTGCATTCCTGAGTGTTTAAAAAATAGCCGATACTGTACATTACTGTATTACATTTTAAGTTCTTGAGAGAATCACTCTCTATAAAGTGAAACTTAAAGGTGATATCCCCATTAGCTGGAATAATTGTTGCAGAGCTCTTCCAAGGACGAGAGTTTTCTGGATAACAAGAAGACTCACAAACCCTGAAAAATCCCACATACCTAGAAATTTTCCGGTTACTTGTAAGAGATTCCAAGTTTAAACATTCTTTCATCCTCAGAGATCCGGGAAAAAACTTAAGAGTTTCAGGAAGTTTTCATAAAAAAATTCCAGAAAATGTGCCAGATATTTAACCTCGGAATTTGCTCCAAGGCCTGGAAACATATTGTGTAAGAGATTTTTCGGAATTTCCTCAGAAAATTAACCGGGTTTTCAACCTCAAAAACTCGTTCACAGACCCAGAATGGAGATAATTTTCTTGGGAAAACTCCAAGCCAATTTCAATTCTGAGTTCGTATTGGAGAATTCTGGGTAATGAAGTTATTACTGCACTGTAAATATGGCCTGGTGGTATTATTGTATATGGGAGGTGGGTTTAGGGGTTTACATGGGTGCTGAGTAAGTACTGTACAGTGGTGATGTTCCCCCCCCCCCCCCCTTTATTTTTGCATCACTGAATAACCTTCAATAAATACCCAACACACTTCTAAACAAAGACGAGAAATCATGGTTGCAAAATTTTGGTCGACAAATATATCTTTACCCTAACCTAACCAAACCTAACCTAACCTACCCTAACCTAACCTAATATAAACTAAGCTAACTCAACCCAATTATCTTGTAGACCGCACACTATAGTAACACCAGAATGTCTTGCATCGTCTTTCTTGAACTCTTGCTATATGTGGCTCAACTCGTTCAAGAAGTTCATGGATGCATTCCTTGGACAGCCTATACCTCTTGATGAACTCGTCCTCAGAGATAAGCAAAATGATTTTGATGTTCTCTCATAACAATCCTTGGTAGACTCACAGCAACAGCCAGCTCTGCTATAATGCCAGCCTGATAAAAATAAAACAATCTAATATGATTTATCTATATATTGCGGTAACTATTGTTGCAGAGCTATTACAGAGAAATTCCTTAAGAAATTTATCCATAGAATATTTAAGTTTTGTTTATTGTTGTTCCAGTAAGATAAGATATGACTGACAAGTTTTAAATCGAGTGATTGAAAATATCATTAATCAATTTTGGCACTTTATTCCAACCCTGAGTTCGAACATTTCTTCTAAAAATTATTTTACATTTATCATCATTATTT